>NTHP01000058.1:1498567-1554627 GCA_003416845.1 Oplegnathus fasciatus
TGGCAAATTTTACAGACAGAAACATGGCTGTGCCATGGGTTCACCAGTATCTCCCATTGTGGCCAATTTATACATGGAAGAGGTAGAACACAAGGCCCTGAATTCCTTTAAGGGAACAACACCGAGCCACTGGTTCAGATATGTGGATGACACATGGGTTAAAATCAAAACCCAAGAGGTGCAGGCTTATACTGAGCACATCAACTCAGTGGACAGAAACATCAAGTTCACCAGAGAAGATGTTAAGGACAAGAGTTTGCCTTTCTTAGATTGTGACGTCCATATGAAAAAGGACAAGAGCCTCCACATTGGGGTATACAGGAAACCCACACACACAGACCAGTACCTCCTTTTTGACTCACACCACCCCCTGGAACACAAACTGGGTGTTATCAGAACCCTACAACACAGAGCTGATAATGTACCCACAAGCTTGCAGGCCCAAGTGGGCCCAAAACTTGTGGTTATCCCAGTTGGACCTTTGTAAAAACTGCAGCTAGTTCCAGAAAGAAAACCAACAAAGTGGTTGAGGAACAAAAACAAGACAAACGAAACAACGTAGTCATCCCGTATGTGTCTGGGGTATCGGAAAAACTCAGGAGGATCTTTAACAAGCACGATTGCGTTCGATTCAATTTCCTTGAGATAACTATGACCTGGATGAATGAGAATATTCACAGGCTTTAAACAAATATATACAGAACTGAGCTAACAGTGGAAGCCCACATAAATTGATTATTATAAAAAAGGTTTACTAGGCCTACAAGATGTTACTGTAATGCTTTCTATGAAGATCTACTTCATATGAGTCCTTACTACAGTTGATTGTTGAGGTGTGTATGGGTGGGTATAGTTAGTCATAATGTATTATAAGCCCCATCAGTCAACCGCTAGTCAAAAACATCCATAAGACACTTGAACTTATAATTCATTATAAGTCACATCTTTAATGTTTTATGACTGTTGATATAGTGCATCAGAAAGCATTATGTGTGTTTATGATTATAGTCATAAAGCATTATGAATGCATTATAATTCACTATGAATGCCCCCATAACACACTATAGATGTGGTCTTCATAGAAAGTGTTACCTATCTTACTGTTTAATTTCTCATTTGTTTAAGAAGCTGGCTTACTGACAGCTCAAGGCTACAGATATAGTAGTATGGTACGTTTTTTCAGCAAAATCAAAGTGTATTGCTGATTCTTAATGCTTTCATGGTGTTGTGTGCTTTGTGTAGTTTGTTTCCTCCCAGACAAACCACACGGCAGCAGGCAAGGCCCAGTGCCACTATGCACCAAAGTGTGCAAATATTTGTTTCACCCCTTAATTTCTAAAATACAGTGTTCAGTTCTGACTCTCTGCCCAATTAGGCTGAGCTATGACCCCCCTGAGCTGAAAAGTTGACTATCTGACTTTAAAATCAGCTTCCGCTCCCTCTTTGGGATGGAATCAACTATCATCCAATTCATGAATTCCTGAATGGAAATCATGTGTGCCTTATAGGATAAGCAATATTATATATTTCAAGATGTACACTGTAGTTTATTTTGACTAAATCCCACACACACCCACATACAGATTTGTGTCTTCAGAAGGAACCAATGGGCTTAGAGCAGAGAGCCACAGAGTAGGGAAGTCAGAAAGTACTGAGAGAAGGACTAACACACTGTTTTGGTCTTCTCATTGGATTTGTTGACTCTGCAAACATATAATACATTGCAGCTATATCCTTTAATATAAATGTCAGTCCTTAAAGTACACTGGGGTTGTCACAAAATCCTTATATCATCTAAGCAATGCTGTGCTAGTTACTGAAAAATAGTAATTAGTCAGTTACTAGTTACCTCATTAAAAGAGTAACTAAATTACTAATTTACTAATCACTTCCACCAAAAAGTAATGCGTTACTGTGATAAGTAACTTTTTAGTTACTTTTTAAATGTCTACTTTGAAATGCTGCCATTGGTAATGTGTCTATAGCTTTCATTTCAGTACTGCTGTTGCACTATGGAATAATATAAACACTGTTGATCAACTTGACAGACAGTTTTCGTAAGTTTGTAATCACATTCATATCACTGAATGCTACTAAGCAATGCAGGCTGGTTTTATTAGGTTGTACAGTGGAAACCACTTACAGTGATCAACCGCTTATATGGATCAAAAAGCTTGGGACAGAATCATTCTGATACAAATGCTGTTTAAATAATTTGCTTATAGTAATCAAGTAGTCCGCTTACAGTGCTCATTTTGGGTCTTTTCACACATGACAACATATGGAAAAAAATATATATAACTACAGTAATTCTATTTTTTTTTTACTCCCATGATGCTTTGCCTCACGATAACCAGTCTGTTTCCAGCTGGCTACCTGAGGCTGGTGTGGCGTGCACATTGAAAGCATGACAGGAAAAAGAAAGTCATTTTCTCTCAATAAAAATCGTAGTTTCCTCGAAGCTTCTGACAAACTGTCAAAAACGAGCCAAACGAGATGCAGCAGAGAAACTTAGTGTTCCTCAGGCTGCCTTGTGTAGTCTACTCAAACAACAAGCTATGGGGACAGAAAAGGAATGCGCACGAGTGTTACCTTTCCAGCTTCAGTCCCCTGAACCGTAGTTGGGGGACCTCTGGTTTCTTCAGGCTAATTCAATTGGCTTTAGCCTGGTTCGTCAGTTAGCTGGCAACTAGCCTCTGCAGCCTGCGCAAACTCTGCTCTGAAGAACGGTTGGAGGATGTCGTGGTAACGTTGCATAAACTTAACTAAGCGTATCAACCCATGGAAGCATGCACTTCACGGTGTCTGTCGCACATCCAGGTACTTTTTCACACACACACACAGGAGAGACTTACTTCCCATAACAAACCTGCCAGACTACGTCACATACATACGTCCACCAGGCCACCGTCCTTAAAGGGGAAGGCTCGGCCAGTAACACGGGGAAAGCACCTGTGGTTGAAGCTGCCCTCGTCAGGTGGATTGATAATGCCCGGTCACGTAATGCCTCCTAAATATCGTGCTCCCGTAAATAGTGAAGCTGTCCGTTTCATTACTTTATATTCATGTAATAAATATACAAATGTCAGTTAGATGGTAATCTGCATGAGAAATAAAGAAAAAAATCCGGTTATAATAATCATCCGCTTACAGTGATCAATTTGACCCGGACAGACGTGATCACTATAAGTGGTTTCCACAGTAATAAAGATTCTATTTTCACCTCGGAATGTCATGCAATGACAGGATTGTTATTATCTTGTATGCGTATCTTGTGCGCACAAGATAAAAAAATATCACCTTTCCGAACTTCAGGGGCTCCGTATCCTTCTGCTCGACAAAAGAGAAGTGGTGAGAATATCTCCACGTGAAGAACCTTGACCTGTCCGCCATCATCATGCATGTCCAAACATATCCATGGGTGAGATCAGATCAATTTTTGAGCATAAACAGTAAGTGTACATAACGAAGTAACAAGCCTTTCAGTAATGGTACTTTAGTTACACAATTTAAAAAATAATGAGTTAGAGTACTAGTTACTGCCAAAAGTAACATAGTTATGTTAGTTTATGTTAGTCCCAACACTGGCTACAGTACCCTGTTTTCTTTTCTTCTAATTTTATACAACTCTGGCGATTTAGCAATTGCAGTATTTGTTCAACATATGCTGTTTCCAAGTGCAGTTTTATAAAGTAGTACAGTTGTTGGGGCCTTTATTTAACTGGACTACTATGTCAACAGAAAGTTTCTTTGTTTACAAGAAAACTCCACACAGCACCGTTGAGTACCTCAGCTTGGGTTTAGAAACAAACATTTACAACAGAAAGCCTGCATTATAAAGTGGGGGGCATGAAGTTTGTAAGATGTGACTGAAGGGTCTAATGAAAAGATGCTATTGAACTGCATTATGGGTACTATAGAATCCAGTGTTTTTGGAGTTTGACTCATACTATTGGCCAAAAGTCAGGATATCTCGGCCTCTGCTGCTCTTATTTTGACCATTCTTTTTTTTTTTACCTGTCATTCTATGGAATTGCAATATTTAATCACTGGATGGCTACTTTAAATTGTGTCTCAAAAGGGCTCTGTAGTCAAACTGTTGAATCTGTATCTTGAGCAAGTCCCATCTGTATCAAAAATGCATGACGTATGCTGTCCCTGCCAATGTAACATCAGCGTTCAGTGTTGCTGAGTCTTTTTTCTCTTAATATTTTATTGAGTAACCCCAATGAAAGGACCAAAGAAAGACAAAACATACATGATTTTTGAACAAGAATGTGAGCTCACAAACTGTAAACTTGTCATGTACTACTGTAACTCTCTCCAAGTACTACTGTTCCAGTGTTAAGATGTAAATGATTATCAGGCTTAAGAGGAAAAAATCATATATAGGGTGTTTGGCCTTAGAAGATGTCATTACATTGACATGACATTCCACAATGCTGCTCTTTCAAAGTCAATCTGCCCAAAATAGCAGTTCTGTTGTCTGTGTGCATTTGTAAATTAGTTCACTATACCTGAGCTCTGAATGAAAATGACTGGTGCTTTGTAACTGAAATAGCTATTTTCATTGATCCAGGGCAAATATTTGTACGACTTTTTGTGCATAGTGTCAGCAGGCGTTAACACTGGACTGTAGTTGTGTAACTGAGTGCCATGAAAATGAGGTGACTGTTGTGAGATGTAATTATGTAATTATGTAATTAATAAGCATGTATGTAATTGTAAGTTTGTAATATGATTCATTATGTTGCACTGTGATGAGAGAAACAGTGAGAATTTAAAGCACAAAAATTGAAATTGCTGGACTGGGAAATGAAGAAAGACAGCAGTTCGTTGTGGTGGAGGTCCTAGCTGCAAAATAAGCATTGCTCTACAACTCTGTAAATTGTCTTGGTGGTTTGTTCACATTCGCACTTCTGAAAGCCACCCAACCCAACTCTGACAACCAAAACTACCCAGCATTTATATGGAAAGACTCAGTTCTCAATCTCATTGAAATACTCTGAGAAGCCTGAGTATGGAGTGATGTCATCAGGATCTGAAGAGGACAAGACAACACAGGTATTAAAGTTCCACTCATAAAACAATGAATATATTACTGCTTAAACACTGACATTGTACAAATACCTAAATCATTACAAAGTCTGGTTTTAAAAGAAAAAGAATTTGAATTTTGCTCTTCTGTACAGTAATAATATGTCTGCGTTAGTTTGACGGAGAGGTGTCGGTGAGACACAAGTAGAAGCTCAACAACAGCTGTTTAGAGCGAAATAGGTAAGATTTTTAGATTGTGCATTGCACTAACCTTCACATGGTCCCCTTCTAAAATGGATGTCATCAATAGCGGTATCACTTCGTAGTGATGGGCCTCGGATGGCTTCAAATATAATCTGCAGGAAACAGAAACTATGTGACTATGTTAACCATAAAATGTGAAACTGAGTGTGATGTCCACTAGCCACAGACCAGTGTGTGGGATTTGTGTGTTATTTTGACTTAAATTTGTATTTAAATTTTGAAATATTAATAAGAATGCCAAATAATGTTCAGTGAAAGACTGTTTGAAAATCTAATGGCGCGCTTGATGTTGACTCCTGCCTACCTTCAACATTATCCCACTGCAGTGAAACCTCTGTCATCCCTGGAACCCACCTGCCCTTCAGATTGCATTCCCACTTGGTTTTTAAACCGTCCGAACAACTATGTTGCCATCAGTGATGTGGCTCTGGATTGGTTCATCTCCTATCTGCATCTCCATTATGTCTTGCCACGGTGAAATTAAGAATTGGATGTCCAAAAATTTCCTGCAGTTGAATGACTCCAAATCATAAATAGTTATAATTACCCCCTCCGGCCCCAGCACTAGCAGCATTAACGATCTCTCCTCCGATCTCTAGTCTAATCATGTTAAATAAGAGGCAGTAACCTAGGTTTACTTTTTGACTCAGAGTTGTGTTTTGATGCTCAGGTGACTAAAGTGGTGTAATACTGCTTTGTCTAACTGAGACACTTAATCAAGACCAGGTCATTCCTTTCCTCTGCAGATTAATGAGCCTGATCGCTGCTCGAGATCCTCTGACAGGGCCCTGCTAATGGTTCCAAAATCTGGACTTGTCACGAAAGGTGAATGGGCCTTTACTGTCCGGGCCCCTCAGCTGTGGATCTCCCTGCCTGGGGATATCAGGAAGGCAAACTCAGTATCCTTTTTTAAATCTCTTCTTAAAACTCACTTTTGTCTTATGGCTTCTTAACTAATAGTATTTGTTGTAATTATTTAAATTACTTTATCTAGTTTTATGTCTTATGTTTTGGATTTTTTTCACTTTTATTATTGTAAAGCCCTTTGCACCTTTTGAAAAGTGCTATATAGTAAATAAAGTTCTTATAAGTTTTACTATGAGTCATAATCTATGATGTTTTTTGGTGAGATTGTGTCATCTACATTTCTATTACAGCAAACTCCATGTGCTGTAATGCTGTATCATTGTGTGACACGATCGAAAGGTCCAGAATAGCTACTAAACAGATATTGTGTTGAGATTGTGTGAGCTTTTTGTTTATTATTCAGTACAAAGAAGGTCCACTGCGAGGACAGAGAATCTGATGTACAGGTGTATCAAACAAAATATTGATTCATTTACCATTTCAGAGGTAAATTTGACGATGAACAGAGATTCTGCATATCATCAAAAAGCTTTACATTTTCAAGAGACCATATAGTCCCGCTGTGTACTTGAGACCAGACACATACCTTTTGATCAACCACAAAGATACAAAGGAGTTTCTGATAGCTAAAGTACAAATATGTACTATTGTACCAGCATTGTTTAAAAGTACATTGTCGTTACTTGGGGTACACTTGGGGTACAAGATAGAAATACTAGGGATATAAAAAATATTTTACAAGACATTTGACCATAATGTTCTGAAGTTTTTGTACCACACATTCTGCATTAGCTATATTAATTTGATGATGAGTAGGGACAAGGGAAGCTACTAGCTGTTTTGGTATTTATTGGTGTTTTCTCGCCATCAGTCTGTGTATCCTATAATCTACACACTGACGTACCTGGTGTCGGACATCACAGTGGTAGTCCACCATTGCCCTCATCCAACTGATGCTCTGCTCACCACGACGTCTCCACAGCAGTGTGTCACGCTCTCTGCTGCTGTGATGCAGAAGCACACTCAGTATGCCAGTGCCAGATCCAAACATGTGGTAGTAGAAGATCAAACACTGAGGGGACGAGGAGCCCCGCAGGTCAGAGGTCAGCAGCCAAGCTTTGTGACCTGGACGCATGAGTGACGCCTCGATGTACATGAAGTAACCTGGAGGAGGCCCACACAGGACAAAACCATGAATAACACACTTTACAGTATGGAACTTCCCAGTGGAGACTTGTTATTGCAGCTGTAAAAATACAACACACACAGAAGAACTGAGCACATATTAACATTCAACAGCCAACAACTCCAATATTCAGACATCTTAAGCAGAATTATATGAATAAATGAATTCAGTCTGAATTCCTGAGAATTCACACACAAGGTTCCGTCCAGCCACGTGATGGTAGGAGCTCTGACTGAACGAATAAAGAAATTAATGAGGAAATGACTCACCCACCCCAGTAGTGTGGTCTCCTCTGGGCCCTGTATAGGAGGTGGGGGTGTGTCCTCGGGCTCGCAGCCAGTCGGCTTTGTCTTCTTTCTTATCCTGGATGTAGCCACAAACTCCACTTTCAAAGTTACACTGGCCTGGGAAGGAGCCTGTGAATCAAACACACACAGTCAGTGCATAAGGTGAACAAGGACAGTCAAGGCTAGATTTACTGAGAAAATGGCTCAACGCAGTGTGTCCTGAAGTTTTCATGAAAACTCCAGGATCATTCTGCGAGTGAAGAAGAGGCAAGCAGACACAGGTCAGTGGTGGGATTTCTCTCATCTAGCAGTTCAGAGTGGATGTGGTGGTGGATGTGGAGATGTCACTACAATACTGACGTAATTGCAGCCAAACGCTCACAAGTGCAGTTGTCCGTAGTGATTTTACAGTTTAATGAACGTTAAGCTCAAAATCAAATTTAAAGAGAAAGTCCACTAATTTTAAACATTAAGTTCAGTTCAGAGGAGGAGCTTTGTCAAGCCTGAGAAAATAACCTCATGATGTCATGAGGGTTGTCTCAAATTTTCAAGGTTCAAGGGTTCATTTATTTATCATTATACAGCACAGGGTTGTATAACAAAATGCAAGCTGTAGCTGTAGTCCCTTCAAAAACAAAACTTATGGTGGAGTGCAGAGGATGGATCGAGAATGCTCTTGAGTCTGGTGGTACGGCAGGGGATACTTCCGTACCACCAGACTCAAGAGCATTCTCAATTCATCTTCCGCACTCCACCATAATTAATAGTTTTTTTTGTTTTGTTTTTTGTGTGTAGCATGAAGGGACTACAGCATTTGGTTTGCATTTCGTTATAATTTGGAACTGAAAAATGCAAAGTGGTCCTTCTTCTCTGACATCATTGCCAAAAATAATAATAATACACGTGCCTTGTTTGCTGCTGTCGACAGGTTAACAAACCCTCCTGTGTTAGTAGCCTCTGAAATTCTATCCACCAGGACCTACAATGACCTTCCTCACTGACAAAATTCAGAAAATTAGACGAGCAGTCCGTGCCTCCATATCAGGTAGCCTACAGGATATGTGTTGTCACTGTGTCCACTTAAAATCAATTTAAATACCATGACACAATTTTATCCGATCCACCGTAAAAACCCGGGGACATTATACAACATCTGAAGTCCTCCTACATGATGCCTTGATATTAAGCCAACAGGCTTCTTCAAAAATGTTTCAACTTGCATGGCCTCAGATCTTCTACAAATTGTAAACACGTCTCTTCTCTCAGGTGTCTTCCCACAGGCCCTGAAAACTGCAGTCATCATACCACTCTTAAAAAAGAACAACCTAGACACGTCACTAATGAACAATTATCAGCCCAAACGTCCCATTTTTAAGAAAAATCATTGAAGTGCAAGTGCATTGAACAAATCCATGCTTGGATGTGCCAGAACTTTCTTCAATTAAACAAAGACAAAACTGAGGTAGTTGTTTTTGGAGCCAGAGAGGAGCGATTAAAAGTCAGCGCTCAGCTTCAATCGGCAATGTTAAAAACCACGGACCAAGTCAGAAATCTTGGTGTAGTCACAGACCTGAATTTCAACAGCCACATTAAGACAATTACAAAGTCAGCCTACCACGTTAAGAATATATCAAGGATTAAAGGACTTATGTCTCAGCAGGATTTGGAAAACCTTATATTAAGACTCAACTACTATATTGATTTTTTAGGGAGACCTGTAAAGACGGTGTCTTTACAGGTCTCCCTAAAAAATCAATCAGACAGCTGCAGCTGATTCAGAATGCTGCCGCTCGAGTCCTCACTAAGATCTAGAAAGTAGATCACATCACTCCAGTTCTGAGGTCTTTACACTGACTTCCTTTCTGCCAAATAATTGATTTCAAAATTGGTTTATAAAGCACTGAATGGTTTAGGGCCATTCAGTGCTTTATAAACCAAATACATACACACATATAAAATACATTTCTGATCTTCTGCTACATTATGAACCATCCACACTTCTCAGATTGTCTGGGACAGGTCTGGAGGTCCCCAGAGTCAAAACTAAACATGGAGAAGCAGCGTTTAGTTTTTATGCACCATATATCTGGAACAAACTCCCAGAAAACTGCAGGTGCGTTACAACGCTCAGTTCTTTTAAATCAAGGCTGAAGACTTTTCTGTTTGCCGCTGCCTTTTATTAAATCAAATAACTATTTGTTTCTTACAACGCACTGTAACTTTTATTCTTGTACTGTATTTTATACCTGTCTTATTCTATTTGAGCTTCCATTTGAGCTTATTTTTATTTTCTATTCTCTTGGCTCTTTAATGACTGTTTTAATTGTATTTGAGTGTCCTTTTGGTGGTGTGTTTCTTTTGCACTTTGCCGATGCTTTTGGTGTCTTGTGTGAAGCACTTTGAATTGTCTAGTTGCTGAAATGTGCTATATAAATAAACTTGCCTTGCCTTACAATGATACTGTATACTGATTGCCGTATAATGATACATAAATGAACCCTTGAACCTTACTGTTCACACTCCTACAGCTGTATCAGAGCTGGATTAAGTTACTGCTAATGCTAACACATTTCTTACTGCTGCTGCTAGTTCAACTTCAACTGCTACTTCAACTTTCCAGTCACTGGAAACACAATGTATTTGTCATTGAGGATAGCGCTGACCATCAAAATGTGTCTAAATGCAAAAGATATGGTCATTTTGGGAGTTTTTTGACAGCGGCTCAGTTTTAAATATCGCAGGGAGTAATGGAACAGTCAGGAGCAGCCGGCCGCTGTCAAGAGTAATGAATTTGGGGTTCACCTGGGCGTTCAACGACATTTGCACTAGTGGCAGGAATCGCACGGGCTGGGACTGATGGCCAATAGTTTGCTTTGATTGATCAGCCTAATAATTTGCCAATCTCACTATATACACCTTCTTGTTCCAGATCCTGGTTGCTGAATCTTGGAGACCCCAACACCAAGCTCCCTCTGCTCCAGTTCATTACGCCTCATTAAAGCAGAAGTAGGTAACCTGTATAAAAATAACTTTTAGTCATGTTTGCTAAAACTGTCACTATGTCCTGACAGTAGAACAACAGATAATCTGTGAAAAAATCTGGTTCCTCTGGCTCCACCTACTGCTCCTAATGCCATTTGCAAGAATCCACCGTGCCCGAATCATAACAACCAATCAGAGCCAGGAGGAGTATCTGACAGAGTGTCAATCACTGCTCCTGCACACGCTGCAATCAGCTCCCCTCCCCCCGCACATGTGCTAACTCGGTCAAACTTCCCATCCCTCCTTTACCAACAACAGCTTACACAACAAAGACAAGTAAACAGAAGAAGACCAATGAAGAAAAGCAAGCTAAAAAGAAAGAATTAGACTAAGCGACTTTGCAGGGGAAAGGCTCCTGGCTTATTTAAGACATCAACAATAGTTGACTGTGTATGTCATAGTGAGTCTTTTACCTGAGATTTGACAGTCTCCCAGGCTGACAGTGATGTCATCGATGGCTGCCAGGCCACATTCCCAGAAGTTCTTACATATGCTGACAAACACTACCTGGGAAACAGAGAAAAAGACTGAATACTGCTATTCAACCATTTATCCAGTTATCATTCTAGTCCATTCATCATTCCATCGATTCATCTCTCATTCATCCATCCATCGGCATGTCTTTCCATTCTCTAAAAAAAGGTGTACTGTATAAACCATATAGTATAGCATAGTAGTTGTCCTTTTATGGAAGCTATGTCCATGACAATAAGCTTAACATCAGACTCTGTTAATGCACTATTTGATAATTTTGTCTGTAAAATTCTGAAAGGTATTGACGCCATTGCAGCTGAAAAGGTAAAAACCATCTCTGGCAATCAGAAAGCACCGTGGAGAAACACCCCAGCTGTCACAAGTCAGAAAAGAGAAAGCACGAAAGCTGAGCGCAAATGGAGAAAGAGTGATATTCAGATTCACTATAACATCTATAAAGAGAGGCTCTGTATTTACAATTCGGAAATAAATAAGGCTAGACAAGCTTTTCCTCTAACATCATCAACAGGAACTCTTGTGCCTTGTTCACCACTGTTGAGAAGCTAACTAGTCCCCCAACATGATTTCCCCCAGCCATCCTATCTCTCAATAAGTGTATGAGTTTGCATCTTTTTTTTGTGAAAAAATCAGTGTGACCATACATTCCTCAATGTCAAACAATGGAACCAGACCACTGCTGCAACCACACATAAACAATTTGGCCAGACTGTCAACATTCGATGTTATCAATACTAAAACTCTGGAGGATATAGTGAAGCATCTTAATTCATCCACCTGCTGTTTTGACACCCTGCCAACCATCTTTTTCAAAAATGTTTTCAGTTGCTGGGAGATGGATGTGCTGAAAATTGTTAATAGCTCACTCCAATCAGGCATTTTTCCAAAATCACTTAAAACTGCAGTTGTTAAGCCCCTTCTAAAGAAAGGCGACCTGGATCTTTCAATATTGAATAATTACAGACCCATCTCTATTCTTCCATTTATTGGAAAACTCCTTGAGAAAGCTATTTTGATTCAATTCCTTAACTTTTTAAATGTAAGTGATATTTTGGACAGATTTCAATCTGGCTTCAGACACTATCGCAGCACCAAGACTGCGCTGACAAAGGTGTTAAATGATACTCGTCCAAATACTGATTCGGGTAAAACACCAGTTTTGGTGCTGCTTGATCTTAGTGCAGCCTTTGATACTGTGGACCATAAAATACTTCTTGACAGACTGGAAAAGTGGGTGAGATTACCTGGCACAGTGCCCAGTTAGTTCAGATCATATCTCCATGGCAGAGGCTATGTTGTTACCATTGATGATCATAAATCTGAGCTGATCACCATGATGTGTGGAGTCCCCCAGGGTTCGATTCTTGGGCCGCTATTATTCAACCTGTACATGCTCCCTCTAGGTCAAATCGTACATGACAATAACGTTGCTTATAACAGCTACGCAGACGACACTCAGATTTACTTAGCTCTTTCACCAAGTGACTTGCCTTGCCTTGCCTTCTATTCAGGCCATTCAAAAGCATCAACCTCAACATACATCATGGTAAATAGTAAATGGACCGCATTTATACAGCACTTTTCTACCTTAAGGGAAAATGGTTTACAATTTACAATTTTGCCTTTCATTCACACACAGTCACACACTGATGGCGGTGGAGTTGTCATGCAAGGCTCTGGCCTGCCCATCAATCATGCCTGAGATTAATGGACAACCCGGTCTACCTCCTGAGCCACAGCTGCCCCAACATTACCCATCTAGTGCTTCATACCTTGGTCAGCATGGGCTTCATGTAGGTGATCTCCACCTCAGTCCATACAGCCCTGGAAGTGTCAGCCAGGCTCCACACCTTCTCCTGGGCCACGTTGTTCTCGTCATAAATGTAAAGAACTACAGCATTGTCTGCTTTCAAAAATCCATGAAGCAGGTAGTAGAACCTCAGGCAGTATTTGTGGTTTCCCGGTAAAAAGGGACCATGAAGCCGACCCACATAACCAGGCCTCGAAGTGAAACGAGTGTTTGCCAGGAGGAAACAGCCTATGAAAGATAAGACAAAGAACATAATTAAGAACAAGAGTGGTAATGTTAGTTCAGCTGCAATGCGTTTAACTGGTACATGGTACATGGTGTCCATCATGATGCAGCAAGTGAGGAAAATAATATTCTTCCATGGGTGTAGAGTTGCAAGGAACAAATACTAAGAGTGGAACAATTTCACAAGTTCATGTTTCACTACAACACTGTGATGTCACATATAGTATGTTGTTACAACCCAAAGACATAAGGGATCCCAACTATGAACTATATTGGAGATACTGAAAGCCAGGTCACCATACGTTCCTTGAGACTTTGTGCTTTTTACTGTGACCAGTCCAATGCACACCTGTGTACTAATCATACTGTTTAATCAGCATCCTGATATGCCACACCTGTCAGGGGGATGGATTATCTCGGCAAAGGAGAAGTGCTCACTAACACAGATTTAAACAAATTTGTGAACAAAATTTGAGAGAAATACACCTATTGTGTACGTAGAAAAAGTCTTAGATTTTTATATTTCAACTCATGAAAAATGGGAGCGAAAAAGTGTTTTTTGTTCAGTATGATAAGCGGACTTGGCAACTGCGCTTCTTCTGTCTGCCACAACCGGTGACACTCAACAAACTTTCAGACTCACTGGCTCCCCTGTGTGGACCGGCTGTATCAGACATTAGGGATTCCCACTGTGACCAGGTCTAGGCGCTTTCTAAGAAAGACAAGACAAACCTTAAGTATCCAAAATTAAACTCACCTGGGACTGATCCATTAAGATCACTTAATGTTAAGCTCGCCTTGTTTAATGTAATGTAATGACCAACAAGACTTTGATCTTAAATGATTTTGTTACTTGTTTTAATTTGGATTTTTTATTTTTGACAGAAACAGGTTGAAGGTTGGTGACTGTAGTCAGCTGAATGAGCTGTGCCCCCCAAATCAGCACAAATGCAGCGCCATTACTGTCAACAGCTTCTCAAGCTTTGAAGTGTTGACGCTGAAAATTACTGGGGCCACTCCAGTGTTGTGTGTTGGCATCTATCGTCCCCCCAAGGCAAATCCAGTGTTTTTATCGGAATTTTCTGAATTTTTATCATCGGTTATTTTAAAACATGATGATTGAGTTTTTAAATATTAGAGTCTTTTAAACTGGTTCAACATGTCTCTGGCCCAACTCACAGCCGCGGCCATACTTTAGACTTTTATGCTTGGTTTGGACTTAAATAATGTGTCTATGTTGGACCTTTCCATATCTGACCACCAGTGTTTATTTGACACTCTGTTACAGGCTGCATCAAAGACATGTAAACGCACCACTCAGTTTCGGGTAGTTGCTGAATACTGCTGATGAATTCTGTTTCCTTTTTAACAAGGAAAAACACAACTCGACTTTCAATTCAGATATAAACAAGCTGCTAGGAAAATCAGATTTGTGTGACAACACTGGACACTCCAAATCCATTACCTAAAAAAGGAAGAACAACTGGTCACTTGCAATCAAAAAGTAAAAGAGGCAAGAAACCAATATTTCTCTGAGTCAATAACCACCAATCAGCAATTCCATATTTTTATTTTCAACCATAAATCGGCTTGACAAACCTCCCACCACTAGTCCCTCTGCTTCATCTGCTGCTGACTGTGAGAAATTTCTCTCCTTTTTTCTCAACAAAATTCACCAAATTCGAGCAAATATCGCTCCTCCAACTTCTCCCATGATTCTTCCTTGTCCATGTCCTCATTTGTTAGATAGCTTCCGGCCAGTTGATATGGAAACTCTCACCGACACTGTGTCCCACAGACCCTCAGCTTGATCCATCAGTTTTAAATGTTTTCTCGACAATCTCAAAATTGCCCTTTATTTCCAAAATTCTTGAGAAACTAGTTTTAGAACAACTTCTGGAAGCGCTTAATAACAACTGCATTTTTGAGAAATTTCAATCTGGATTTAGCAAGCTACATAATACCAAAACAGCTCTTCTAAGGGTTACAAATGACTTATTAATGGCTGCAGACTCTGGACACTAAGGATTAAGGATTGGCTGCGCATTTCTGGAACGGCCCTGGAGTGGTTCTCCTCCTATCTATCAAATAGAAAATCGTATGTCTCAATTGATTCTTTCATCTCTTCAATTGCACAAACAACATGTAGCATACCCAAGGATCAATCTGTGGACCAATTCTGTTCTCCCTCTATATGCTACCACTAGGTCATATCATTCGTCACCATAAAATCTCATTTCACTGTTATGCAGACAATACACAGTTATATCTCTCCATTAAACCCTCTGAATGCAACAACCTGGCCACATTACAGAGCTACATAGCTGATTTGAGAGTCTGGATGTCACAAAACTTTTTGCAGTTGAACTCTGACAAAACAGAGGTGCTTACCAATCGCCCTGAACACAAGTCCAGCCACTGCTTGGTCCCCTTATCATGTTTCAACCACCTCAGAAATATTTCCAAGATCAGAGTAATGTTATCTTTTAGCAATACAGAGAACATTATTCATTCTTTTATTTCCTCACGCCTGGACTATTGTAACACCTTGTTTACCTGCCTCAGTGCCCGAGATGTACTGTAACTCAACTTCAGACTGTGCAGAACTCTGCAGCCAGACTTCTGACGAAGACCAAATGCTCTTCTCACATCACCCCAGTTTTAGCCTCCCTGCACTGGTTACCAATTTCTTTTAGAATCCATTTTAAAATCTCACTCATGACTTATAAGGCTTTACATGGTCAGGCACCAGAGTACATCAGTGAACTTTTAACTCCCTACTGTCCAAAAAGGCCTCTCAGATCTGCTGGGTTAGGCCTGCTAGCTGTTCCAGAGTCCAGCTTAAGGTCAATGGGTAATCGAGCATTTGCTGTACTGGCACCTCAGCTTTAGAACAGTCTTCCAGTTAGTATTTGATCGGCTGACACTGTTTCTGCTTTTAAATCCCTCTAGCCCTCTGGTGCAGTCAGAACCAGGAGCTGAACACGCTCAAAACTGTGGAGATGAAAGTGGACTTCAGGAGGAGCCCCCCAACACAATCCCTCCTCTCCATACTGAACAGAACTGGATCTGCTGTGAAAACCTTCAGGTTTCTGGGATCCACAGTCACCCAGGACATAAAGTGGGCATCCAATATCGACACAATCATCAAAAAGGCCCAGCAGAGGATGTACTTTCTTGAACTTTAAGTTCTGATGAACACTCCATCACATAGTGTCGATAACCCTGTAGCACCGAAACTTGCTTCCATTATAGATTATATTTTCATATACTGTATATGTACAACATGTACATATCATCATGCACTTTCACTGTCAATATAAACCCTGCATGCTGTATGTATATAGACATATAATCATCCACTCCATTTATTTCCATTCAATATTTATTTTCTTTGCACTTGTATATAGATATTTTATTTACGTTGTTGGTCATTGGTGCTTTTTATATATACTTATATATACACCTATCTTTTCACATGCTTGTGTACATAATAGTCCTGTCTATTCTTTACCTTTATTTGTACAGCTTTGTTGTCCTTGTTCTTAGCTGTTATGTCTATTTCTGTGTAAGTACATTGAGATCAATGAAAATAATGTCAAATTCCTTGTGTGTGTACACATACTTGGCTAATAAAGCTGATTCTGATTCTGATCTTCATTATATCACAGAGTCACCTGGACTCACTAATTAAATTATGTCAAGTTTACTTTAGGACTGCTATTTTTGGAGCAGATATGAAGTTGAAAAAATATATATGTGGTCCCTACATTATGACAATCTTAGTGTTCATCTGCAGAAAAATACAGAAAGGATTAATTTTGCCACACATGCCAGACATTTCAATAATCCAGAAGGCCATCTCAGTGTTCTCACTGAGTGGTATTAGGTGTTGGAGTCTCTGGTGCAGTGTGACTCACCTGTTCCTGTGGTATGGTCTCCTATCCTGTAGGCATTAGGCTTCACTGAAACTCTGCTCCACACCTTACTCTCTGCTCTCTCCTGATAGTACAGACACATCCCATTCTCAAAGTCACAGTTGGCTATAGAGGGATCAAAGGTCGGCTCTGAAACACAAAACACAGCATCTCCAATATGAACCTGCCTTCTTAACAGTGGTCAGTGAAGTGAATAGCCCAATCAGCATTTTTACGTTGAAAAGACCGGTGAAACACATTAAAATAGGTTCAAAAGTGAAAGTTTTTTTTACCGACTATTTGAAGACGTTGATTGAACATTCACATTTAGACCATATTTCACTGGGATTTGCAATAGTGACATTTTTAATCCTCTACAAACTGCAAATAATAGCTTATCATCATTTTGGAGCCTAACTACACCAAATTTCCCCAAAAAATAAAACGTGCCCCCCACAGGATACAAACCCCAGCTTCCTTGGGGAAAGACCTGTGTTATATCCATTCAACCACCATGACTTAATTCTCTAGTGGACTTTGTCACTATTTATAAGTCACCTCTCGTCCTAAAGCAGAAAAGCCTCAAGACTAAGTGAATGAAGGGAAGTGGAACTACTAATGAAACGCAGCCAGTGTTTACATTTTTTGTAGAGCCGGGGGGCAGGGGGTGACGGGGCAAGGTGTGAATAGCCGAATAGCTGCCATGTGACTATTCGTACCCGGCTGCAAATAGACATTCCGTTACATTAATGTATAGAACTGCTCCCAATATGATGTCCTGGAAGCTCCTTGTTGGCAGCACACAGCCTATATACTTCCATATTTATAACATTTTATATGAAAAATTGAATGCGTTGAAATTACGTCTTCGTGTAGGTCACATTTTGCCAACCAGCGCAATATGACTGGAGATATACCTTCACACTGATCAATATCATCTCTCTTTCAACCTACAACTGAACAAATTATCAGAATGATTAAACAAATTTGTGTTTTGTGACACAATGTTGTAACCGCATTTTAGCTGGTTGAAAAGAGGGCAAAAAGAGGTCTTAGATGTTCAGACCGAATATCACCCAGTTTTCAACTAGAAATCAACATTGAAATCTCAGTTGGAGCTCATTGGGAGTGTGCATCGTCCAAGTAAAATAGGAACTGGGGATTGGGGTTAGGATGCTAGAGTAAAAGAGTATTATGGTATAACATCCACCCTCCATAGATTTAACACCATGGAATAAGGCATAAACACGTACATGGACACTGATTTTCATGTTTAGAGAAAGCCGTATGCAGCACTGTGCCAAACTCTAGTTAGTTCTGAGAGTCGAATATTTATACTCTTTGTACTTTAAAATATCACTTACTTGCTGTGTTAACAAGAGTTTGATGAGTAGGGCAATATCAGTTTAATTTCTAGGTGTTCAATGTAGAGATAGCTCTGGGTCATGTTAAGCCTCTACTTGTACACAAGCCATATCAAAATCTAATGGGAAGATTTTAACAACATTTATCAGAGAATGCACACTTTTTGTACACTTTCAAGTTCACCAGTGCCACCATCACGTTAAATGAGAACTCACAAATAATATAAACGCCTTTCTATGGAGGCCATACGAAGACATACGTATGTCACATTTGTTTTTGGGGTATTTTTTACGTGCCATGTATGAGTTATAGATGTGGTGAGGATGTTTTTTTTATTTGCTTATGTTTTGTCTATTTGTATGTGTTTTCTTAAGTGGCAGTGGCATTGTATTTTACTACACTGATGGCACGATAATTATAAACAAAGATTAAGAGTTAAAAATGACTACTCTCATTTAATTCATACTTGCTCACATGCTGTACTGTTTTGCCAAATATTCAGACTGTAAGCAGTTACCATGAAACTGATGACTGATGGTCTGATAGTTTTTGTTTTCCAAAGATTTTACCCTCTTTTGTATCACAATAAAAACATAAAAGCACATTTTATAGATTGATCCGACATGAGAAGAATCTCTTAAAATTGGTGTTTCGTGGTTTACTAGAGAAATCTCTGTATATTGAACTTTGTGCTGCTGTAGTCTTTACGTTAGTGTGACAACATTCAGTTCAGAAATGAGCTGTGTTGAAAGTGTTTTTATTTTAGTTTATTTATTTTATAGGTCAGCAAAATTGCCATCACAATTGCGTAACGAGATATGAAAGTTATGAAAAGGGCCTTATGTAAACTAAAACCTAACTTAACCCTTAACCTTAACTCTATGTATGTTGTGTGCCTAACCCTAACCATTGTCTCTAGCTCTCTCTTTCTCTTGCGCTCTTCTGTTTTCCGTCCTTTCTTTTTCATCTTACCTTTCATCCAGGGGTCTTGACGTGGCACAGGCCAGGACATGTGCTGGTCTTTGCTTTGCCATCCACTCTCTGTTTAAAGTGCCACCCACAGGTGGGCGGAGCTGTTGAGACTCTCTTAGCCTTCCTAACTCAGACTCCCTAACTCTCATACTGACAACAAAATTGTCCAACACTTTTGCATTGTTATGTGTAATTAACATTGCAGCGTCTAGTGGCCCCAAGTGAGACTTCAGAATTTGAGTACAGCATATTTAAAAGTGAGCCAAATTGAAGGAGGATTGAGAAACACAGTCTGTGAGTCTGTGATTGTGGTCAACCTGTACCCCCCTAAAATCTAGATGTCCCCTCTCACCTGTGTCAATGTGGCAGAATTCAGGGGAAAAAGAGATGTCATCTATGGCCACGTATCCACCTCTGGCACTGTTAAAAGCCACCTCAAACACCACCTGGTAAAACACACAGACATAAATAGCAACTATTGACAGATGAGTAATGAGCAATGTATGGCTTAGACCTATTATATCCTGAGAACATGCTCTGTGAATTGTTAAAAGACATGTTGTGAAGTATGACATACTATACTGATAGATGAGAGGAGCTGTAGAAGCTAGACAGTGACATCAGTGTAGGAAAATTCAGGAACATGGGTTAGTCAGCAGGGCGCTGCTTGATGGAAAAGCTCTGCACGACTCTTGGCTCGACTGGACAGAAGAACTGACCCATTTAGTAATGTTACGCAAGCTTCTTTCCACAGCGACAGCAGCAGGCTGTAGGAAGTGTTCTGACTGAAAGCGCAAGGAAAGAAAACTGTAGAGTCATAGGGAAGAATACACACTTGAAAGTGCAGTGGAAAGCCAAGGTGGAGTGATTGTGTGTGAGTGTGTCTACTCAGCTGCACACAACACAACAATGAGAACGAGAAGTATGTAAAAAGATATATAGTTTGATTGATATTAAAATATGATAATTATGATGATTCAGAATTTGTATAAAATTGAAGTCTCAACTTCAGCGAGCAGAAATAATCAGTATTAATATTAAACAACAGAATTTAACCTAAATTAAATTCACCTTCAAGGCTCCACCCTTGAAAAAGGTAAAAAAGATAGCCAATTCATTCATTCATTCCTGATCCAAAGGATGCAACAGAGTTCTTGACTCATGTACAGTGACCACTTTACTTCATACACACAAAATCACGTGATCAAGTTCTTGTGAAATATTATTAAACTACTAAACTACACACATGACTAACAACTACTAGACATACAAGAGTGAATAAATGCAACCCTGGATAAATGCAACCATAAATAAATACACAGAATACAATGATGAACAATTAATAAATGAATGAGGACATTTTATACCAGATGACGCAGAGAATGAATATTTCATGGTATATTATTATTATTATTCTTATTATAAGTACATTAAATTGTGGAAAGGCAGATCGCTAAACGGATAAAGTTTAATATTGACCAGTGAAATCACCTTAATGTACCATTCAGCAGCTGAGAGAGTGCTGGAAAGCATGAGTGAAATACTTTAAACAATTATATATCTGTATATTCATACATATTTTCTACTGACTAGGTTTATTGTTAGGCCTATGCACCAACATAGCCAGACAAATTCATCATATGGGAAAACTACTCAGCAATAAATCTGATTCTGATATAGTAATTAAACTAAAGGGAAATCCTACTCTAACGCTAAATTACTCCAGTGATTTATAGCATCAACCCCCACTGTCACAGGAAAAGTAGAATTTCACCTAGTGGTTCAGATGGCCGGGGGAGACAAGGCTCTGGAGGAGGAGGAGAGGAAGGTAACCGGCTCTTGGCATGTGGACCGGCGGGGGCGGAGGTGTTCCATCCCAGTGGAGGCATCTCTCATCTCGGGTAGACTCTTCATCCCACGTGGCGACCTCAGCATGGGTCATCTGTCTCTCTCTCTCTCAGCAGGCAGCAGGGCCGATTGACATTTTTACGCATCCCCACTTTGGATGCACTGGAAAGGCAGTGGTTGGGTTCATCACAGCTCTGACTCTCCTGACTTTGTCATGTCAAGAACGCAGCATTCAGCAGTCAGACTGGAACAGGTTTCTCTCAGGGGATTTCTTCTTCAAAGCTTACTGGATGCGGACCTCCAACACGTGCAGTGCAGCTCCAGGGCCCAGCTGGTCTCCAGATCAGAGGACAAGAGGGCAAGAGAAGAAGACAAAGAGCTTCTCTTTGTTTTAAGGTTGTCTGTGAAAATGAGGCAGGAGGTGTCCCGTGTCAGCTGGCAACGGCGCGAAACTTCACCCCCACCCTCTAATTCTAATCCTAGTTATTTTCTTTTGTTCCTAATTTCCTTTCTAAAGTATGACATACTTAATGCTTCCATATTTAAAAGGTTGGCCTCCTCAGATATTAAAAACTCTTATTAATCACCAGTAATACCTGGTTTAAACAGGTTTAAGTGTTATAAACGACAATCATGTGCAACATGGGATCCACACACGTCATATACGGTATGTCTACATATGTTGTGTATGTGTACATGCATGTACAGCCAATAAATGGGCAAAATACAGTACTTCAATACATATCAGCGTCTCTTGATTTGCCGGAACGTCCACTCATCTCTTCTGTCCCTTGAGGGTGAAGACAAACACACACCCACTTACATACACTCACACATATACACATTGTGTGTGATTGTGGTGTGAGGAATCTAATAATGGCTACATTCCAAAGAAGACATGTTGTAAGTTTAGCTTTTTCTGCATTGGCAACACAGCAAAAAGGTTGGTCACGCCTATTTCAAATGCCATTTACAGGTCATAGGATGGGAGTGGAGAGAAAATGAAAAAAGCTATTGAGAGCTAAGAGATTACAGATTTGAATAAAACAAGTTTGTATTGTTTAAGTTTTTTTAAATATATATTTATTTATCAACAAATCATGAAGTGGGCTTATTTGGAACACCAAAGGGTACATTAGGTACCCATTAAGCCCATGCCAGACATATTTTGACAAATTAAACAACATCAACATTAGAAATTGGTATAAATGAATTATTGAAACTTCAAATGAGAGATTAGATTTTCATTTCAACTAAAATGTCATATATTGGGGCAGTACGTCGTATCAAAAATGTTTAAAAAGCTATATGTATATGTCTATTCTCTATATACAGGTATAGCAATAAATAAATAGAAAGAGTTAAAATGGAATTACTACAGTTCATCAAATAAATAATCTCTGTTTAAGGAATGCAAAAGAGGAGGGGGAGAGGGGGATTATCTGTTAGCTGTATCAGGCAAAGCCTGGCCTTTTGGCCAACATTCCTCTTGTAGTAAGCTAGGATCAATTTACTTGTTATATAAATGCTATTGAACAAGATAAAACATCCATTATCTTTTATAGATGAGCAAACTTATGTAATCCGTTACTTTAAGTTCAGGGTCTTATTGTGCTCTCATCAAAACCAGAATATTACAACAAAGCTCTGTAGTCTTTTTACAAGGGTGTGGTTGTGATAAGCAAAACCAGCGGACCTCAAGGAACTGTACTGGCACCATTCCTCTTCACACTCTACACCTCAGACTTCCGTTTCAACTCTGGTTCCTGCCACCTCCAAAGGTTTTCAGATGACTCCTCCATTATTGAATGTGTCAACAAAGACAACGAGGAGGAGTACAGAGGACTGACAGAGAGCTTCATCATATGGTGCAACAACAATCACCTGAAGATCAATATCAGCAAGACCAAAGAGCTGGTGGTGGACTACCAGAGGCCCCCTGTCCCTGTTACCATGCAGGGAGAGGAAGTGTAGAGGATGGACTCATACAGGTACCACGGGGTCCAAATCAATAAAAACCTGGACTGGTCTCATAACACTGACACCCTCTTCAGGAGGGGACAGAGGAGACTGTTCTTCCTGATCTCAGCATAAGGTTACTTAGTAGCTTTTTGGCGCTTTCAACCACATCTCACTGTCTTCATCAACAAATGGAGCTGGCTTGTCCGTCATCACATGACCTAAGTATGGAACTTTGGTCATGTGATAAAAAGTGCCTGTGTATGGGGATGAGATCATAATTTTGGTGTTGGATGTGTCCTCCTTGACAACACCAAAATGTGGCCACCTCAAGATCACACACATTACATTCCTCATGGGTCAGCTTCTGCCTGTGGAGAAGGTTTCATATCAGCTTTGGGGGGGACATACTGCTACTGCTCACATTACATGATCGGTGCAGGAGAACATAACCAATAATGTGATTTAATATTTGTTATTGTATTTGTCTATTAGTAATGAGCTAGTGTGCAGAGGAGTGGCTGGTGTTGGTGGCTTTTTGTTGTTACCGTGCCACAGTCCGTTGCTATTGTGTTCTATGTTTTTGTGTTCCTTTGAAATGTTATCTTAACCATTAACACCCAAAAGAAAGACACACACACCATACTGCATTCAAGGTCTTACCCAGTCAACTGTCCTAAACTTTTAACAACCAACCTGCTTGTGTTGGTCGTGTTTTTAAGTGTATTTTATGTTCATGCTCTTGCGAAGTTGCAGTATACGTTTCATTGTTCAGTGTTTGTTAGGTTTGATAAAATCCAAGGCAAACATGTTGTGAAGTCATTGTGCTATAGTTCAACTCTAAAAGTAGTATTTCAGGAAAGTTGGATAAATACTGTGATAATACCATTTCCCATGATATTTTTGGCTACAATAATTGTAGTGTGAAAATTTGATACTAGCACAACCCAACTTTGACCTACTGACCTACTACTACAGTAGTTTGTGTGTACTGACATTTTTCCTGTACAATGAGGGATTATTAACAACAATTTAACTATGCTTGCTTTCAGTTTGGTTTAGATAATGTGGATTTCTTGGTTTGTTTACAACCTGTCTGATTATCTGACTGCTTGTGTTTCTTGAGTCATCGGACTTCTTTTTAGCGATGTCACTGTGTTTCCAGATCTCAGCTATAAACTTGGTGAGTTCAATGGTATCATAACTGATAGAAATAATCGACAAAGCTACAGAAATAGGACCCAATTTGCAATAAACTGGAATTAAACCCCTGAAAACCCCTGCAGCTATTTTCGACAGCAGACCACAGATTTTTAAGTTGATGTGTGTTTTCATTCATTTCAATCCAATCATATGAAGCTGACCTACTCACTATAATTGTGCATGCTAGCTCCAGTACTGACCTCCAGGGGGTGTGGGGCTTTGATGTCAACGCTGACCACAGTCCAGCCAGTGGTAGCATACACCTCTGGCCTCCAGATCTCCTCATAGTGGCCCAGCTGGTCTCTGGTGAAAACTGAAAAGATGTTTCCCCTCTCCTGGTCTCGGTGGTAGTAGAAAGACAGGCAGCCGGCCATGGGCACCGTAGTCATGGGTGAGGTCAGCTTGGCCACTTCCTGGAAGTGCTTGGCGTACACAGAGTCCACATACATGTAGTGGCCTGGAGCAGTGGAAGATATTGATGAGCTGACGGTACACGGTTATGGGCTGACACAGTCACATTTATAGGAGTCTTGTCATAAGACTGTGCAAGTAAAAAAGACATTCATTTTAAAGGACTGTTACGATGACTCATGTCTAGTGATTTACACATGCCTCAATAAGTGTTTGGAGGTTAACTGGGTGTTTTCTTTACAGGCTGCCACAAGCATTGACTATGTTGTTGTTTCTATGCATATAAAGCAGAAATGGATAACCACAAGCCACAGAGGTCCAAACCAGCAGGTCTTCATTCTAACCAAACAACACAGCAGCTTCTCACTGGCCAGCACACCGTCCTGATTACAGATTCTGCCTCCAGAACCATCAATTCATGTAAACTGACTGTCAAACTATAGAGCCTTGGTCTCTGCAACTTTATATGCATCTGGATCCTGGATGTTTTAAACTGGTGGACCATGAACTGTTATGGCAACTGCCATGGCCAGGTGTTTTACAGAGTAATTAAGGTAAAAAAGCACTTGATAATATAAGAAACGAAAATGTCAAATGTCAGCACAAGTGTTCAAGGGTTAAAGGGTTCATTTACTTATCATTACACGACACAAGGTTGTATAATGAAATGCAAGCTGTAGTCCTTTCATGCCACACAAAAAAAATTATTATAAATATATTATTATTATTATTATTATTTATGACGGAGTGCGGAAGATGAATTGAGTCAGCGGATACTTCCGTATCGCTTGTCAGGCATCTCACCTCACAAATATCACTGATGCTCGGACGATAAGCACCAATGATGTTCAGCTCCTTGGTTTTGTTGATGTTGAGAAGTAGGTTGTTCTCTGTACACCACTCTGCAAGATAGTTGATTTCCTCCTGAAATGAATTCTCATCATTGTTCGTAATCTTGCCGATGATGGTGGTGTCGTCCACAAAGTTCTCTTCATGTCAGGGACTGCAGTCATAGGTGTACAGCGTGGACAGGAGGGGGCTGAGCACACAGCCCTTGGGGACTCCAGTGTTAAGCACTAAAGTGGAGGAGGTGTGACCACCAATTTGAACTGTCTGGGGTCTACTTGTGAGAAAGTCCAATATCCAGTTGCAGAGTGTAGTACTCAAGTCAAGAGTGCCAGTTTGCCAATCAATCAAAATGTCAGTAATGACATTGACTAGCTGGTTGGCACATGTTCTTGGCACAGTGATGAGTTATGCTGGCCAGGGATGTTATCAGGCCTAGCAGCTTTACTTATATTCACTTAGCAGGGTTCTTCTTACATCCGCTGTGGATACTGACAGTGGTGAGTCCTCTGGCAACTCACATATGATGGGGTCCTTCCTGCTTTTGTAGCCTGTGAAGGCCCTCACCTTTCATCCAGGGCTTCTGGTTGGGGAATGGTTTTATTGTCTTTGTGATCACCATATCATCAGCACATTTGCTGATGTATAATGTCACTGTTGATGTGGTTCTTGTGGGTGGTGGCATCTCTGAACATGTGCCAGTCTGTGCACTCAAAACAGTCCCGTAGAGCTGCTGAGCTTCATCTGTCCACACTTAAATGTTTTTTCTGATGGTTTGACCATTTTAATCAGCTGGGAGTAAGTGGGCAGGAGAAGCAGGAAATATGGTCTGATTGACTAAACCGGGGGCAGGGGAGGGCTTTGTAGCTCCCAGAAATGTTTGTGTACCACCAGCTACAATAAAAATACCTTTCGGTTGTTTTGTCATGTGACTGCTAGATCTCTGTAAAGAAGTGGGTACAACAGTCTCTCATTTCCTGTTGCTGGGTTAGCCTGAGTCTTATGTTATCGACTGGACATCAGCTAGGAATAGGCTGGGTAGTGGAATAGTCTTAGGTCCAAGCTGGGTTAGTTTAGCTCTTATCCCGGCTCTCTTCACACGGCTTGCAGTGGCGTTTGGTCTGGCTGCTCTGGCTGGGTAATCGGAAGATGTTGTGGGCGGTGAATTGTCTCAAGGGCTGCGGCATTTAATGCAATCCCTGCTCTTCCTTTTCCGACATTGATGAGTTTATTTCTGTCACAGGTAATATCTGCTTCCACAGGTAATATGTGCTTCAGTAATAAAGGCCAAAAAATAACAAATTAAAACAAAAATGTAGTAAAGTTTGAGGGAGCTACTGGCCATCGCATCTGCAAACGTCACCGTCACCATCACAATAAATACAACACAAACCAAATCTTGCAGAAAAAACTTTAAAATCCACTGTACCAGAATCACAACAGTGCTGCAGCTCTGGAAACTGTGGATAACTTAAGGTTAAAGGTTCAAGGTTCATTTATTAGTCATTCTAAACACAGGGTTGCACAACGAAATGCAAGCTGTAGTCCCTTGATGCTACACAAGAAAAAATATTTTCTATGTTGAAGTATGAAGGATGAGTTGAGGAGTCTCACAGCCTGAGGAAAGCACCTGTTCTGGAGTCTGGTAGTATGGCAGTGGATACTTCTGTATCACTTGCCAGATGGCAGCAGGGTGAACAGGCTGTGGCTGGGGTGGGTATTGTCTTTTAATATCTTTTGGGCTCTGTGCCGGCACCTCACCTCACCGACATCACTGATGCTTGTTAGATGGGAACCAATGATCTGGGCCGTTTTAATCACAAGCTACAGAGCCCTCCTGTCTTGGGCCGTGCACAAACCATGCCAGTTTGTAATGTTTTCAGTCGGGATACTTTCTATTGCTTCTCTGTAAAAGCTGATGAGAACTTGGCATGGGAACTTTGCTTTCTTAAGTTTCCTTAAGAAAGACTGTTCACCTGCTCCACCTCAGCTCCATTGATGTAGACAGTGGTGTGTGTCTTCTTAAGATAAGACATTGGACATTTTTGTACTTTTATCTTAAACATCTCTTAATTCTGTCCATGATGCAAACCCACTTAACTGCACAAACTTGTTGAATGACTGTTGATGAATGCCACTTGTTCATGAGGAGGTGCATGTTCGTGAGATTTGATCATTAGCATAACTGACGAAACTGGATTACTATATACAGTGCCTGTTCTGCTCCATTTGTGGATAAGTTTCATTCACAATAATGTTACCAAACAGTAAAAGCAATGTAGCAGTGTAAGTAGTGATATTTGGGGATTAAAAAAGCTGTCAACATGTGTCATCAAAGAGCTGTACAGTGACAGAAATAAAGAAGCAATATTTGACATGAAGTTACAAGGCAAAAAATGTCTTGCTAAAGCAAAATAGTGCATGACTTAGGTGGGAAGCAGTCAATTCAACTTGACAGTCATGGAGATGGACGACAGAAGCCTTGGTAGTGTCATATGATTTATACTGAGTTGATAATGAAAATGTTTGCTTGGGAATCCCCTCTAGCTCAGGTGCACTGTTATCATGCAGCCATGAGCCTAATGTAGGAAGTCAACATTGTTCCTATGTTTCCTCGTATCTTGGGCAAAATTAATACTGTGACTCCCAGACGTGTCAGATCCAGCATTCACTCAGTACAGTACAGCATACTGCACACTAATAAGCAGTTTGGAGCTACAGACATAAACAGTTAACCACATAGATGACAAACGGAAGCTGTATATTTAGCCACATTTTAGCAAAAATATGTGTTTGGGCAGTTCGGAACATACTTATTATAGAAACAGACAGGGGAGAAGTAGTTTATGCTGCAGTAATGTTAAGAAAAATTGATACTTTTTGCAGGGATGTTTTAACTGCTGTAACTTGCTTGTAACAAACTTGACTTACATTACATTGGCCCTAGTTTAAATTGAATCTATAATCTCAGATTATATTTCATTATGGCATTTATTATATTCTAGTTCATAACTACCTCGTTTGTTACATGCTTTACATGACTCACCCCTTTGGGATTAATATAGTATAGTATACAGCAACTCTATCTACAGAATGTACCTATGTATCTATGTATCTTACCGTCTGTCTGTGTCTATCTATCTTCAGCTGCCATTCCCTGTGAAGAACCAAGCTACAAACTTTCAGAGCCACCTTTCAAGACAGGAGAATATCTGGGTGGGAGGTGCATGTGAACTCATGAGTTCAGACGGGCTGTGTTAATGTATGTGTGTGTGTGTGTGTGTGTGTGTGTGTGGGCATGTATTACTCATGTTGTGGGGACAAAAATCTGTTTACACAGTCACATTGTGGGGACTCGCCTTCGTTTTGGGGACAAAATGCATGTCCCCATAACATAAATCATAAAATTTTAGGGTGAAGACTTGGTTCAAGGTTAGGGTAAGGTTAGGTTTAAGTTAGAGTGAGGGTAAGGGTTGGGGTTAGGCAAGTAGTGGTTACAGTCAGGGTTAGGGTAAGTCTACAGGGAATGAATGTAAGTCAGTTCCAAAGTGATGGAAACACGACTGTGTGTGCGTGTCTGTGTGTCTGTGTGTGTGTGTGTGTGTGTGTGTGTGTGTGTGTGTGCACATGCACACATACCTCTCTGGCTATTGTTGGTGTGGTTTACAAGCAGGTTAGACTCAGGCTCTCTAGCCACACTCCCCCCAACGTACCAGTTAACATTTGGGTTCCAGCTGTTACTGTAGCCACACAGGTGATGCTCCTCAAAATTACACTCTGGTAACAAGAACAGCAAATCTTGTATATTTTGTATGAATAAATACAGTTTCACATCAGACTATACATCAAAGGTGAAACCTCTCACTTGATATAATGTTGACACTGACCTATGCAGTAACCAGGAATAATGTGAATTTCAAAGATGGCCACGCTGTTCCCTGAGCCATGTTCAGGTTGACCTTCAAGTAAAACCTGTGGAAGCAAAAAGAGACTTACCAACAAACTGGGATAAAAGGCAGCCAGCAACATTACATCATGTCAGACCAATGTCACTTCACGTCATGTCCCATTTATATCATATTACATCAGACAACATAGTACATGACACCAAAATCACGTCACATCACATAAAATGTACATCAGCTCAAGTCACATTACATCAACATCACGTCATGTCATGTCACATCACGTCACACAGTAAATAGTAAATGCAAAATGAAAAAGCGAAGATATAGAACACACACTAGACAGAGATGAAGTGGTGTGACGTATACCCACCTCTGGGCAGGAGGACCTTTAAATAACCAGATACGTATCAGTGCATATCTTGCAGAGTAAGGCTGTCATCATGTACCAGGGTGTACCCCACCTCTCTCCCAGTGTCAGCTGGGATCGGCTCCGGCCCCCCGCGACCCTCTAAGTATAACCGGTATAGATAATGGATGGATGGATATGCAGTTGGGCATCATATTTTTTTAAACTCATCATATCTTTTGTATGTAAATTCTTAATATGTAAAGAAAATAGTAACTACATAAAGTAAAACATATAATATTTCTCTAAATTGCTGTAAAGGAAACTGGATAACATTTAAATTTGTACTTAAAGTCATCAATCTCGAAGATTTTCATATTGTTGTCTTTCACGGCACCTATGACAATAATTGGTAATTGCAGGTGTGTTTTTAGACCTCACTTCAGTTTCAGTTTCATTTTCCTCATCTGTAGTCATCGACCTTGTCTTTGTTTTTAACTGTTTACTCACAACACGAGCAGAGACCGGAAAAAAACAGCACGCCGCTTCACACACAGGTGAGTGTGTTGCATTAAAAGCCTTGTTAAAAGCCAAACTGTGTGCCGCTTGTGATTTTCAACACCCGGGTCATTATACTGCAAATGCTGCAGGCTTTCATCAGTGGGCCATAGGCTCAATCACCATTCTGTTGTATCATTCGGTGATAGATAGTGACATAACAGACATTTATTTAAATGAAAATCTTCAAGATTATATCTTTAAGTACAGCACTTGATTAAATGTAGTTGGTCACATTTTACATTACATAACATGTCTGTCAGATTAAACACAAAGGTCATGTATTTGAGGGTGGGCGGTGGGTGAGCAGTGGGGGTTAAACAGAAGTCCACAGTATAACCACCTACCAACCACCAACACATTCATACATATACTTGCAAATACACATACTCATAATTCTTTGAACAAAATGACTGAATGTTTCAGCAGAGTGGGCTGTGGTAGTGGCACTGTGTGGATCACTAGTGCTCACACATCTGCTACTCCCAAGCTCATGCACATGTGTAAGCAAGGAGATAAAATAAGGGCATTTATTTATATAGCACATTTCATACACGGTGGAAGTTCAAACTGCTTTACAAATTGTATTATAGACAGGTTTCTAAAAAAAATTGTAAAACCAGAGCAGGGACAAGAGCTCAGTTATAAGCAACAGTGAACAGGCAGGTTTTAAGTTTAGATTTAAACTTAGATTGGACAGTGACTGTAAGGTCATCACGGTTCCAAGTATGTGTAGCATACTGACATAATGCAGCTTCACTGTGTTTCTTGTTGACCAGAGGAACAGAGGAGTGTTCTCGAAGGTTCAAATGGAGAAAGCATGTCAGAGATATAATTTGATCTTAGTCCAGTGAGGCAGATGACCCTTCAACTCAGTGCATTGGAGCACAGCCGATAATATAAAGCACTAATTCTAGAGCTATAAACACTGGTCTGTAGCTATACTTTAGTAATTTAAGAAAACCGTACAGTCAGCCCTTAAATGTTTGCCATGCCATTACATTACTTACCAACATGATGTAGTTCACTTTTAAGTCAGTGTTCCTCAGCATGGCATGTGGAACACCCTCATAGTCTCAATTATAGAGTGTTAAGTTAATACCATGTTATACCATTTATTCTTTCTCAGGTTCCGTATATTCATTTTAAGAATTGGTCCTTCCAAAGAAGACAGTTATAGAAGAGGCTAGTGCTCTGGTTAACAATAAGGAAGTTAGTTGCATTTAGAAAGAGGCTTAGATGACATCAATGCTTCTTTTATAATACTTGTGGGCCTTGGCCTCAAACTCACTCTTTAATAAAGGAGGGTTAACTTCCTATAAATTTAGATGAGCCAGCAAAGCATTATTTATATAACACATTTCATTCTAAAGAAAACACAATCTGCAGAGAACATTAAAAGCATATATATTACATACATACAGGCATACATTAAAAAACATTTATAAACAATGAAAATACAAATATTAACAAAACCACCATGATAACTCAGCTAATCAAAGCACATCCTCTAATCATCTAATGTGCTTCTGAATGATTTTAATTGACTGTATCTAATGCAAAGAGTATTCCATTAAAAATAAAAGCAACTTCACTAACTGTTGATTTAACCCCTGAATCAGAAGGTCTGTCCCAAATTACCAACAAGCAACTTAGAGGAAGCCAATGCAAGATCTTGGAACTGGTGTGATGTGATCAAATTGTCTCTTCCTAGTTAGAAATCTGCAGCGTTTTGAATAGGCTGTGATTGGTCTTCAGTCTTCTTTGGCAGAACAGTAAGGAGGGCCTTGCCATATAATAACCAAAATAAATGCCTTTTTAATGCCTCCCACTGTGGCAAAAGGCATCTTAGTTTTTCAAAATGATAAAAGGTTGTATTGCAAATATTACTCTGGAATGTAAGATGAGAAGAAGAATATGCCAGACACAGAAGAGATCTGAAGCCAATTAGGCCTACCCGCTTGACTTCTTTGAATTAAAAAGTTGTGATCAACTGGATTGAATACTATAGTCCACCCAGATAGTTCCTGGGCCACCAGAAAGCACTACCCTCAGAGCAGAGAGTTTTTTGGCACCAGCAACTATGGGTGGAGAACTGAATTTAGACCCAGGTTCCTATGGTCACACAGAGGTAAAGTGAGTTCTTGGAAAAGTTCCTCCTGTGGAAACAGGCTATTAGTCACCACAATTTGGCAACAAAAGCAGGATAATTAGACTGACTGCAGTTACCCTGCAGTAGTGGTTTGACAACTATAGATTTAAAGATGTCGTATACGATTCTAATCCAAAATATTTTTTGTCAGTTTCAGTGAGTATCTCCTCATGGTCCGCTAGCTTTCAATTCTGTGTGTGCGCTAAAACAAAAGTCCGGTGTTCATACGCAGCCCTGACTCTGTAAACGGGAAACAAACAGAGCCACCAACCCAGGTTATCAAATACTGACGCTTTAACGCGTTTCCACTAAACACTTAATATGTCACAACTTGTTCTCGTGCACAGGACAAACTAATGCTGTGAGTTACTTGCGCAAGTTTGAAGGAGCACTGAAGAGAGGGGTGTATTTGTTTAGCTGTCGAGTTCAAATATCAACAAGCTTTCTCCAGAATCATAGACTACACCTTTAAGAGACCTATACAAAATGTCAGATTTCATGAAAATAGTTATAGGTGAAAATTTAATCAGACAGGCAATTAGAAACAAATGCACATGGAGAGCAGGTGGAGCAGTTTTTACTCTGTATCACATTCCAGGATCTCCAGCATTAGCGGTAGAAATATTGACAAGACTACAGGGATGTAGTAGGATCAGGATTGGATGAAGGAAACATCCTTCAATGAAATTGCTTCCCTTCCTATAGGACATCAAATTCACATTTTCCAGAAAAAAGGCAACTTTTACCTAGTGCAGAGTCGCAGGAGACTGGATTCTATTCCTATCCACTCTTTACAATGCAACATCTTAGTTCAGACTGAACAGATGAACAGTGACTTTATCTAAGAAACCTAAAAGGGATCACTTTGATTATGGTCTTTACAGCCATTCCTACCTGGTAGGGGATTGTGGTGTTGGGTAGGTCTACACTAGCGATGAGCCAGCTGTCAGAGGCTTTGTTGGCAGTCCAGAGTCGGTAGTCAAAGTTATCACCATCTGGTCTGAGGTGGAGCTGCAGGGAACCTTGTCCAGTGATCTGGTACACCAGCCTCACACAGCTCCAGTCCTGATGGTCCAGAACTGGACTGACAAGAACTGCCTGCTCCTGGTCGTGTAAGAAGGCTGAGTCCACTGTTATCATATGCCCTGTGACAACAAAATGAAGATCTATCATATTCATGTACAGTACATATGAATATTGTACAAGCTGAGAGCTACTGTGGTTGCAGATACATTGTTAGACAAATTGTCTAAAGATAACTGAAGGTGATGATATTTTTATTCATATTTTGTTCATATCTAGAGAATTCAGCTATAGTTTTTTTTAGTGATAAACACTTGAATGTGTCATTATCCATACTGGGCTCCTGTAGTTCATGGCCTATCAGAATCAGCCTTGAGAGACAGGGGTGTCCCAGGAGAGAACACTGAAAACTGTTAAATTACATAGAAAGTAATCATACATTTAAAATTGCCATTATGAGCATTATTTGTGTTCTCCATATAATAAGATAATTAAATTGTGATAATGAAGAAAAAGGAATTATTAGCAACAATTGTTATTCTCAGCTTCTGTAAGATAAAACATCAAAAGATATTATGATACAATGTTTTGTTTCATGGAAGGTCAGTGTAGGGAAAATTACCTCAGTTTGGGAAATCTAGCGTTAATCAGAATTATTAAGCGGAACCACTGTAATAATTTTAATTATTACTATTAATATTCTTAATAACGATAACTTCATTTGCATAGAACCTTTCATACAAAAAAAGCAGCTCAAAGCGCCTCACAGATCTAGATTTAGTTTCCTCAATCAAACCTTTAAGCTGTTTTATTGCTGCTGTATTTCACAAAGTATGTGCCTATCGGATCGTCTGTGGGTGTCTTTGAAAACTCAGACTTGAAGAGTACATGAAGGAGATACTTATGTACAGCAGTGGTGTAGTTTTCTAAAGTTGTATTTTACTCAGTGGATATCTCTATCGCTTGCTGTATGAGTCACCAGTAATGTTAAGAGCATCATTTTTCCCCATTTTGAAAAACAAAAGAAAAGTTCTGCGGTGTGACTTTTTATCGACACAAGGCCGAGGAAGAGGGGGAATCCAGAGACCTGGAAGGTGAACGTTCAGAAAAGGAGGAGAAAGAGGAGCCAATCCTATCTTGAGAGGAAGAATCAAGAGCCAGGGTTGAAGGAGGAAAGACAAATGGGGATGCCATGCCAGTCTGCGGCCTGCCAAAAGTCCACTAAACTGCACTGCAGAGAAGTAGAAGGATCGAAGAGGGAGGAGATCTTTAATTACTTCTGGGGGAAATTAGAGTGGAGAGAGAGGAACATTTTTGTAAAGTCTTTGGTGGAGATGAGCAGTTCCTGTCAACCCTTGGTATAAAGCAGTGGAGTTTTTTTAACTGGGTGAGAAGAAGAAAGAAAAGTCCTGAGAAGACTGAGAGAGTGAGGGTGAGGACAGAACAGCAAGACATCCTGAAGACCTTCCTTCTGGACCTTCCAAAAGTTCCATCGCACTACTGTAAGTCCTCTTCGATGAAGATCAGTCACCTTCACACAGAGTATAAGCGCTCTTGTGCAGAACATCCAGGCTCTGTCAAGGCAAGTGTTCTCCAACATGTTCAACAATTTAAATCTGTCTCTGAGGCCCTCTAAGACCAGTGCGATACCTGCTGTGCATTCAAGGCTGGGAACATCAAAGCTGCCACATGGGAGGAGCACTGCATTAAAAAAGACACGGCACGAGCTATGAAGCAAAGGGACAAAGAAGAGGCAGGTAAAAAGACCTTGGTGGCATGCATGGATCTACAGGGGCTTCTGCTTTGCCCCAAGCTGCAAGCCTCTGCCCTATTTTATAAGACCAAGCTCGGCATTCATAACTTTACCATCTTCAAATTACCTGTGGCATGAGGGTGAAGCTGGGCCCTCATGCATCATGCACTTTCTCGAAGCAAACCCCTTGTATGAAGAGTACATCCTGTAGAGTGATGGATCCGGCTACCAGAACCGAAACCTGCTCTTGAGCAATGCCCTCTTCCAGTTTGTTACTGAAAAGCAGAAGCCAGAGACATCCACGTTCCGGCTGAGTACGCTGCAGTGATCCGAGGAGCTCACTCCAATGCCAGGCCATACCATGTGAGGTACGTGGACCACAGTTTTTTCTCTGACTTCAGTCTTCTGTGTTAATAGAAATAGTGTGTAATCAATTAAAACTTGACTTTTGTTCTCCTCCATCTCTGTCCACTGTCCCTCTTTTCCCTTCTAATTTCTTCCATCCATCTATCCACTTGGTACAACGTGGATGGCACTAGTAGAGTACAAAATTCTCCACTCCGACGACTGGGAACCCTATCCGTCCCCATCTCTCAGGAAGAAGAGCAGTGTCACCACAGTGTCCCCACTGTACACATCCAGCCAGACCATTAAAGAGCTGAAGTACAAACACCGGCAAGAACTAAAGAAGGTTTTACCCAAGAACTTCCACAGCTTCTATGATGGACTTGACCATGACTGATGCCCATCAACAGCTGGAATCACACACGCACACACACACACATGAATGTACATAGGCCAAATATGTTACAGTTTTGTTTGGGGTTATGGGTGCTTATTATATTGATTTGAGTATAATTTACCACAGCTGTAGGTGCTGGAAAAGCTTGAAAATGCACCTTGAAAATGCTAGAAAAGTGCTTGAATTTGACTTTGGAAAAGGTGTAGGGACCCTGTCTACAGTATAGTGTTCTGGAGAAACAGAGAAATTATGCTTAGAGTCCAGAAGGATAGCTTTGGATAGATGATAAGCTGTGTGATTTCCCTGAACCGAGTCAGACTGATGCACGCACGTCAATGTCACTAGGATCCTGCATGAGGACACTGCCTAAGAATTGCTCTAAGACTATTTTTACTTACTTTATTATTCAAAGTTACTTACCATAGTTAACATTATTATTTATTACTTGTTTCTATTCTTTATTCTTATTCTATTTTACACTTATTTGTTATTGCACAATTGGAGCTAACGGTCACACATTTCACTATGATTATACCCTGTATGATTATATGTGACAAATAAACTTGAACTTGAACTTGTTTCTTACTGTTTTCAATTCACCTACAGTAGCATGCATGCATTTAGACTGTGGGAGATAACCCATGCAGACACAGGGAGAACAGGCAAACCCCACCTCCAGCTGGCAGGGGATTTAAAACCAGGACTTTCATGCTCTGAGTTTACAGTGCTAACCATTGAGCCCTTATGCCACTTTAGACATTAGAAAAGATATAAGCCCAGAGATAAGCTATAATGACATAGTGCCAATGTGTCCTAACTGTTCGCACATGCTTTGTTGTTTGAAAATAGGAAACTGTCTATTTACTACAACAGCAACATGCATTTGAGCTCCACAACAAATCTGCATGACAGGCATGTATGTAAGTTCAAGAATCCCCTGGCAGAGTCAGTGTCTCATTGTTCTACAGTGTACTGTCATTTCAGTACAGAGCGCTGACAGAGTGTACTAATGGAGCTCAAGAAAAAAAGGGGAACAACAACAAAAAGATGAACACAGACATGCACTGAGACAAAAAGTAGAAATATAAGGTGTCAAATACTGTACATTAGAGGTGCACATACAGCTTTGGATATGTGTATTACTTGCTGGCCATTTTATGAATTAAAGAGAGACAATGATTAGTTATTTAATGATTATTAAATTAGTGATGACTGAAACCCTAAAAAAGAACCCTGAGATTCCATCTTCCCTTTATGTCACAGCTGAGTGTCTTTTTACCCATTCATTCAGGTCTGAGAGAGCAGAAAGGCAATTTAGTAGATATAAACAATGTTTATGGAGAGCTGGTTAAGTGCCTTCAGTTCTAAATCAGGTTGGGGAGGGGAGGCAGGGGGATTTACAGTAGTATCAGCAATCCCTTATTTGGTCAAATCGGTTCATCTGGAATCTTAGGAGCAGGAGGAGACATCTTTGAGCAGTGACTTGCTCAAAACAGTGAACCATGGAGGAGCAGGTAGGACAGGGCAAACACAGCCCACAATGTATCCATGTGTGCAGATAAGACAATATAAGGCTGCAGTCGCACTGATCAAGTGACTGATGTGACTGGATCTTTCACACACTGGTAATCAGCCATTTTATTCACTAAATGAATCTGGCATCATTGACCTGAGCCTGTGAAAAACTCTTCAGAGACAAGCCACTGGTTTTGCACTGATAACCATTCCACAAACCATACATTGTCTAGCCTTTTGAAAATATTGTAATCCATCACAGTGTTCTTATAATGATGAATCCCATTGTCCTCATAAACTGAAAGTGTGTGCCAGTTGTTCTTAATTAGCATAGGTAAACGGCCCACCAATCCCCATAAAAGTGCATGAGACTGCAGGGCCATGTGCACACAGAAATCACACACAGAAGTTGAAAAGAAAAGTTGAGAGAGAAGTCAAGAATACCAAAATGAAAATGTAAAGACGGTGGAGCTCCGGACTCCAAATAGTGCTGAAGTGGAGTTGTTGCTGCAGGAACTGAACAACAAACGAGCTGTCATATTTAGGAGCATCAGTAGTGGATATAAAATAACAACAAAAAAAGATTGCATGGGATGCTTTTACTCGTTCAGCGAACACTGTATCTGGAGAAGGGCGCACAACTGATGAATTAAAAAGATGGCTTGATCTCAAATCTGAGGCCCAACAAATATTCGTCACTCCCTGCACTGATCCAGTGCTCGAAGTGGGCCTGTACTCACCGGTACACAGTACCAGCACCACTAGATTCTACTCTTTGGTGTACCGTGACTTTTTCTTACACACCGGCACTTCTCACAAGCTGCAGGTGCTCTTTTCTGCCCTCTTCATATCAGGTTCTCTGGGCAATTGATTGGCCCTAAATAAACTGCATTACCCAGGGGGCACTACGTGACGCTCACCTGTTCCCGTTGTCACCTGCTTGCTTTTCTTTAAGTAACGAGCATGGTGATGCAGAGGTGCTTCGTTTGTGTGACACACTAAAAGGAGAGAGAAGAGAAAGTATCCGGGGAATCCGAGGAACTAAGAGCATCCCAGCCTGATGACTTTATTGCACCACACACTAAAGCTTGTGTACATAGTCAATTACTTTTTACTCTAATAATTGAAATGGTTGTCTCCTCCTTAAATATATTTATGTTGTGAACATCAGCAACATCTCCTCGTATCTTTTGTTCACTGTAGAACTTCAGAATGTAACACTCTGTATGTAATGTAGGCAACATGTGAATAAGCCGAGTACTGGCACTTTTTTTTCACTTCAAGCACTGAATAGATCTACATGGTCCTGGAAGACGCGTTCCCTCCTCAGGGCACGATCTGCAACATCTTGCAGCAGCAGTAAATATGCCATTGTGCAAGTAGGCCTAGGGTGCAGAAATAGGCAAACTTTGGGCCTATAAATAGAGTGATCAATCACTGATTATTGGATCAGTGTGGTTCCCAAAAGTGTTTGTGTAGTGTTTATTTATTTTAAAAGACCATAATGCTCTGTAAAATAATGAAAATCATTATTAAAAACTATCATAAATAATATAAATATTATAGTCATTTAAATCCTATAATATTATACAACTGTAGAATTAAAAAAAACACTAACCAATTATTTTGTACAAACATGTCAGCACTCAGATGTACGTAAGTGTGCTCATGAGTGTGCGTAGATTCTGTTCTTAACGAAGAACAAATCCCAAATAAGAAAACACTGGTGAATGTCAGAATCTTCATGAAAACGTGTAAGTAGGTTTTGCATAAGTGGGTTTTAAGAAGAAATTTCTTCTTAAGAAGAATGAGGCCCATTAAGTCAAATTTTTGCCCATGTGAAATTAAGCTAATGCAGTGCAGACTTAATCTGCATTATTATGCAACGGTCAACAATGCATAACTGTAACAAACATATATGCAGACTTACGTTAACTGGATTACACAACTGAAACAAGTTTCAATAGTCAGCTAACTGATTTTCATACTGCACATACTGTATGTATATGAACGGAACAACCTTGTCTCCTAAAAATTATGTTTCTATAAAACTACTTTGCAGCAGCAAATATGTTTTGAAGGAAATATCATGCAGACTGGATTATGTTTTTTATGAACATAATGAGGAAATCAGTAAAATGTTCACTGACAGCGTAATTCGTTTGTTTTCTGCTAAAATATCGAATCTTGCAGTTCAATATCTGCTTGCAGTAACTACAGCATTTATTCACTTTTTTATGGTTATGTTTAGGCACTGGTAGCACTTGGTTAAAGGGGAAAGATCGTGGCTTGGTTTAATACAGAAAGGTCCGCAGTGACTTCAGACATAATGTGTTTATTAACATTTACCTAAACTAACCCTAGCCAAAGTACTTTTGTTGCCTAAATCTACTGCGTTTGTCAGCATGTAATTGGTTTGTCTGGGAAAAAATGTAGTACTATATAAATGCAGTTTCTAGGAGAGAGGAATGGAAGGGAAACCAATGGCTGCCTGGAGCACTTGCAACAAAAATTCTAAAAGATTAACTGCATTTGGAAATTGTCAGCAAAAATATGAAGTCCGCTTGATTTGTAGTCAATGACCTAAAACTTTCATTCTCAACAAATCTCATAAAAAGACCCCAGCCAACATGTTTTACTCTCCAACTTCCTTACCCTGTATGTGGCTAGAAGCTCGAAGCCCTGGTTCTACTGAAGACATAATCTTTAAAAACACCTCACGAATGTATAGTTTCATTTTGTAAAAAGACTCAGTAATTTCCTAAAACAGCTGCTACTGTAGTTTTTATCAAACATTATTCAAAATGAAATGCATGAAGCGCAATACAGGTTGTGTCTTTGGAAAACAAATCATGTACTGCAATTCTGGTACCAAGATTGACAATGTTTCACACTGTCTGCCTCCCACCTGCAAGAGCAGGTCAACAGTACAGTTGGCACAGCGCACCTGTGTTCTGTGATTTATACTTTTGGTGGAGGTACATGGAGGCGCATTCAGTGCCTGGGTTCATGAAAATAAAGCCCTTAGTCTTACTGAAATTTTTGCATGTGAGTTTCAAATCTGTCAATACCTACAGTATGACAAACTGTTTCAGTGTAATCCGCGGTCTGATGTTTCCAGAGTCTGAACAGCCTCTTTATTACAGTTTTTCTCGATGGCTTACACACTATAACTGGGCCTATTAACTAAACATGCCAAACCATGATGCCTTCTACCAAAAGACAGACCCATTTCCCAAAGCTATACACTATTCTCCTGTTTTCACACATGATTCAGATTCGTTGTCATTCGTACACACAAATCCCTTCATACTGTATATCACTGGCTGCACCATGTGCTCATTTTGAGATCAGTGGCATTCAATATCATTAACTCAAGTCATCACAGCTGGAACCCAACAAACACACAATTCCCAAGGCTACAAGTCAAAATTGTTCACACACCAGTCAGAACCTCAAAATAGATAGATAAGAGGGCCATGGGTCAGTTCACTTGTTGGATCCACAAAGACCTGAAGATAGAGGAAGGAGAAGAGGTGGAAGAGGAAGAGGATGAGGAAGGGCAAGGACAAGGAGACAAATAGTTTCTGATGAGATTCGTGCAACTAGTTGACCATGTCCTTGTCCATGGGCTGTCAATGAGAGAAGCCCCGCAAAGAGTGCAGCCGAATCTGAGCCGCTTCACAGCAGCCTCTATAATCCGGATATTGGATAAGGCATACAAGGGTTTTTTTCCTCAGCTGCCTGGCAAGGGCTAATATTGCCTGTGATGTTGATGAAAATCTCTGGCCTGACTCAGACCAGAGACGGGATGCTGAGGCAGAATAAATGTGATTTCTTTCTTTATGTACAAACAGTTTTTTTCATTGGTTTATATTGGTAAATACATGAAAAGTGCCTCCTATTCTACGTTCTTTATCAGTTGCATATTTTTACAGTAGATTTACTTTTTCACTCAATGTCAGTTTATTTTATGACAGTACACTGACGAATTTAAAATTTAGAAAATGTATACATGTGTTGTGTCTTTACCAGTGTGTAACGGCTATTTTGTAGTGTGTGTGTGTATTTGATGGCTTTTGTGTGATGTCTGAAGGCAAAGTTTAGTTTAGATGTAAGGTTACATGGTTTTGAGTGGAGAGTTTGGTCTTGACATTGGCCAATACCAATGTTAAAACGGAGGGTAGGGTGCTTTGGACACAGGCTGTTCTGCATGCCATCACTTCCAACACATCATTTTTCTGTGTTGCTTTCTGTACAATGACACGCTGATGCTTCAACTGACGATGTAAAAATTTTAACTGGCGACTCCTGAACTGATGATTTCAACAGGGGGCAGCCCTATTTTTAATGTTACTGTAAAAGATATAAATACATTTCATAAACAAAGATTTTTGATAATCAATTAAATTTGGTTATTGAATAAAATAATTTTGACCAAAATATGTATTGAGCGGGACATTTTATAGTATAATAATTTACGCTCTCTCTGGTGGAAAATGTATGTAATGATGACACAGTGCAGCTGACAGATAGAGGAGAGGAGGAGAAGAGAAGTGGAAAGGAGAGCAGAAGAGGAGAGGTGGAGAAGAAGATTGGAGACGAGAAGAGAGGAGAGAAAGAGGAGGAGAGGAGAGGAGAAGAGGAGAGGAAGGGAAGGGAAGAGAGGAGAGGAGGAGAAGGTGGAGAAGTGTTTATGAAGTATTCTACAGACTTTAGTGCCAGTGATATTAGCAGAACTTTTCACCTGAAGTTGAAGTCAGAAACTGGCTGGGAAAAGCTCCAAACAGTCCAGAGAGAGAGATAAGGAGTATTTGTCATGGTGGTCTTTGGGACAGCAGTGAGGCCCTGACAGCTCTCCACCTCACTCCATCCATCTCTGTCTTTCTGTTTATCCTAACTCCAGCACAGCTTGAAGTCTTTGTCACTGATGTCTCTGTTTAGTGAATATAATCACCTAGCACATCCATCCTGGCTTTAACCATAAACTCTGCCTTGGGTTCTTTTTTTGGTGCAGCTTCCTCAGCTCAAGCCCACACTGCCATGGAAACCAAACAGAAAACACCACCGTGGTCCCGTCTTCTTTTTTATGAGCCTATTTATTGCCGCAGTGGGTGTAGTCTATCACCGTCTCCAAGGCCAGGCTGGTGGCTAGAGCTCATTCCATCTCAGTCTGGTTAGTGGTTTAGTGCACACCACGCTGGGTCTCTGCTCAAGCTTCTTCATTGGGGTAGAGCTCTGTCTTCACTGTCACAGTGAACATGCAGCGCACTAGCTTTGAGTACACACTGAGAGCTAAAGGCTTGCCGAAAGATTGATGGCTCACACAATTTACAGTACTGCCACTTATCTTAACAGTGGGAACATAAACTGTGCTGACAGCATATCATAAACACAGGGAGCTGCTTTGGGATGCTCTGTGGCTTGATGCACACAAAGGAGCAGCCGGTGGAAAACAAAACAAAAAAGGGGAGTCGACCTGAATGTCTGGCTTGGCATGTGGAACGTGGTGACACACTTGTGTAATGCAGGAGGTCAAAATTCAGCACATCTCACTGTAAAATTTCAAAGCCTAATTTAATCAACTCATCTTTTACCAATAACTCAGTGTAATATACATACGTTAGAAGACAAACCCAAGCCAACCTAAACTGCCTAGTTATCACATTACAGAACTCACATATAGAATGAGAAAAAAAAATCTAAACATATAATATACATCTGAAATTTATTTCTTTTCATAAAAAAAGTCATGATATTATGAGATAAAGTTGTAATACTATAAAAAAGTGGTAATAATAATAACAATAATAATGAAGTTATAATTTTACCAAAACAATTACAATATTACAAGAATAAAGTCCTGATTTTACAAAAAGTCATAAAATTCTGAGAATGAAGTCATCATTTTATGAAAATATTGTGAGAGTTGAGTCATAATATTTTGATGAAAAGGTAGTAAACAACAAAATGTCATTCACAGTTTGTAATTAGATTGGGTAGATTTGATTACATGTGCATGTTCATTTCCTGACTGTTCATATATATTCAGTTACTATTTTTCCATGCAAGTCAGTTGTATTTCCAAAATCATGTCACATCTGTATAGCTCTACTCAGTGTCACTTCCCCTCCCTTTGCCTGTCAGTATGAATTACACACTGTAATTGGTTTCATTTCGTTCATGATGAAGATACAGTGAGCAACCACTCCCCACATACACTTTGACGATGGCTGCTAACAGTATACAGTACTATTGGTCATACTGTCAGTATACAGCTGTAATGATAAAAGTTGTAATGATTAGGCAGAGTGGCACATACACACTTTCCTCCAATATGGAATGTATCACACACGGATGTATCCATGGAATTAGCTTTATCTGTGGCATCAGTGCAGTTGTGTTTCAAGTGAATCTGAACATCTATGTGTGAATGAGCACATTTCAAACAGCCTACCCATAGTGAATTCTTTCCCAGTGCCAAATTCACTCTCTGCTCTCCCTCTCTGGTTTAATCTTGTGTATTGAGTTTCATTTGTACCATGTAACATCACGTCATAATTAAAAAACTAGGGCAGAGCCCACCTGATTCGTGCCTGGCAGCTCTGTCTGTGGAAGCTACCCTGCTACCCTGTAATATTTTGGTTTGACATTCCAGTGTGTTTGACCCATTTAAAGAGTCTCAGTGCCACCACACTGCATGAACTTATTGAAGGCTACACTTGCAGTGTTAAATGTAACTGCACTACTATTATTAAAAAAAAAAAAAAGGTTTAAATGCTTTCATGTGCAAAAAGATGAAGCTGGTATTCATATAATGGCTAAGTCTCAAATAATTAAGACAAATAAGAAGTGGTCATCAATAAAGGCCTGGTAAAAAACACAGTAGTAACATGGCACTAACTTATTCAGTACAACAACAGAGTCATGACATACTCACCACTGTGCTGCTCTGTTTTTCTCTTCTACTTGATCGTTATTTTCCTCAGTTCCTAAGATACTGTCAATAAAACGTAACACTTCTTGCAGATGTTTCTACTAACTTCAACTAAAAGCCTACTAAGTAAAGTACACATTATGCTCCTTGAGCTACTGGAAGACATTCACTGTGAAGTGTTGGGTTTTATTGATGGTGACTTAACGTTGATCAAAAGACTGGAGCGGAAACAATTACTGAATCAAAACAGTATTCGTGTTCAAAAGAGACAGTGAGAGCAGCAGAGAGGTGAGTGTGACATGACTCTGTTGTTGTGCTGATGGAATTAGTGCTGTATACTGAAGACAACAGGTAAACATGGAGCAAGTGTTGAGTTAACAGCAAACAGCATCAAACAGCAGATCAAAACAGGAGCAGATCAGGAAACAGAGAGGCTTCTTACTAAAATACAATCAAATATATTTATGAAACAGGAAAAACAGCTGAGGTAAATAAGGGCTGTATTGTATCTTAAATGCAGAGCTGTGTTCAAGGAATTAAAAGCACTGAAATTTGAAGTATTAAAAAGTAGTTTATCTGTGTTTAATTAATGATAATTTCAATACATTTCTTCAGAAGTGCTTGTTTTTCTGTGTCTGTTCAGGTCTCTTTTTCTCGCACACACACACACACAAACACACACAAATCCAATGACATAATGAGTGTGACAACCACAAAGCTACAGCACAGAACTCAGAAAGGTTAGGATAAACATCCAGAGAGAGTTTACATTTACTTAATAGCTCACACTGAACATTGCTCAAATGCAAATCTGACAACTGCACAAACTGAGGAGAAGCTCATAAAAAGTATTTCAATTGCTTATAAACACACAATATTCTAACATTAAGGAATGCATTTTTTTGCATGGGATTGCTTGACTCCAAAAATAAGCAGTTAAAAACGACATGACAACAGGTTAGATAGCACATGACACAGCGAGACACAGAGGAACTCAGCCGGAGCAACTCAGGTTAGAGGTTTTTCTCTAGTCCAGCCTTTGTGAGATTAGTAGTTTTGTTCATCGTTTATAATTAGTGGTTTTGCAGATATTGTTTTGAAAGGTGAGGAACAGTCAGACACCCTGTAAAAATGGTAATACTGGCAAGTGATCATTTCATTGTCACAAGTGACTTCTACTGAAAGCTGATACCTTGAGTATCAGAGGAGACACATGGCTGTCTACACCATCCTCAGGACAATAGTTTAGTTAGAAGTGACATTGACCACACTGTAAGGTCAACTACTCATCAATCCAAAGTGAAAGAAGAAACATACAGAACGAAATCTGATTCCACTTGGAAAATCTTGAGTCATGACTATTAAAATGGAAATGTAAGCCTGTGGCCATCTGTCGTAACATGTTATTATTGATGAGTCTGTTCGACCACTTCCTCTTTAACATTACAGCAAGGATGACATGAGGACATGATTATGTGACTTCACTGCTACAGGCTGACTGTCACGCACTCTCGCTACATCATTACCATGAAAAGTGAACTGTGTAGTGAAATGAAGGCTGAACAAGTAAGAGCTACCTGAAACCTGAGCATTAAACCTCTCCACTACACTAATAGCATCGTGTAGGTACATCTAGCAACTTAAAACAACAAAATAAATTATTGCATTAATACATCTCAGGATCTTATCATGTCAGTAGTCTACAATATTAAAATTGATCATATGCAAGCTGAGTTTAAGCCCAGTTTTGGCACAATATTTCTTCAGTTGATCTTCTAGAAAATAGAATATGGTCTGTCATAGACATGGACATTCAGCAGAAAAAAGACAAAAGAGAAAGACAAAAGCCTCCCCCAGGGGGAGGTTCTAATTGTTTCCTACAGTAACTTTATGCACATTTTACACACAGTGACAGTCTTTCCTGGAATATTAATTCAACATCATTTGCCCTTGAAAGCACATTTAGGCTCTGTATAATAATTATTAATCATTATAAATATATGTACTGTATATATATAAAATTGCAGTGCTGTATAGTAATATATGTAATATATGGCAATGTATAATGTATATTGTTGCCCCCCCAGAGAACAACAGATTCCCCGAGAAAGTCAGTGTGAACTCTTCTCAGCTCATTAAACTGTCTGCTGATTTTAAGGGGTTAAAGAGGATGAGGGAGTTAACTCCACTAACTATTGTGAGCAATATTTTTATAATCATTTTTGTGGTAGGGATGACACTTTGTCAGATCTTGCTAATGGCACCACGTAGGCTAGAGCCAAAATCCCCAAATTCCCAGAGAAAATAACCTCAGTGTCCTCAAAGGCAGTTAAGGCCCTGCTGAGGGGTCACAGGTCGATACATATCAGAAAAGGCCATGAACCACTGACCTAGTTTAAACGTCTTGTATGCTGGTTTGTGGTTCCTTGTCACCACTTTCACTGTCATATCATGGTGTCATCATTGCTTATGTTAACAATAAAAACATGCAGCAATAATTCACTGTAGGCTATATTCTTGAATCTGGCTCAGGCGAGCAGTGGCCACTGTCTGACTGGCCAAACCAGTCAGTGTACTTTTAATGTTAGTTTTACATTTTCTAGAAACTTCTGCACATCTAACGTTTGACTTATGAGTGGTTACAGAATATCTGTTGCCTGGTTCTACACCAGAATCACTTACAAAATATAAGTAATTCATACATACATTTCCAAGTAGGTGGATTTCATCACTATATTTAAATGGCAGTATGAGTAATACTGTAGTATTCCAAGCATGTTTATTTCTGTCAATAAGCAGAGCTCATGATGTCACTACCTTCTTCATTCATGCTCCAGATGCCATATGCTGGGTCTGATGTGTAGCCACAGGTACCCAGCTCAAAGTTGCAGGATCCGGGCAGAAGCTGCTGCTGAGCCCTGAGGAATCTGCACAGTAGCAGCACTGCAAGAAGAGAAGAGACAAGCATCCATGCTGCAGTTTGTCAGTGTCCAAGTTATCTGTGCTTTCATACAAGTTACTTTTTGAGGTTGCTGAAACTAAACTCAACCAAGACCAAAGTTAGAAGAAGTCCTTTGTGGCACATTCTGGTGCAAGATTCTGCATTTTGCCCCCAAAGAGAAATGACTTGGATTTACCCTGAAGAGTGAGGCAGACGTTGCTCATCGTATCCGACGCTGCAGTGAGTTTGGGCGCTCCCTCTGTAGTTTGCTGATCGTCTCCCGTTCAATTCCCCAAAGAACTACAGCACCAACAACTCGTCGAAGCCCCCACTGGTTGTCTTTCACATGTTGTAACAACGACAGCTGGACAGATGGAGTGTTTATCCGAGTGGATGAATGGATGTCCCGGGAGCGGGAAGGAGAAGCAGCGGTCCAGGTCGCAGTGACTCCCCGCCTACTTGCGCTGCTCAGCTCTGTGACACTGATGCGCCAGGGCCGCACCCAGACTGGTTCAGGGCCTTTGTGGAATTTCCCCTCAACCACCCGCCATCATGAACATATGGTATATGGGCTCAAAGAAGAGTCAATAAAAGTCTTACCAAAGTTTGACTAAGTCTGCATGTGCAAATGTGGCTTTATTTGTCAGTAGGAATTGCATGTTGCATGGTGGGCTGTGGGTCCACAGGAAGCACATTGTGAGACATGTAGGCCTACAGTATATGGACTCAAATAAGAGTCAATAAGATTTTGAGCATGTAACATGATGTTCAGAAATAATTTCAAAGTCTGTAATTGTAAATCATCCTCTGCATGAGGAAATCAAGTTTATGAATGTGTACACACAATTTACACATTTTATAGTTAAAATTGTTATGCAAATCGTCTCTCTCTCTTTCAAAGATTTTATGCTTTCTGTGTCAATGTAGTTGGTTAGAATAGGGTTTATTGCTGCGTTTACAGGGGAACGGAGGTTAAGATAAGATAAAATAAGATAGATTTTCTTTTAACAATGGGAAATTTTCCTTGGACATCACAGTGTCTGCAGTATAAGGTGGGGAGGGAAGGATGGTGGCTGGCAAATGCAGGGGGGTAGAGGGGGTAGAGGTATAGATGGCGGAGCAGGGCTGGGCAGAACGGTGGGCGAGGGTGTGAGCCTGGGCTGGCTGGAGTTAGCTGTCTGCTTGAACTTCCAGAAATAAAATTCTAGTATGTTTGTCCACTCCTTTTTTGCTAAAATCATCCAGGTAGCCTGCCATATCGCACCCCTCAGTACAAAGAATGAATGGTTCAGTCCTACCTGACTGCACTCACGAGTCAGGAATGGTGGAGACGAGCTGGCAGTCTGTCTCTGTCTGTGTATAGAGCGGCTGCCCAGCGTTGTCTGTACAGAATGTTAAACTCAAAACCAAAATCAGGGTGCCAGAAACGGAAACACAGGCAGAAAAGGGCTGAAAGGGAGAAGCACATTTTTCTCCAGCAGCCGGGTGAGACAGCGGGCTGGTGGATACAGGTTTTAACTGGGACACGTGGAAGGTGGGGTGGATTCTCATGTGAGCAGGCAGCTTGAGCTTAACAACAGTGGGATTAATGATGCAGTCAATTTCATATGGACCAATGTAACGGGGCGTGAATTTCCTGGAGTCAGTTTTTAAAGGGAGATTTTTGGAGGCAAGCCAAACCATCTGACCTGGTTGGGGGTGAATTAAGGGTGACTGGGACATAAGGTCAAATGGGACATTATAACTATACAGGGTTTATTTTCTCACCTGATGAGTGAAAATACAAACTTCTTTACTGAGCCCTAGCTGTGAAACCACATAATCAAAATTGCATGCCCACATTGGTGTGACATCACGTAAATGGGCGGTGGGCCGTTTTTTTTTTACCTCAATTAAATGTGTTCAATGAAATTTGGGGGCAGAGAGGTGCAATAAACAGCAAAATGCTACTTACACAATGATGCATCAGTATGTATTTTATTATATCACAGGGGTCAATTTCCCGCAAAACTAGTACTTTTACTTTTGATACTTTAAGTAAATGTAGCTTATAGCCTAATACTTTTTTTAAAATTAAAATTTTAAAAGCAGGACCTTTACTTGTAATGGAGTACTTTTACATTTGGATATTGGTACTTTTACTTAAGTAAAGGATCTGAGTAGTTTTCCACCACTGCTAATAACTATAAAAACTGACATATTGGTCTTACTGTTGATGAGGAAAACATCACCCTGAAACAGAGACAGGATAGTCTTCTGAATATGACCAACCACGTGGTGTGGCACAAACAAAAGGTATATTTTTAAACCTGCATTAAACTGAGTTTTTGGCCATTTGGGGCATTGGAAAAAAGCTTTAAACTGACATGTTATCACCTTTGTAGTTGATATTGCAAACTTCTTAGCAGACAGTTCCACATCCAGTTTTTAAAGAATTAAAGAATGACCAAGATATGTACAGAGCACGACATTTTACAGTGTAGAAAAAGTGAGTGAGTGCTCTCTGGTAGACAAATTATGTAACCAAGAAACTGTTTCTAAAACCTTTCCAAACATGTCATTCATTTCAGGCATTTCTGCACTCAAAGTAATATATATACAAAGTATACATATACTGTATAAAAAAAACAACAACAATAACACATGTAGACAGTAAGACAATGCAATGGTGCAGAGTGCAAAGGGTGCTGAAATAAATATGATTCATGTAACAGGGAGGTACAGGTAAGAGGTATACATGAGGCAGGTGGAGATAGTATATACAGTATACGTGTCTGAGTGATGATATTTACATGATAAAAAACTGTGTATTTAAACAATGAGAATATATAATAATATAATAATATATAATTTACAGGTCCAGTGGATGTTTGAGTTACCGGGTTATTGCACAGGGATCGTTCTTGACACTCTGTGTCTGGTGTTAACTGTTCATCAGAGTGACAGCCTGAGGAAAAAAACTGTTCATGTGTCTTGTTGTTTTGGCGTACAGAGCTCTGTAGCGCCTCCCAGAGGGGAGAAGTTCGAACAGGTTATGTCCAGGTTGTGATGGATCTGCAGTGATAGTTTCCTGCCCACTTCCGGAATCTGGACATTTATAAGTCCTGAATGGAGTGCAGGTCAGCACCAATGATTCTTTCTGCAGTCCTGACTGTCGATTGTAATCTGTTCCTGTCCTGTTTGGTGGTGGATCCAAACCAGACCGTGATGGCTGTACAAAGAACAGACTGAATGATGGCAGTGTGAAATTGGATCAGCAGCTCCTGTAGCAGGTTGGACTTCCTGAGGTGGCGCAGGAAGTACATCCTCTGCTGGGCCTTTTTTCTGATGGTGTCTATGTGGGACTCCCACTTTAGGTCCTGGGAGATTGTGGATCCCAAAAACCGGAAGGCTTCCACAGCAGACACAGTATTGTTCAGAATGGAGAGTGGGGGCAGTGTTGGGGGGCTCCTCCTGAAATCCATAGTCATCGCCACAGTTTTGAGCGTATTTAGCTCCAGGTTGTTCTGATCACACCAGAGGGCCAGCTGTTCAGCCTCCCGTCTGTATGCAGACTCGTCAACGAGGGGGCCTGTGATGTCCTTCAGGTAGGCCAGTACCAGTCTCTCAAAGGATTTCATGACCACAGACGTCAGGGCAACGGGCCTGTAGTCATTTAGTCCTGTGATGGAGGGTTTATTGGGGATCGGGATGATGGTGGAGCATTTGAAGCAACAGGAAACTTCACACAGCTCCAGAGATCCGTTGAAGATCTGCGTGAGGATGCTAGCGCTGGTCAGCACAGACTTTCAGGAAGGAGGGAGACACGCCATCTGGTCCTGGTGCCTTCCTGATCTGTTTCTGTCTCTGGAAGAGCTGACACACATCCTCTTCGCAGATCCTGAGAGCAGGTGTGGGATCAGTGGGGAGGGGTGAGGTGGTTGCAGTGAGTCTAGGTGGTTGTTAGATGTCAGAGCGGGTGAGGGGTGTGAATGTTCCTCTATTTCCTGTTTCAAAGTGAGAGCGATTTTTCCAGGGAATGAAACATCTATTGTGAAATATACGTGGGCCCTGCAGGATACACCCAGAGCTCAGAATTCCACTGTTGCCTTCTGTGGAAACATATTACACATCTGGATATAGTTATATTCAAAAACATCACATCCCAATACATAACACTACAAGTCTGCTTCTGCTTACTCAACAAAATATTTGTTGCTTTTTTTCCTCTGCAATGATAATGATATAGCAGATAAAGTGAAATGAAGACATAGTTTTGATCTCTATCAGCACTGCTCCATCATTCTTAATGTTTAAACTCTCAAATTTACAACATAGATCTTGTACTGAAATGAATTCATGTGTAATAGGAGAGATTCTTGTGGTCACAAACCCTCAGGGTCGTAAAGGATCATACCAGCATTTGTGTATGTTATTTTCAACTTGATGAATTAAACAGGAATTAGATCTTTGTGATGGTGAGGAGCAATGAACTGCGGTGAAATAAAATACAGGTCTTTGGTTGTGAGCCAAGGAAACATACAGTCTGTGATTAGATGTTGATTAGTTGTCCTCCCACTAGAGACCAGGAGCTGCACCTGAGATATGTGGTAGTGATGCACGGTTGAGGGTTTTTTAATACCCGCACCCACCCAACCCGTTATGAGAGCCAATCGGCACCACCCAACCCACAAAAATATGCTTCAATCAACCAAAAAAAAAGAGTTTTAGCACCGGCAGTGTAAACAAAAGCTACAGATACCACTTAGGAAAAAAACTCGTAGGTGAAGCCTCAACACTCTAATGATGATAAAGCTGCTTGCGTGTGTGTGTTTGAGAGAGAGAGAGAGTGACAGAGAGAGGGGAAGAGAAGGTGGAAGGTGGACTGTTGCACGCAATGCTTCTGTAAGTTAATAACTCTGAACGCTGCTTTGTCATTTTCTGACCTGGCCGCCCGAACCTGTGATATTTTCTAGTAAGTTTATCCGAACCGTCCGACCTGCGGGTCAACCCGTGGGACCCGTGGGTTGTGGGTCACTAAATTATGTGGGGAAACACCCACTGTGAGCCCACTTAAGCCCACATTCTGCATGTCAGAGTCTGCAACGGACTAAAACTTCTTCAACCTCACAGACGCTGTGATAGTTGCATTATTCCATGTTGTGCAAACATACAACCCATAGAACTTGATAATAAATTATCGTCAAAATCCAGAGATGTCTTTGAGGTAAGTTATCAAATGTGTTTCCTCTTTAGCTGTTGAGTTGGCTGAACTGAACACTGAATGTGTTTGCAGGGTGTCATAGATTTCATGCCTGTTTATTAGCAGTATAACCTTTCTCCCTGCACCAAAAGGTGATGTTAGCAGTCCAAAGAATGCACAGTTATGTCAAGTTTAATTAATGTCAGACTAATTTTTACAACAGAATTGACACAAGTTCCATCTCACGAGGCCATGGCACCTGTCCTGTCCCTGCATCCAGTGACCTCATGAACTGGCGTCCGACTTCTGGCTCTAGCTACTAGGGGTAATGAAATTGACAGTAGCTTCTCTGGTCCCCAGGCTACAGCCCATGACAGCTCTTTTAGCAGTATGTTTCCAATGCTGGTGTTCCAGACGGAGAGTTTTATAGTGAAGGTGATGCGGAGGAAAGCCCTGAACCTATCCTCAGTGACATGTCAGACCTGGAACCAGTCTACTCATACAGATCCCACTCAAAAGCAACCAGCAAGGAAGAAGCGTGTTCTCCCAAACCTGCTACACTCCTGGAGAAGTTCTGTTACCACCATGCTTGTCATCGAGAGCAGCTCTAAAGCTGTCAGAGTTTCATCCAAAGGTGGCATCCTGAAAGGTTATGAAATTTATACACTCTGCTTTAGAATTTGTACTTGAGTTTGTACCAATTTTGATTTTGCTTGTACATAATTTTCTAGATCCCATACATCTTCAGATTTGTGCTGACTTGACACATCTTCAAAATAAAGTTGTGCTTCTTCTTTGTTTGTTTTTCTACCTATGTACATAGCCTATTTGTGACTTTATATCCCCAGACAGAAACTGTCTCTGATTGGCCGGCAAGTCAGGAACACAGCCTCTGACTGGTCGACAGATTCAACCCAAGGCATCATGGGATTGCTAATGGATGACTAACAATAACAATAGCTGTTTTCAACACAGAAAAATTGATAAATAATCATAGAAGACATTCAGTGTTGGATGCTCTCCGGTCTCTGGCTGCAGTGTCCTGGAGATATTTATTTATATTTTATATTAATTTAGGATGTCGTATATGACACCGTCGACCCAGCAGTGTGTTGTTAACGTGGCTGACAAACACTACACTACCTCGTACTACCACTGTTATTCCTGTTTTACAGCTTATAGTCACGCACTCCATTGAAGTAGCTGATCAAAAGAATGAATATATATTTCAAAACATGACACTCTTGACTTGAGAATTCACAGCGCGATAGCACATCACAGTACATCATCAGATGGCACAGAGACGATACATGATATTCACCATGAGGGAATGAAACTGTCAAACAAGGTAAAACCTGCTGCTGTGAGAAGCGGAGAAGATGGTTACAGACAGTAACAGTCCAGCACAGAACAGAGAAGGAGCGAAACAAGAAATCAGCTGTGCAGAGAGTGAGGAACAGCGCCAAATTTAACCACTCTGACAAAACACTCAATGCAGTGAGTCAGAAAAACGAGACATCCTGCAGATAGAAACGAATGAAAGAGCAAGGAATTAATAGATCATTAGAATAGTTATAATTAGAATAAGTTCTCTTTCAAATCAAACCTCTTGAGATATGAGTGGAAAGTTTTGTTCTTGCAACTGCATTTATAATATATTTTTAGTCAAATGGAGCTTAAAGCTGTAGTAGGTAACGTGTATAAAAATAACTTTTAGTCATATTTGCTAAAACTGTCACTATGTCCTGACAATAGTACATGAGACAGATAATCTGAATGAAAAAAATCATACTCTGGCTCCACTGGGCTGTTGCCCCTAAGGCCATTTGCAAGAATTCCCCGCTCCCTAGTAAAAACAACCAATCAGAGCAGGAGGAGTATCTCATGGCATGTCCCGCACACCTGTCCAGCTCCCCTCCCCCGCACATGTGCAAACTCGGACCAGACGCAATGGCGGACAACCACCGAACAACCAAGCAATGAGAAAACTGCCCATCTTTCCTTTGCCAACAACAGCTTACACGACAAATACGAGTAAACAGAACAAGACCAATGAAGAAAAACAGCTAAAAAGAAAGAATTGGACTGAGAGACACTGCGGAAGGGGCTTTGGAGGCGAGCTGGACCGCAGCAGAGAGAGAGAGGGACCGGGAAGTTGTACTCCTTCAAATTTTCAAGGTAAGTCCACTCTCTTCTCAATCTTACCAACTTCAGCTTTAACTATGTCATGTCATATGCTACCTCAGAACACTTTAAGAAATTCACTTAATTAAGGAATTCACATTATAGACACGACCACTGACTATGCCTGTAACAATTTGGCCACAATACAGCACACTGACCATACACGGTCGAGCCATATAGGCCTACTACTGTAGGTTTTGACCTAGTCTTGTTAAATGACAGTGCCTTCAATAAATATGACTTCCAAGGGCTAAAATCTGGCCAATCTTTCTCTGATTGTCTCCTCAATTATAACAGTGGCATCGTTAAACAAATAAAAAGTTATTATAGACAAACTTAGACCACTGTGAAAAGTAGATTTATTGTTTTGGGAAAATCCACTTTGCTTAGCTATCTGAACGTGGTGTGCAAACTACAGGTAACCTACAGATGGATCTAACAGGATGTAAATATTTCTGTGACTGCAGCCTTTTGTCACCGCCTCCTGCTGCTGCCACCTGATCTCGTCCACTTTCCAGGCGAGGTGCAGTTCGTCTCGAATGAGCCTATTCTCATTATCTGACTTGCTCATGCGAGACTTCCCTGTGACGCTCCCTGTTCATATGCTGCTCGCGTAGCGACACTGACACCTACTGACAATTTACAGGTGCTACTGCCTAACAATGACACCATCAATGAATAACACTGTACCCTAAATTTGAACTACAATGAACATTTTCTTCCCATAAACACACACATATGAACGCATAGAAAACATATAAAAACTCTCTCAACTTATATTACATCCAAGAAATGATTCTGTTTAATAACCTACACATGGCTTATTGGATGGCTAACAGCTTTTTACAGCTGATCGCAGATAAGACTGAGGTCCTTATCATTGCCTCAGACAGCATAGTTTCCAAGGTTGCACAGTGTATTGGGTCCCTTTCTTCAGCTGTACAGTCGAGTCTTAGAAATCTCGCTGTGATTTTTGATCCATTTAAGAAACTCAGGTCTGTTGTATCACAACCAGAGCTAGAAATGATCATTCATGCTTTTATATCTTCCCGGTTAGACTACTGTAATTCCCTTTTCACCTGCCTCAG
>NTHP01000058.1:1554634-1575752 GCA_003416845.1 Oplegnathus fasciatus
CCTTACATCACCAGTAGGTCACTTAGGTCCTCTGACCAGGGCTTACTGGTTGTCCCTCGTGCTCGACTGAAAACAAAAGGTGATCGTGCCTTTGAAGTGGTGGCTCCGACACTGTGGAATGCCCTCCCTACTGACATACGATCTGAGGTCTCTGTTGACGCCTTTAAAAAGCAACTGAAAACATATTTATTCAAACTAGCCTTTACCTCACCTCGTGCTGTCTAGTGTTCGTAAATGTTGTGTGTTTTTAAGGTGTGTTGTTGCTTTTGTTTTATTGTTTGTTTATTTTTTACTGTTTTATGGTCTTATTTTTAACGTTTTTACTCTTGTGAAGCACTTTGTGACCTTGCTCTGTGAAAGGTGCTATACTAAATAATCTTAACTTACTTACTTACTTATTGTGCCACACAAGCAGAGGTTTGTGTACACTTCTAGTTCAAATCTGTCCTTTTTGTTCCTATACAGCAAAATGCTAAACAGCTTTAAACAACATTTTAGGCCAGTGCACCTTTTTAAAGGCTGAAGATAAGACCTATTTTGTGTTTCACTAGCACTGTAGTGCACACATTCACTGTGAATTCCTTATGAATATAATTGTAATATGATTTTGTGACATTTTATGTCCTGAACTAGAGATGGGTTAATGCATTAAGAAGGAAGACATGAGGGTGGCTGGTTGAGAGACAAAGTGAAACCTGAAAGGCTACAAGAACTGCAGTCTCAGTGACACCATCACTGTTATTGTGCAGGATTTCCTGCCACATCTTATCAAAGGTAAGAATACAAAAGAAGGCCAACAATTTTAAAACATAAATGTAGTGTTAGGCTCTTGTTACTGCATCTAATGTCATATGCATGTCTCCCTGCTCCCTTGTTATTCAGTTGATTAAATGTACTTGAATCAGTTTTCACACACAAGGAATTTGTCTTGAAGGGATTACACTGTATCCTCTGACCCTCTTGTACTAAATACTAACAATTACTTAATACATAATAATAATAATAATAATAATAATAATAATAATTATAATTATGATTATAATAATAACTTTTTTTAAAAAGCATAGCATGAATACTTTGAAACTGTAAGCTACATATATTATATATATAGTGTGTGCATATATACACACTATATACGTATACATACTGTATATTTGGACACATATTTCTTTTTTTCATTTATTTCTTATTTCATATGTACTCATATGACATGGCTGTAAATACTGTCTACTAAGTCTGTACTTCAAACTCAGTCATTTAATTTCAAATCCAATGTGCTGGAGGACAGACACAAAATAACAATAGTGTCATTGTCCAAATACATATGGACCTAACCATATACAATGTGGTATGAAGTCATTCAATATTATCTGCTCACAGATACACTGAATTGAATGCCAAGTGTTAAAGTGGTTACTGGGTATACAGCCAAAATGTGCCTCTGTACCTCAGAGACAAACTAAGAATTGTGATGTAAGGACTTTTGTGCAGTGTTCAACCTGGTACCTGGCTGGAGTTGGGATAGTTTGTGCCTCACATACAGAGAGAACCCTCTGTTTGTGCTCACTGAGGTGTGCCTGAGGCACTCAATTGACGGCTCAGGTACCACTCTACAGTGACCAAACCCTCCAACTCCAAGGCTGCCACTCTCCAGAATCATCCTCCAGCTCCACAGTCCTCACCCGCCCCAGAACAAAAGCACAGAAGCGCCAGAAGTGTGGTTATCTGTTAAAAGAATTGTCAGACAAGGTCTACTGCCTCCAAGACAAAAGCTACATGGACAGTGTGATAAAGAAATTAGAAGACCTTCTGGAGGATGTTGGACAACATACTCCGCATGACGGCCCCCTTGCCCTTTCTTATACACCCCCAGTTAAGAGGTGCTCGGAGGCTGGTGAGCACCTCAGGCCTCTGAAAAATCTACAGCGAAGACTGCCATTCTGTGGCAGAGTTGGCCAGAAAAATGCATAAATCAATCAATTAATCTATAATAACATTTACTGTCTGTAAGACTAACTGTGTATCCAGTGGAGGAAGAAGTATTCAGATCCTTTACTTAAGTAAAAGTACTAATACCACTGTGAAAATACTACAAGTAAAAGTTATTCAAAATCTTAAGTAAAAGTATGTAAATATTATCAGCAAGATTTACTTTAAGTATTAAAAGGAGCCTATTCATAGTGCAGTAAAATGTTCCCTGTCAGTGTGTTACTATTATATCTGATGTTTCTGAATTAATATTACTGCTGCATTAATGTGTATGTTGTATTTTACTGCTGTAGATGTTTCATTTTAACTACTTTATATACTGTTGGCTAGTTTAATCTACAGCAATGCATCATTGTCTATAATATCATCATATGTTTGTAAGTATTCGTTGTTCAGTAAAATGTTCCCTGTCTGTGTGTTACTATTACATCTGATGTTTCTGAATGAATATGACTGCTGCAGTAATGTGTATTTATATACATACTGTACACATGTTTGTAGTGTCGCTGTTCTGTGAAAACCAAGTAGGCCTACCTCTAAAACATTTTCATCATGAGCTCAGAAAAACAGCATGTTTTCATCTTTGTGACAATGCATTTTCCAGCGAATTCAAAATGGGGGGGGGATAATTAAATATCAAATTATCAAATGAATTATTAAATATTGTTGCTGTATTGTAATGTCTGTGTCTGAAATACTTTAAAGTACTTCACACATGTCATCTACACTTTATTTATCATTAAGAATATAAGATTATTATAAGTTCTTATAATACATCCATGCTTTCCACCTGGCTGTCATCTGGTCAAAGAGTTGATTGGCTCTTAGTTTGACCACAAACACCACGTTTTGTAGAAATCCTGATTTTCTGTGTAGTTGTAATATTTAACGCTGAATTGTAGACTATTAGTCTCATGTTGTGCAATGAAGGTTTAATCTGTTAACAAACAGATCTTGTGTGGTCGATAATACTGTAATAATAATAAAGGTTATTTATCAAAACGAGCAATTACAAAGTGCTTTACAAGGCAGACATAAAAAGAACAAAGGATAGAATACAATACCAGATACACACACATTTCCGTATATATATATATTACAAAAATATAAATAAATCAAGATTCATAATCAAGATTATAAGAAAGCCTAATTACAACTTGATGACAACGACTGTCAGCCAGAGAAGTGGAATAAGTGGAATATGTTTAGTCCAAGAATCCTATAGGTTAATCCTATAGGTTATTGTGAAGCGACAGAAAACCTATTAAAAGAATAACAATTGTTTATTGCTTATTGACAGACAAGGCGCACCATGATGAAACAACGCGTACAAATCTCGCGAGAGTTTCGTAAATCTAGGGTTACCATCGAGACACGACCCGGAAAAAGTTCTTGGTCCATGTGACGTCATAAGGTGCCATAAAAATGGCGGAATCGGAGGAGGAGGTGGACGTCTTGGTTCAGAGAGTTGTCAAAGACATCACTAACGCCTTCAAGAGAAACCCCAACATGTGAGTATAGTTGACTGTGAACATACCACACAGATTGGAGACACGTCTGTCACATCCGGTGGACCCTAAGACAAACAACAGCTTGAACCAGCTTTTCAACTGTTTGGGCTTGGACTATTACCTGGAATCACAGCGGTCCAGTGAAAGTTGACAGTTTAGCCTAGCTTAGTTGCTTGTTTGTTATGTTAAAAAGCTAGATGAAAGCGTTACTTAGAAACACCCACGAGGATACAGTTTCCTTGTTTAAGAAAATATATTAAACGGTGTTATTTCGTGTGGTTAGCTCGCCCTTTGACGTGGTAAGGCGGCTGTCAAAGCTGTGCCACAATGTGAATGGGCCAGTAATATCAGTTCATTAATGGTGTGATTAATTCTCCTAGTAACGTTAATTAATGAGTGTCTTGCATCTTTTTATTTGAAATTTCGTTAGCTACCATTTCCCCATGCTGCCGTGTTATGGAGCTGTCAGTCTCTTATGTACAGGTAGTTACATCGGTGGCAGGCTGTCAGGGTTAGCAAATGCTTTGTTTTCACGAGCTAATGTTACTTCTCAGCTGATCATCTATTTATAATGCAAGGCACATACTAAACAGTACATTAAACTAGTGTCAAAATGCTCTCATTAGCTCATGTTAATGCCTACATATTATTATACAATTTTAAACTAAAACAAATGCATTGTGGACAGCGAAAAGTTGTGAAAATGTACCATAGCATTATATGACAAGACAACCTTGTAGACTGGGTGCTCTACATGTGAACCTGCTTTGACCTAATAAACTGGCAACTGAATGTATATTCTTGCTTGTTCCAACATTTTATTAATGCTTACCTGAGTGAAGTAGTCAAACCATGACACTGTGTGTTTTGGGGCAGTACTTGTCCATATAATGTGTTTGTAATGATGGACCCGCCGGTTTAAGGCTGTTGAATTTGCGCATTTATTCTCAGAGGTTGAGGCTGAGGCAGTTGAGCATGCTGTTCTTCAAATCCTGTTGCAGAGCACACACCTGAAATCCTTCTGATCATCTGAAAAGATGGATCTTGAGCAGAGTCACTTAGAATAAGACCAAGTGTAATTTTTTGCTGAGTGAACCACGCACCAGCCACGTGATAATGTGAAATGTGACACTTTGATTGACTCAAAAGCTTTAAAAAAGATTTGTTTTCTGATCTTAGTGGCCATTACCCTCATGATACAGCAATACAGGATTCATTGTCTCTTTTCTCAGATTATTACAGTATCTAATCAGGCATATAGAAGTAGATACAACTTTGACTTGTTCTGTATGTGTCTACAGTAAGCACCATTTTTAAAATAGAAGAAACAGTACCAGTGCTATGGCCGAAGCTTTTTATGCTGCATTTTTTCTGCAGATAGATGATGCAAGTTGATGACGTGTCTCTGCTTGCATATGTTTATTGATTTACATGGTAATGCTAAGATTCTCCAAACATTCCTCACACACTCTTGATACAACTCAAAATTAATACATACAGTCTTACATAGATTAATTTCTTACCAGTTTCACACAGTGTCATATGACATGAACCTGTAAGATCAAGAACAAGTCTTGGTCAAAAAACCAAAAATAAAAAACAAAACAAAAAAAGGTATTGTATGACCAAGTTCAGCTATGACTAACAGATGGTACCCTGAACAAATCAAGCTGTAGCCTAGAGTACAGAGCCAGTCCGCTGAAATATCTTAGAAGCCAAGACACAGAGCCATTTATTTTCTGAGCAAAAAGTCTTTCATATATTGTCAAGATATTCCTGAGAATGTGACTTGATATCACAAGGGAAGCTACACGACTTCTCAAACTAGAGAAGATGGCTGCCATGTCTCCAGCTTCTTCTCAATGACAAACCGATGATGCGGACCATTCAGCGATTCCAACTCCAGGAACCTATGGTCTGGATTAAGAACTAATACAGACTACAAAAGGAAAACCAGCAGTGCTGAGATAATGTCTGCATCTCTCCCAGATGAACTGAACACCTCCTATGCACGCTTTGAGAACATCTTCCCAGCTGAGGAAGTACGAGGCCCAGCACCTGTGCCCACCTGTCATATCCAGGGTGGATGTGTGCAGATCTTTCAAAAGGATTAATCCACGTAAGGCACCTGGACCTGATGGCATCCCTGGCCAAGCTCTCAAGGTGTGTGCAGATCAACTGGCAGATGTCTTCACAGACATTTTCAACATGTCACTGCTCCAGTCTGTAGTCCCCACAGGTTTCAAGGAGACCACCATTGTCCCTGTCCCCAAAAAGCCCCAAACCTTCTGTCTGAACAACTACCGCCCAGTAGCAGTCACCTCCACCATCACGAGTGTTTTTGAAGTTCATCAAGCTCAGGGACCTGGGAAGCACATCTTCCACCCTGAGCGACAACACCTGCTCCCCTCAGGGCTGCGTGCTCAGCACTCTCCTGTACTCCCTGTTCACGCATGACTGCGTGTCAACCCACAGCTCCAGCACCATCATCAAGTTTGCTGCCGACACGACCGTCATCAGCCTGATCACCGGCAGCGATGAGATGACTTACAGAGAGGAGGTCAGAACTCTGACATCAACCTCCATCTCGACGTCAGCAAAACAAAGGAGCTGATTGTGGACTACAGGAAGCGACAGGAAGAAGGACACGCCCTCCTCTCCAGCCACAACTGTTATGCCTGCTGCCGTCCAGCATACGGTCCCACAGCGCCAGGCTCAGGGACAACTTCATCCCTCAGGCCTTGATCTCAGACTGCTGAACTCTTGATCTCACAAGCTCACTACTGTCACTTCACTCGCAACCCACTGATACATCTGGTACGCCTTGCCTTTTTATACAATGTTTACATTACAGTTTATTCATTTATCACATCTGTACACCAGTCAGTTAGGAAGTTCATTCCTATATTTTAACCTCTGCACTATTATGTTTTATTTCTCAATTCTCTTTTTTTTCGTGATTTTCTTTTATACATTTTGTATGAGCATTGTTGGAGGCAGTGTGAGAACAAGAATTTCATTGCCAACGACTGCTTCACTGTAATTGTTGTGCATATGACAAATAAAGAACTTAAACTTGATATGCTGTCAGAAAGATTCTTCCATGTCCATACACAAGAATTGAAAACCTCCAACAGTCCTCATTCTCACTGTGTTCCCTCAGTGATGAGATTGGTGTGATCCCGTGTCCAGAGGCCCGCTACAACCGCAGTCCCATTGTGTTGGTGGAGAACAAGCTGGGTGTTGAGAGCTGGTGTGTCAAGTTCCTGCTGCCATATGTCCACAACAAGCTGCTCCTCTACCGCCAGCGCAAACACTGGCTGGACAGGGAAGGTAACTGAACTCACTCAACATCCATCTCAACACAATTATTCCTGGAGGTTACAGTTACAGGCAGATGAGGAGATATGTTGTGACATGTAAATGTTTTACAGATTCTAAACCAGAACTTATCTGTACAAAGTGGAACCAGGGTTTTATTTTCTCATTGAACCTCACAACTGCAGCATGCGTAAGATGCAGGGAATATGAAGCAGGTATAGGACATGACAGTTATAGAAGATTGTATCCAGGTGATATGTTTTCCTTATCAAAGGTCGGTACTCTGAATCATCTGGCAGCCCACTCTGGTGAACTTTTCTCTTTAATCTGATAAATTAAATGTTGACAGACCATGTCACATTTTTCTTCTATTGGCTAACTGAGTCAGTAGTCTAAAATGGGTAGGGATGTCCCAATCAAGCTTTTTTGCCCCCAATCCTGATCTGAGTCATTTAATATTGAGTATCTGCCGATACCGAATCCCAATCCGATACTTCTGTTTTCCTAGATTATACAGCTGCACAGTGTACACTTCAAGTATATTAAAGTTATTAAAACCAATCCAATGGCTTAACAATTCTGCAATGCATTAAGAAAAAATTGCCTGCATCCGAGCTGTTCCTGAATGTTTTTTATTTTTATTTTTTACAAAATAACATGTTATAAAATAACAAACTCTCTGTAATCTTTTTGGCCTTGTCGCTGTCTCGAGGGAATTTCTCTCCTTTTAAAAGTCCCCTCCAGTGTTTGTTGCTTTGGTGCAGCCTTTGCCTGAGTTACCTGAATGAACTGTATTCCGCTGAGTGTTTATTTTGGCCGTGGGCGGGGCTCAGTCCTGCTCTTTTTCAACAGGCACTGCCTATAATTCTTCTTTGAAAGAATACAAGACGAGTGGCCACAATCAATACAAGCTAGCCACTACTTAGAAATGTAGCTACCAGCCATAGCTAACGTAACAGTCTATTGTTCTGAGTGTGGCTGACAAGTGTACACACACACGGACCCTCAATTGTAGAATGAATGGAACCACGTGCCCGTCCGCAGATGTCCGGAAAGTACGCCCCAGGCTACACACACGGAGCTCAGTGGAGTGGAGGAGAGACAGAGAGTTGATGACGGCTGCACTTGTTGCGTTGCTGTGCATGAAAGCTTCGCGAATAGAAACACCTGTGATAGCTGACGTTAAACAAAGGATCGGGCTTAGGTTCGTGCTCAATATAGCCAATACTGATCAGTTAAAAATGCCTTGATTGGCCCCAATACCGAGTCTTTGACATCGGATCGGGACATCCCTAGAAATGTGTCCTCAGACTATTACGTCAATGATTCAACTCATTAGCCAAGGAGCTGCAGATTTTAACTTCATGTTCACGTTCAAAGCCAAGCAGGCTTTTTTGTTTTTATTTATTTATTTATTTATTTGTAGTGGGGGTTTTTTGTTGTTAACAGCATTGAAGGACACATAGTCTTACAAACCTAGTATATTCTCAAAATTCTCCAAGTAAAATACAGAAGCTGTTTTTTGTGGAGCAGTACACCTCCCTATAATGTACAAAATCAGAGAAGCTAACAGTTCATGTTTGTGTGTCCCTCAGCTTTAGTGGATATCACCTGCACTCTGTTGCTGCTTAACCCGGACTTCACCACCGCATGGAATGTCAGGTACAGATACACCCAGTCACAGCCGCCAGCTACAACACAACCACAGAAATATTAGTTCTTATGAATGTCAGCTGTTCATTGTCTATGCCCTTGAAAGTGTCCAACATCGCTCCACAAAAGACAACACAATACTCAAAGCTGAACATAGTGAGACTGCTGTGAAGCTTCTATGGAAATACATATTATCACAGCTCAACACACCACAGTGTAGCTAAAGCAGGCTGTACTTACCCTGTGGAAAATGGCCATAGTCTGCTGTGTAGGTCTATTGTAATGCATGGCTGATTGTTGTTGCAGGAAGGAGCTACAGCAGTGCGGCGTTCTTAACCCAGAGAAGGACCTCCACCTGGGCAAGCTGGCCCTCACCAAATTCCCCAAGAGCCCGGAGACATGGATACACCGGTAAGACTTTGATGCAGAGCACCCTGTTCTTCTCTAAACTTTGTCATTGTCACTTTACTATAACATCCACGTGACTGTGTTGTGTGGAAGATGTTTCCAGGAACTATCGTGCCTCTGGAACTAAACTAGTCCTTTTGTGCCCAGATTAGGCAAATTAGTTTAAAAACAGATTTTACAAATGACAGCGACGCTTGAGATGATGATTCTGAAGTTTGAAGGGATTTAAAAATGGATGCAAAGGACTCATGCAGAGGTGAAGAAAGAGACTGAAAACTCCAGAACACCTCTCTCCAAAGTCAACGATTTGCTGAGTGTTTAATGAATATTAATTTCTGCTTTGGAATGTAACCATGATGAAGCAATCAGCATTAATTAAAAGTACTCTATGGAGTTTTTAACTGGTTACGAAACAGTCTCAGTTTAATACCGATGCCTCTATGTGACCTACATAAGCAAACGAGACCAGTAGCGAGAAGATTGACTATTTCTATTAGTTTCTAATGGTTATTCTTGCCTGCACCAGGTCGGATTTTTCCACGACATCAGATGAAACGGCGGTGGGGTTTGCTCTGGCTGAATTTGAGTTCCTGCAAACAGTAACTTATAAAGACTTGTTACAGATATACAGACTAATGTGGAGTATTGAAAGTTGTTTAGTATTTAAAATGATGAGTCTTTATAATTGGTTAAATGTTATGGGGAAAACGTAGATTAGACGGTACCAGATTAGATTTAAGTGAAAGCTTCCTGCACAGGCTTGCTCTGCTTCAGCTTCTATGATAGTCAGTGTCACCTCTTAATGTAGAATGTAGTCTTTTCGACTTTCAGATACCAATACGAATAGTGTTTTTATTCATCTTATTTTTCCATTTAACTAGCTGAGGTGCAGTTACACACCACAAAAAGGTCAAAATCTTCACTTTTCCAACACTTTCATAACAGGGTACTTCTAATAGAACTGAATTTCCACCAGCCTCAGCTGTGCTTTGTACCCTGTTTCATGGGGTCTTTGAGGACTACACATTAAAACTTATGTGTTCATAGCAGCAGATGGCAGATACAAAACTAACGTTCCCTTTTGACTGGAGTGAGTAAGTATGACTTCACACCTCTAGTGGCAGGATGACAGATGGAGAGACACTGTGATTGTCTTGTAAGAAGTGGTTTAGCAGTAACCGTACACCAGGTTAATAGAGTTATCTAACCCGGCAGTTGTTGTCTCCCTGCAGACGCTGGGTGCTGCAGCAGATCCTGTGTCAGTTCTCTGCTGTGGGCCGCAACAGGAAGCAGCAGCAGGGTGAAGCAGAGCAGGCTGATGCAGAGAGGAGCCAGCAGCTCAGTGACCATCTGGCCAGGACACTCCACCAAGAGATGAAGGTGTGCTCTGATGCTGCCTGCCGCTATCCCAGCAACTACAACGCCTGGTCCCATCGCATCTGGGTGCTGCAGCACATGGCCATGGGCAACGTCAAGGTAGGATGAGGAAGAGATGCTTTTAATTATTTTTTAAAGATTCAAGGAATTTATTGTCATATTGGTTAAAATGCCACCATTGCATTTTCATACACTGAAAAGCTCTCCCATCAGCATGTATACAGACAAGCAAGTGTTCCGATGTACAGTTTGAATTATGAAGTGTTAAGTAAAATACTAAGAACTTTTGTGCTCTGTACACCTGCAAAGAGAGGGATCCCATGGACGTCCTTACCAGATGCCTGAACCTCTCAGCTGCAGCAGCCTCAACACTCTTCATCCTCCTAGAGCATTGAGAGCCTCTCTTTTCCATAATCAATCAATCAAACATCTTTGAGATTATTAAGGCTATGCTTAACTTTGTGCAAGAAGTGCAGTAGTCGCTAATTTGTTTGCCACTGGAAATGCAAAATAAATGCAGGGGTGCAGTGTTTCCTCTAGGTGTGGTGGTCATCAGTAGGGGTGAAGTGGTATTTTAGGCCAATTCATAGTTTCCGCGTCTGTGTGTCTGCTTTGGTCCCCGTGACATAAATGTCGTCATCGGACCATGTCCGCGAGGGTCCGTGCAGACTGTCCGCGTGCAGCCCAAAATTTGTCTGTCCGCATAGCAAGTGTACCGACAGCGCATACTCCAGATCATGTTTTGAAGAGAGGTTGTGTGAGGAGATCCGCCATTACCCACATCTGACTACAAATTTCCCCCTGGGGACAGTAAAGTGTAACTAGGGCTCTCTGTCTGTCTGTCCGTCTGTCCTTCGATTATCTCGACGACTGTTCATCCGATCAATGTCACATTTGGCGGGTGTATTGCTGAGGACCCAAGGAAGTGCAGAGTGGAGTGTGATAGTTGTTTGGATGAGCGGTTCTCTAGAAAGCTGCAAGCAGCAGTACTGGAGGACAAGCAATTGGCCCGTTCCAAACGGGCACTGCTCTAGTTATGTAATTCATCTTTGAAAGAATACAAGATGACGACAATAATCAACACAAGTTAGCCACTACTTAGCAAGGTAGCTACCGGCCATAGATAATAGCGGAATGCAGAAAATATGTCCGAGGCTTAACATTGCACATGTTATTCAGTTGGAATGCGGGTGTGTAATTTCTGCTCCATCCCCAGGTATTAATGATAATCCAAAAACCTATTTTGGTTGATACACCAATAATTAAGTTCCCCTTCATACACTTTATGTTTTAATGCGGATCTCTGGGACTCTCTCTGGACTCTGGACATTGTTGTTAATGAATTTCATCAGCTCTGCACACTTTCTGTGGGTGTTCTGGCAGAACTGAATAATGTTTTCTAAACCGATGGGTAAGAACCATTTGACACTGACACGCTGTCCTGACTGTGTCTGTTTTCAAAGGAAAAAAAACAAAAAGACCCTATGAGCTAAATGGATTGTTTTGAGGAATGGGTCAGATTTCTATCAAGGTTATAGGATAGACTGCCTTTGTATAACTGGTCAGATGACCTGGGAAGTCTGTTGTCTATTTGAAACACCCTGCTATAATTTGGCACTTTTAGGCTGCCAATCAATCTGGGAGTACAGTTAACAAGGAGCATTTAATTTAGTTCAAAATACTTTATTGGTCCCTTGGGGCAGTTTGAGGCAACAGTTTGAAAGCACAGTACACATAAACAATTAATTTGCGCACATAAAAACTATCTAAAGATGCACACATGATAATGTTAGAAAAAGTTGAAATATACAAGCATTAATGGGAGCTGGCAAAAAATGTACAATATGACAAGGGACATTATATCAAAGTGTAATCTATACACAAGGTAAACTGACCACTTCTTGTACTGCAGCTGTTCACAAGTCCAATGGCTTCTGGAGTAAAACTAAATGTCCTAGTTGTTTTACTTACAGGTAGGGATGTCCTGATCAAGTTTTTTTGCCCCCGATCCGAGTCATTTAATATTGAGTATCTGCCGATACAGAGTCCTGATCCGATACTTCTATTTTCTTCGATAACACAGCTGCACAGTGCACACTTCAAGTACGTTAAAGTTATTAAAATCAATCCAATGTATATTCTTGACAATTGAATAGCTCTGCAATGCATTAAGAAAAAAAATGCCCGCATCCAAGCTGTTCCTGAATGTTTTTTTTACAAAATACCTGTCCTCCAGTTTTTGTTACTTCAGTGCAGCCTTTGCTTGAGTTACCTGAATGGACTTGATTCTGTTGAGTGTTTATTTTGGCCATGGGTGGGGCTCAGTCCTGCTCTTTTTCAACGGGCACTGCCTATAATTCTTCTTTGAAAGAATACAAGATGAGTGGCCACTACTTAGCAAGATAGCTACCAGCCATAGCTAACGTAACAGTCTATTGTTTTGAGTGTGGCTGGCGAGTATACACACGCGGACCCTCAATTGTAGTATGATGGAACGTCCACAACCTGCAGCTGTCCGCGGACGTGGACCGCTGAAAGTATGTCCGCGGCTACACACACATGGAGCTCAGCGGAGTGGAGGAGAGACGGAGAGTTGACGACGGCTGCACTCGCTGCCTTGCTGTGCATGAAAGCTTCGCGAGTAAAAACACCTGTTTGACAGCTGATGTAAAACAAAGGATCGGGCTTAGGTTCGTGCTCAATCTAGCCGATACAGATCAGTTAAAAGTGCCTTGATCGGCCCCGACATCCCTACTTACAGACGATCTAAAACACTTTCCTGATGGCATTGGTTTAAAGTAGTCATAGGGAACTTGTGTGGGGTCATTGATAATCTTATATGCTTTTTTGGGGACTTGATAATAAGGAGTCTTTGTGTTTTACCAATAATTAGAGCTGAGGTTAATGGTACATTCAGTTTACCTCTCAGAACTCGGAGCTGGGAATGACGTCACACCCGAGTTGACCGTGTTCCTGTACAACAAGTCGGAAAACCTTTATTTCACGGGGTGGGGGCAGTGGGGTTTGCTCTAGCCAGGTTAGCCATTGTTAGCAATACCAGTTGATAACAGCACATCACGCGGCATTTTGCACTTACAGACACTGTAGCAACATGTGCACAGACAGAAGTTGGACAGTACAGTGTGTAATGAGACACAAATAAGACAGAAGTGCTAAAAACAGTATATTACTACAGCTTTCACATATGTTGATGCACGGAGCAGCCATCTTGGATTTTGAGGTCTGAGTTTGGGTCGGGGTCCTGACTTTCCAAGTCGAAAATCTTGAAGTTTTTGTGGTTAGCACATTACACGAGTGATCAGCACGATTGAACAGCGTCACACATTACAAGACATTTCACTTGGAGGAATCCCCAACAAGTCTGTCTCCAAACCACGCCATAGTCAACAAAACACACTTGAGAAGTGATACGGGAAAGGACGCGAGGCCATGCGTGACACAGGAGTTCTTTCCTCGAAAAATGGATGTCCGCAAGAAACTAGTGATCCAAGTTGTTTGTGCGCTGATTTGCAGCGAAAAACCAAAGAAGAAAAAGAAAAGAATAAACAGATACTAAAATAAACATAAGCTATGCTTGCTGATGTTCCGTTGCAAATGTTACGACTCCTCCCCCTGATATTTCCCTTGGCCTTTATTTTGCGCTCTCATTGGCTTTAGGTCATCCCTGCTGTCATTGCCGGTCAAATCAAATTTCACACTACAGGATTGGGACTCGCAGACAGGTCCAGATATTTAACCTCTCCGGCATCTGCGACACATTAGCGCATCTCTCAGATCGCGTCTTTGATTATTCACATGTAGCGATCGTTGCTCACAAGCGCTAATTTGCCTCTGATCTGTGGCTTTTGTCGGCGAGCTCGGAAAACTGTCAGTGAGTGGAAAATCAGGGCTAAAATTGTGTAGTGTAAACTCCACATTAATCTCAATCTGACATCAAATACAGGTCTCAAGTATTTGTAGATCTGGACAATTTCAACACTCATGCCATGAATGACTGTTGGGGGACTGTCTGTGTTTCAGTGATTATTTCTTTAGTTTTGGATTCATTTAAATCTAAAAAAAATTTACTACGACAGTCATCTACATGATTAAAAATTAAAGGAGAAAGGACACAAACCTGCTGTGAGCAGATCGTATTAATTAATCCCATCCAAATTCTTTACCGGTGTGATAAAACTTCTGTGCCACAGAAGGTGGGGATGAAACAACATGTGTACTTGTGTGTAAATATAATAAAATGTTGAGTTCATGTTGAGACAGTCTGTGTTAGAAAAAAAGGATGGTACTTTCATGTTACTTTCATAAGGAGAACAGCATACATGCATATGCAGACCTAATTTATTTTATTTTGAGTGACAGGCTATATTATTTTAGAAATAACATTGATCATGAATAAAAATAATACTCAAATATATTTTACTCAACAAATGTGTTTCTGTTTTAATAATCGTCTGGTTTAATGGACTATTAGACTCATGAGACAGGAATTCAAAACACCCCCGTTTTCACAACTTTGAACTGCTCGACCTAACTTACTGAACATTTACTCGGCTCCAAACTAATTGACACCATGTCACAGAAACTGTCGGTGTGGCAGCATTTTGTTTATAAGGATGACAAAAAAGTGGAATGTAAACTTACACATTGCGGCTGGAACAATAGTGGAGGGTCCTGTTTGTTATTATTATAACAAAATAAGACAAAAACAATTACCTTAAAATCATTTTATACATTCCTCAGTAGTTCTTGTGCTGGGATCACCAGTTGATATAGTTCTATTTTCGGAAATCGTGAATATGGGCAGGTCACCTGCCAAACAGCGGGCACCTGCCGCAGGCTCTGAGTCTGTTGTTATTATTTCAGTATAAAATAATTAGGTTAAAAATAATTTAATATGCTGCAAATAGCTTTATGTTTATTTATAGTTCATTTAGATGAGTGATTTAGTTCATCTGGAGATAACACCCATCGACCAATCGATTGGTTAAAGAGTAGGTCGAATTTCAGTCGGCCAAGATTTCCTTTGGTTGACTACAGCCCTACTTAAAACAAGTATAATTTTATAATTTTTTTAAATTTTATAACTTTTAACTTGCAGCTTCGACTTGGAGCGGTACAAAAAAGGCATGTTGCAATCCTATAATCTGTCAGGATATTTTGAGCAGCAATAATTCAACTTAGTGTATTAAGTGGGACTTATTGATTAAGATCAATTGATGGTGTTGTATTTCCTTAATATTAGTCTTCTGTTGTTCACAAACACATACTGCCATCTTTCCTCACAGGTTTTCCATGATGAGCTGTCCTCTATGCGCCTATGGGTGTCCATGCATGTGTCTGACCACAGTGGCTTCCACTACCGCCAGTTCCTGCTCAAGGAGCTGATCACTGAGCTCTCCCAGACTCCAGCTTCCACCACCACCCCCACCACCACCAGTTCGCCCCAGCACCGGTCCAGCACAGTCCCCAGCAACAGTCCCCACCATCACAGCCACGCCCAGGCTAACGGGGAGCTGTCAGGAACAGAGGCAGCGGCTGAGGAGGAGAGGCAGCTCAGCTTCACCACAGTCCTTCAACTCTTCCGCCAGGAGATGGAGCTGTGCTCAGACCTGATCCAGTCCTTCCCTGGACACGAAACACTCTGGAGTCACAGGTGAAGCCACACAGCTGAACATAACACAAGACATTTGTCATTTTGCAGTGACTTATTATGAGACTACTGCTCAAAATACAAAACATCAAGCCTAGTACAGCACTGTACAGTTAATGTATAGACTATGAAGCCTTAAAAAGAATCTCCTGCTGCCAAGAGATTTTATTTTTGTAGCTCTTCTTTGCTGGTGTTGTAAGGTGTCATAGGTTTTCAGATTTGTAAGATCTCATTGTTTGCATCTGTCAAATCTGCCAAAAGTAGTGGGGGAATGTAACTAAGTACATTTACTCAAGAACTGCCTGGAAGTACAATTTTGAAGTACTTATACTTGAGTTTCTCCTTTTATTCCACAACTATAGGGTCATTCCATGCCAACTCACCCAGAATTCAGAACTTTTCCCAGTTCATGTCATGGATTTTCTTGAAAAAATTTATGTGAAAACTTCTATTAAATTCTTGAGAAATAAAATGCTACAGCTCTACTCCAAATGCTTTTTTAGTTATGAAAGTTTCAGCTGCTTATTTTTCACTGGATTGGGTTGAAATTTGTACTGAACATCCAAGAAACCCTAAGGATAATTAAAAAAAAACAACTAAATGATGAAGGAGTAATATGGCATCTTTATTTTTTTGTATATCTGCAATGACTATTAACACTTTCCCATTAAAAAATTCAAGGAAATTAAAATAATCCTTCATGTGAAAATATACAGTCAAAATATCTTAAGTGTGTTTTTCAGCTCTGAAGCGATATTTAGCAAGATCTGTGGCACTCAATTTTTCTGCAGAACCAAATAACTTCTAGATGTGATAGATATTAATACTACACAAAATCAAAGTTTGGTTGCAAGAAAGTGAACACTAGTGGAGATACTCATTTTTGAAAATTAAAGATTCTTTGTTCAGGTAAAATTTATTTCTTTTTTTTCAGCAACAACTATCTACATGAATACATGTTGCACATTATCCTTAAGGTTTCTTGGATGTTCAGTACAAATTTCAACCCAATCCAGTGAAAAATAAACAATTGAATACACATACAAAGAATGGTAATAACCCCAATAAATAAATAGTAGTTAAAATCCCCTCTACCTCAACCAGCAGCAACAGTAAAATTCTGCACATTTTCCTACACATGTCATCAGTAATGATAAGCGTCTAATGTAACCTATAATAGACATTATAAATTGGGCTATTTTTCTACTTTTGCTTTTGTAGCATGAATAAGCCTCACACAGGCACCAAAATATGTAGCGTTACAGTTTTTTTTTTAATTGTTTTTTTTTACAATTGCTAAGTCACATTTCTATGGTGGCCCTGAGAGCTCAACCCACAGCAACTTAAGAAAACACATGCAAATAGACAAAACATAGGCAAATTAAGAAAATCTTGACAACACATGTACTGTATTTGGTTGTGTTTTGTGTATTTGCAGCGCGTCCTTCTAAATTCTGCACGTGTTGTCAAATTGATGAAGATGTTTTCTTAATTTGCTTGTGTTTTGTGTATTTGCACGTGCTTTCTTAAGTTTCTGTGGGTTGAGCTCTCACGGCCACCGTACATTTCTCTGTACTGGGTTCTTTTTCAAAACTCTTCACACAGTTCTCTTTGCAGACATGCAGCTTAGCACAACAGTTCATGTCACATCCAAAAGACTTGATACACATTTCAGGATCAACTCATGTAACTGATCACTGACAACATTTGTCCGCCAATAGTAACACTTTAGCCATGTTTCCACTAAGCAGTCCGGTTCAGTTCAGTTCGTTACACATTAGAACGGTTATTTTTGTGCTTCCATTGTCAAAAGTTGTAGATGGCACCAAAAGAACCGCTCCATAGCGTACCCTTTTTTCGTTACCCCTCCGTTGGGGTACCTAGCACACTCGGTACTAAAAGGTGGAGCTAGAAACACTGCAGTCCGCTGATTGGTCAACAGAATCTTCACTCTACCTTACCTGCGGAGGTGTACTGCTGCCGGAGCGAGGCGAGCGAGGCTCCGGGACTTTTTTTCCAAGTGAGGAAACAGAATATTCACAGTTCACATAATCTGGTTGAAATCAATAAACAGTTTATTAAGCCGTGAAGGTCCGATCATCACTAAAGCCTATTTCATGTAAGAGAGCCGATAAAAACAAACGTAACGGTCAAAGTCGCCATATTGATATTTAAGGTGTGCTGATTGATTCACGACGTCAACTCATGCATCAAGTAACATGCAAGAAAACGTTCCACCTTAGAAGTTGCCGGTATAGCTGGCGGTGTAGCAATTGATCAGCACAGTGAGTTAAATTATTTTTTCTCCAGTCTACAGGTAGCTAGCATTAACTAGTGAAGATGAAAAGGCAGAAAAACATCCTTTCACTTTAGAAACCTTCGCAACTTTTCCTCAGAATGGATGTTTTGAATGTGGCTTCATTTGCTCTGCACAAGTAAGGAAATTAAATCATCTGCTTAATGTTACGTGGTTGACGCACTTTTACCCAGTAACAACCCCGCCTACATTTAAGAGTACTGTCTGCGGTGGGAACACAACACTGATCTAGGGTTTAGGTACCTTTGGGCAAGGGTACTATATACTATACCAAAGGTACTATACCGAAGTGCGTAATGGAAACACGGCTTTTATCACTCATTATATACTGACCATAGAAATCAACAGGTGCATTACAATTAGTGTCACTATTGTCTTTGTAAAGGTATCTGTATTTATTTAGCACAAACCAAGATTCCATTACAACACAAATAAGATCACTTCTTTATTGCATAAATTGTGCTGCCTCACAGTATATGTCACAGAAATTAATCAGAATGCTGCAATAAGCTTTATTTTTATTTTTTTGCTGAGTAATTCTAAAGTTACTCCAGTAATACAATACAAAACTCTCCATATTCACTGTGAATACTTGTATAGGAGAGCTACAGATAAAGAAATACAACAGTGTTAGTCAACCCTGTCTTCTGCGTTTGGCCACGAGTTCTCATCCACATCGCACCTTCTGTTCTCTCATACCAAAAATACACCTGGGAAAGAATCTTTTTGATGCCTGATCAATTCCTGGTAATCTTCTGCAGATATATTCAGACATCTACCTCCATGAGGAAAAGAATTCCTCTATGGCGTTGCAGAATGGAGAGTAAGGTGGAAGGAAAAGTGACATCATCCTGGGATGGGCTGTAAACCATCTGTGACTGGAAGCGATGGTGAAACGCCACATCGTTTCATACAGTTACAAAATGTTGTGGATTCTGCCTTACCTGTAGGGTTGTGAAATTACGTGAATATTCAAGGTGAAACTTTCCATGGGAATTAACGGGAATTTATGAGAATTTATGGGAATTAACGGAAAATAAAAGAAATAAAATGGAAATGTGGGAGTTATTTGCTCAGGCTGTATTTATCATGTCATATACAGATAGAAACAAACCATTTACCATATCATAAGCAGACATAATTGCAAATTTTTTGAATAGAAATGAGAAGTTCAACTTGAACAAAAAGCACTAATGCAATGTGATGTACAGATAAATAGCTAAGCAGTTTGATTAAAACCTCTGAAGACTATCCCTTTGTTCATGAACAGAAATCCATGTGCCATGTGGCGAGTTAGCTAGCTAACAAGTTAACTAAGGTAAATGGGGAAAGGTGTTTGAAAATTCAAGCCGACAGTGTGGGCTGTGTACAAACTTATGGTTTAAAGTGAATAACTAATTTATAAAAGAAATGTTTTATAATAAAGAATGAATGGAAATAGATTAATTAAAACTCCTCAATTAGCATGCTCAATCAAGCTATATCCCACATGGTAACAGCTAAGAGCTTATAAACTGTGTGCTTTGCTTCAGGCTACTATCTGCTGGCGAACTGAAATATCATAAAAAATATGAAATATACTCACCCCAGTAATATAATCAAACGTAGCTGAAAGCATGTAGTCATTTGGCTCAGACAGTGCAGTGGTGTGGGCTGCACATGTGATGGGAGAACGCACTGTGCATCCAGAGGTTGTCATTTTACTGAATTCCTCTTTAATGGGATGCTGATAAATTATGTGTATATGTGATGGAAGAGTGCACTGCTGAATGCAGTGCGTGGTTACAATTAAATTTTAAACAAAACATGCTATAAGACCTAGTATTGCTTTTTTTATGTGTGTTCCCCCCAAATAAGTTCACTATTAAAAAGATGAAATTGTGCAAAATTTCCCAAATTCCCGAGCTTAACTTCCCTTGGAAAATTTCCAGAAATTTACTGGAAATTTACCAACCCTTTGCAACCCTACTCACCTGTCCCCTTCCCTCGCCTAGTCTTTCATAGAGGTCGTCAAGGAATGAAAATAGATGCTCAGTGTTTTAGGACTTTTGTGCATTTTTATTTATTTATGTAGTTTTGACATGAGTATCTGACAGAACCTGATCTAGATCTGGTGGTGGTTGAGTTTGAGTGAGAAAACAGTTGATGAAAAGATGAAAGATGTGGTCAATGAATGCATTTTGTGTCAGTAATGAAAAATGATCCACAGTTTAATCACACTGACTTATGCTCTGCTGACTGTGAGAATTTTGAAACAGTGAACTTGTGTAGAGAAATGTGACTGAGTAATTGTAAAAAAAACCCCCAAAAAACTAAATACATTAATTGGTATAAAACGATAGACAATTAATTGGTAATAATTAATCAGTAATTAATATGCTGAAAGACTTTCACGTTAGGGACCATGGGGATGAAAGCCTTTGAATCCCACATGAAATCTGAAAAGCAGCAGCGGTAACAAGTGGGGCTATGCTAATTCCTGCATTGTTTGCACGTAGCACAGCCAAAACTTCTTCTGACTCTCTCGCTACTTCTCAGCAGTCAGCACTGAGCAATTTTGTGTCACCGCCAGAAACACAAAGGGCTGAGGTACTGTGGCATCTCCACAAGGTGAGCAGGCACCATTCATTCAGGTCGAATGATGACAACTGCCGCCTTGTTCACTGATTCGGAATATGCAAAGTCATTCACCTGTAATGAAAAGAAAACCCCCTATGTTGCCAAATATGGCATCGCCTCATTTATTAAAAGAGAGCTGTTGCGCAGAGTTGGTGAGAAATCATATGTCCTAATGTGAACGAAAGCATGACCACTCCAGAGTCAGGACATGTTGGATCATTTTAGGGTAAGTAAGTCCCCCCCCCCCCCCCC
>NTHP01000058.1:1583566-1599197 GCA_003416845.1 Oplegnathus fasciatus
GTGTGTGTGTGTGTGTGTGTGTGTTGTCTGGATCACTTGATGAACTACTGCGCTGATGCACAAGACTTTAAAAAACCCAGAGAACTGAAGACTTGAGAGTGTTTACTGTACTTGAGGTGGCAGTATGCTCCATCAGAACTGCTTGTTAGATGGTCAAATAGCTTTGGAAAGCTTTATTTGATGTACTTGTCCCCACAGCTTTTGACAGTATTGACCACAAAATCTTTATTCACCATCTTGAATACTGGGTTGGTCTTTCCGCAACTGTTAATAACTGGTTTTGATTTTATGTCACCAACAGGAAGCTCTTTATTAGTTTTTGACATCATGTTTCAGGAACTTCTGATACATGTATATGTTAAAGAATCCAACAGGGCAGCTGTCTCAGCCCACTTTTCTTCTTACTACACATGCCTCTGCATAGTGACTTCACCAGGCAACATAACATCAATTATTGCAGCTATGCTGACAACACTTTATACATGTCAGGGCCCTAAGGGTTTGACCTGACTTACATACATATCTGCCATTAATATTTGGATGAACAGCACTTAAAGAGGACATTCTTTTACTTAAGACTCCAAGACTAAGCGTGATATTCTTTCTCAGAAGTTTGGTGATCTGGATCAAAACAAAAATGGGGAGATCATTAGGGGTCATTTTGGATTCTTGTTGAAGTTTCAAAACCCACATCATCACAGTCACCAAAATTATTTCTTCCATTTGAGAAACATTGTCAGTTTGACCCTTCTTGGCCTGGAATGATGATCAACAGAAGTGAAAGTAAACCATTTGCAGAAATGAACACAAGGTTCTGACAGATATACACTGCGTGAACACGACTGTTCAAGTAAAGTAGTGAACTGTCATTCTTTAGAAAATAAATGTAATGATGATGTCTTATTGGAACAAGAGCAACCACTAATGCTTATAAGGCTGTGCACCAGGATGTAAAAAACATTCTAAAACTGTTAATATGGTAAAGTGTAGACAAGCAAATTACACAAGTCTCTTAGGGCTCATCTTTTTGAGTAAAATTGTATGTTGTATGCACTTCATTTATATTTGCACTATTCTTGAGAAGCGAAATGATGGTTGTAAATTATTCTATACATTTCCACACTGTAAAGTTAATTAAAAAATTTTGAAAAATAAATAAATAAATAGCATAAATAGCTTTAGTATCTTCTGTACAGTTATTATTGTGTTGTGGTAGGGACTATAGGACTTTGCCAGCCCAATGCTTTTTGGGGGACACCAGCATAATCTTGAAATGCTTCAGCTGCTGAAAATTATTTAATTTTGATAAATGACCATAAAACCTAAAGTGCATCAATCTGTAGCTTTGTTTCAAAACACTTAAAATTTCCAACAAAATACATAAATTGAATTGAATCTTGAGGAGTTTAGTTTTAGTGTCGTGATGTGTACAATTCTATATGGAACATGAATAAATGCCAAAAATTCTGTAACCATACCAATAGACTATGGTGATTAATTTAATTATACTCAACTCTATATGCATAATGAAATGCTATTTAACCGTCCTTATTTTCACAGTGACTGGGGCTACGTGGCCAAATTCTTAGCAGGTGCCAAGGCTGGTTTGGCTGAAGGTCAAGGGGCAGGTATTGTGACAACCAGGTCTGCAGCTACCACTGAGGGCACTAAAATCATGTCCTCAGACAATTTCTGGGAATTTTAGGATTTTAATGACATGAGAAGTTTACATTCTACGATTACACATGTAGCACATTTTAGATCTTGAAGGCTGATTCTGGCATGTCTCAGACTAAATATCTTGAAATTGGAATGTTTTTAAGGCAAAACACAGACAAAGTTAAGTTAGAAGAAAAGTGGTTTAGTATTTTCCACCTGAATTGCATACCTACAATTTAGAGAAGAATTTGAAACAACAACTAGGCCATAATGTAGCAGAAGAATTCAAAGAAAATGTGATTGAACATTGAGATGAATAAATAAGATAGAAAATGTAACAGAATTTCAGTAAATGTCAGTGGTGGACTCAGGCTGTCTGAGGGGCAGGGGCGAAAAAATAAAAAGGGCACCTGCATCATACCCTGGGTCACTAGTGCACAGAAAGTCTGATGTATTTATGGTGACAGTTCCAAAAACACACAGGGAACTATTAACAATTTAACCATTTATTCTCAACTAGACCTACTGGGAAATGCAATAGTAAAATAAAGCTTTAAGATGGGGAATTTTTTTAAAGATATATAGTTATTTCATATTTTTTCTCTGGTTTAAAATGATTATTTCATAATGTCTGATTAATGGCGTTTTGAATCTCAAATCTGACACGGATTAAAAGTGCAGCAAACCAGTACACGTCTTGAATAGTCCAACAGTGGACAGGCTATTTGTTGTGTCCTATAATGATGTGATTGTGGTGGTGGGAGGAAGGAGGGGCTGGGAGGCTGACGAGCACACACACACACAGCAGCCGCTAAAGGGAAGATGGAGGACGGTGTGGCAGCGGCGGAGCGGACCTCCAGCCTGCAGCAACATCACTGCTGAAAGCAGGTGAGTTTGCCTCTCGTCGGGCTCAAATACCGCTCACTGTCAGCCGACACCTCCAACACAACACGGTGATACACAGTAACAAACAGCTCTGCAGCGGCTGTGTTATTGAGCTGTGGGGACGGTGTATTATCGCCGCTCGGTTTGTTGACTGTTTGAAACGCGCTGTTATCTTTCATGTAGCCACTCCTCAGAGGAAATGCCATACCGGGATTCAGATGGAGAGAAACGCAACACCGCCTGTATGTACGAGGCTTTGTGCCGGGTTGAAGCGCGACCGCCCACCGGGTTGACATGAATGAAATGGCCCACAGAGGCCCTGTTGTTGGCAGACAGAGTCCCATCAGGGCTAACCACAATCCAGTCAACACTCTGGCCTGGTTGAGTCTTTTCTTGATGCCTCCTGTGTTGTTGCTGCCAAACCAGGGTTCCAGCTTTCATCACTTCGTGTGATGCAGAAGCCAAAGTCAGACACATATGTTCTGCAGAGGCAGACCTGTGTGGTCTGGAGTTGTTGACAGAGATGCTGCAGGTTTATTACTGGTTGTGCAGTCTGTCTGTAAATGTAAATGTATTGTTAAAGTGTAACTTCACCCCCAGGTCTGAGCCTTACTCCACCCACTGCTTAATTTTGAAAATTATGAAAAAGGGGGCTGAGAGGGGGGACGGGGTGGGCTCTGATTGGAGGGCGTTAACATTCTTTTTTAACATAAATTTCATGACATAGGTCCCCACTGGTTGACTCTATGTCAGCATCAGCCTTGTAAGGTTCAGGGCTGATTTAAAACAGTAGACGGCGTGTTGAGCCATTTTCAATGCCGATTTTTATACATTTTGGCAAGATATGTCAGTATTAACAGCAGCATTGATGTGTTTCATCATAGTACAGTCATATCATTTAGTTTAAAGCTCAAAACACACGTTTAAGTGTGCAGTACCTCTTTAAAGGTTTTTTTTATCATTACATTGAAGAAAAATATCAGAAATGCTACTTTTCCTCTCAGCAGCTGGAGAGACATGTCAGTGTCTGTATTTGATTGACATCAGCTGACAGGCTGAGCCCCAGCAGGGGAACGAGAGACAAAGTAAACAAGCTTTTGCTATGGATACAAGCCATGGCCGTACAGCATGTCGTTAGCAGTGGTGTTGGAAGAGTAAGGAGCTCACCAGCATTTCAACGAACAGAGGTGATATTTGTAGATACGTTTACATGCTGTTTAATGTGCTGAAGCTGATCAGCAGCATGTAGCCTGCACACTGACGTTAGCAGTGCAGTTTTCCCCACTGAATGTTTGCTGGCTCATTCAACAAGCTATGATGCAGGATGTGTGTTCAAGTTTGTAAGTTAGATAAGAATGAGACTTTAGCAGCAAAGCTAATGTAGGTTGCCTGTGGTTCTTGTGTTGTGTAGCAGACTGCTGTCTGGCTCTTAAGGCATGGTCACTGTTGTAGAGGATGTACGAGACAGCAGGGACCAGGACCCAAATGCAGACAACAAGGCAGAAACAGTTCAGAGATTCTAAATGACATTATTGCTTTATGCAAATATGGCTTAAAATGAAGACATCTGAATGATTTGAGACAGAATCGATTACTTATCCTTGGTATCCCGGGTGTTTAATATTCATTTTTTCACTCAAATTTTGGGATCTGAATTTGGCCTGTCGAATTTGAGCAACTTGAATATATATTATTGATTTTTTTAAAACTTGAATTTGTTGAATGAGTTTAAATTCAGAGGCAAAAAATTCAATTCAGATACATAATTTCAATGCAAAAAAATAAGTGCAAGAAATTCGGAAGCTTTGAAATGACAAAATCTGGTGAGACAGATTTGCTTCCATGAAAAACCCCATTTAATTTCAAACTGTGATTGTCACTCAGTGTAACTGAGGCAAGGGCTGTAGGTTGTTGTGGTAACAGCTAAATACTAAACTCCTGGAGGTTAGAGATTCTCATTACTGGTTCTGTGTAGGACCAGTGCAGCCTGCCTAGTTGTGCCTTAAGCCAGCTTGTTAATTGCACTCAGCTGTCAAGTGACAGTCAGGGTATGTCTGAGATTGGTCACTATAGCTCAGCACAGATAAGCCTTTTTCACAGAAGACAATTATGCAGATCCTTTACTTAAAGGTACGTGGAGTTTTTAACTGTTTATGAAACAGTCTCAGTTTAATACTGATGCCTCTATGTGACCTACATAAGCAAACGAGACCAATAGTGAGAAGACTGGTTTCTTATAGTTATTCTTAATGCCTGCAACCGGTCCGATTTTTCTGAGAAATCAGACGAAGCAATGAGCCGATGTTCCCAGGCAAAGTTTTGCAGTGAGTAGCACGTTAGCCAGTTAGAAGGAAGCAGGATTTTATTTTTGGCGTTATATTTGTGGTTATGGCTAATGCTGGGGCAGGATCAGCAAATTTTGAATAAAAATTGTTTTGAAATGATTCAAAGCCAACCCTGAATTGGCCCTCTTCCTCCTAGACAGGTATGTAATATGTCTATTTTATTTATGAAACACATTGTGAGACATGGTTTTACAGTCCATGATTTACAGATCACGTGGACATTACTGTAATACAACTGGTTTATAACGTAACTTTTTATGTTGGCCTTGCTAACGAGCTATATCTTGCTGTTCGCTTATTATTATGAAGACAGCCTTTTCCATACATAGGCTCTACTTGGGCGGCCCGCGCAGGTAGATGAAATTTCCACGGTGGGCTGGTGGCCAGCGGCAGCACCGGGTCTAACCTGTGTAATGGCAGCAACAGAAAGTTTGCTGATCTGGGTGGAAGTCGGGGTGGTCCGTGGTCAGACCCCCGGTGCTACAGCCGCTAACTGAAGGTCCATCTCTGGAGCTGCCGCCTGCTGTCCTCCCGGCAAAGCAGGCAGAGAGGCGGAGGGAACATGTAACACGTGCAGGCCAGATCAAGATCTTTACGACACGAGGCGGTGGTGAAACACAACCGCTTCTGTCCACAGGGACCTCCAAAATCAACACAAAATCAAAGTTCCCTGTAGTTGTATAGTAGTTGTATAATCAGGAAAATGTACTTAAAGTATTAAAAGTACGCAATGCAGAAAAATGTGGCCTGTGGCTGTTATACTATTATATATTATATCATTAGATTATTATACTTCATGTATTAATGTGTAAGCAGGATTTTACTGCTGTTCATGGTTGAGATGGAACTCATTTGAACTATTTTGTATCGGACTGCAACTAATGATTATTTTCATTCTGTATTAATCTGCTGATTATTTTCTCCATTAATCTATTGATTGTTTAGTTTGTAAAAATTCTGATAATAGTGAGAAGTGCTGTCACAATTACCCCAAAGGGAAACCTTCACATTGCTTGTTTTGTCCAACCAATTGTACAAAATTCAAAATGAAAAATAAATTTAAATAATTAAAATAATTAAAAGGAAAAGCAGCAAACCCTCACATTCGTGAAGCTGGAACCATGAAATGTTTTTGCATGAAAAATGACTGAAATGATTATCAAAATAGTTGGCCATTATTTTTCTGTGAATCAACTAATTGATTAATTGATTTATCGACAAATCGTTGCAGCTGTATTTATACTGTTGGGTAGTTTAGTAGTAATTTATAACAAAAAAAATCACATTTGTCACATATGCTTTGTGTGGAAAAAATCTTAATTTGTAAAATAACTAGTAGCTAAAGCAGTCAAATTATTGTAGTGCAATAAAAAGTAAACTATTACCACTGAAATGTACAAGAGTAAAAGAAAGTGGCATGAAAAGAAAAGACTCAAGTAGAAGTACCTCAAATTTTACTTAAGTACAGTACTTGAGTTAATGTACATATTCCACCGCTGCCTATTTCCGACTTGTTTAACTTGTTCATTAACATGCAAGAGATTTATATTTATAGATAGATAGAGCAGATATATATTTATATGGCAGTAAATTAGAATCTGAAAACTGAATCAAAGCTGCCCACCACAATTCATCGCTCAGAGTAACTAAACTGTAATTTAATTCCATGCACAATTTTTTTTACCCCCCTCAATCTTCAGTGGGCTGATGACACTCTTAGTGAGTAACCATGGCATTCCCCATTTTCAGTTGTCCAGTGATATGAACCCTTGGAAGTCCTAACTATGGAAACCTTTTGGCTATGGCTTCCTTCCATCCCAAATGACGCGAATGAAACATTTACTCAACGTTAATATCCAGTACACTGGAAAGATTTTGTCTCTGAACTGTCTTTGAACTGTCTCAGGGAGACAGACAAATGTCTGGCTCCCTGAGACAGTTCATTACCTCTTGAGCTCTGGTTTGATTGCTTGAGTAAAAGTCAACTTTTGAAACTGAAGAACATTGTGGAATGAATGTGGAATGAAAGCTTTGTTTGATATGTTTCCCTTTTGATCAGGGTTCAGTTCAACATCATCTTTCACACTGACCAGAAATTTCTCTTCTACCTGTACAGTTTTTTCATGTTTATACAGTTGATTTTGTTACAGCTGATCTGAGGGACAACAGTTATTTTGAAGCTCTTACTGTTCACACAGTATGTCAGTGTGATCCAAAAACTGAACTGAAACAAGCCCTGGCACAACATTGTGTGAGGAAGTGGTCAGGCTGTACATGAGTGCAATTGCCATTCCTTCAAATATGATGTCTTCATGCAGTGATAAACCAGTGACACACACTCCAGACAAATCGAGAGCACACCACTACGGAGACACATTTTTTTAGGTGATAAAAATTGTGACACAACCTCATCCCGCTGCTCCTGACAAATGTGAGATGATGGATGAGCAAAGAGCACTGGATCCAGACAGTGCTTGAAGTGTAAAAAAACAAGTGCCAGTACTCCCCTTATCCACATGTTGGTGTGGGTATCAGCAAATCATTAAATATTACATTCTGAATTTCTAAAGCGAATAAAAGATACTAGGAGATATTGCTGATATTTACAACATAAATTTTGTCATCATCTGACTCTGTTCTCTTTGTGCCCTTTAGGAGCCAGGCCAACGTTATTGTAAGGTTAATGTAACGTTACTTAGACTAGCCGCTGACAGAGAAAAGCAGGCAGGCGAGAACGGGAACAGGTAAGCGTCACGTAGTGCCCCCTGGGTAATGCAGTTTATTTAGGGCCATTATGAATCGCACAGAGAACCTGATATGGAGAGGGCAGAAAAGAGGACTGGGCAGCTTGCGCCGGTGCGCAAGAAAAAGTCACGGTACACCAAAGAGTAAAATGTGGAAGTGCTGGAAGCACTCCAGGAGCTGCTACTTCTGTCATATCGCATAGTCTACCTCACACAGTGTCAGAGAACAAAGACAGATTAATGTTAGTCAAGGAGCTTGGTGTTTGTTGTGTGGGGAATCTTTGCTTGCTCTTCTCTGCTTCTATTTAAAGATGCTGAGGTAAGGTAAGCAAACAGATAACTTCACACAAGCCCAATCACCCTGAATCTGCATTTAATGGTAAGGTGTTGACTGCCCGAACAGTTGAGCCCAAAAAAATCCAGATCTATTATTTGCATGTTTGACTGCATAGGCCCTTAGCAAAAGAACTGAGCCCTGGCACATTAAGAAGCATCTCAGGTCTGCCACAGGTCTAAACTCCATTGTGATTTAATCTACTGGTAGTTTTTTGTATTGTTACTCTCTTCATTTTTCACAGCCCTTTTGGAGCTGTGCAGTTTGACCATGGATGTATTCATGAGAACTGGATTCCGTCCTATGAAATATTGCTCACTGGGTGTTAGGGGTGTTGCAGTATGTGTATTCACCCCAAACCGTTTTGTACAGGAAGTTCAGATCGATATGCGACTTCCTCGGTTTGGTACGCCCTGTGACTCAATTGCTGTCAAAATAGTCTATTTTAGGGATGTAACAGTACGCAGAATTCACGGTTTGGTATGTACCTCAGTTTTGGGGTCATGGTTCGGTACATTTTCGGTACAGCAGGGAAAACAAAAAAATGTAGAAAATAACATTTGTCATTTAATTTGAAAAAAATCAACAGTGGCTCATTGTCCATAACTACTGTAACAGTTAAAGCTTGGGTCAGCAATGTCTTTTAGAAGCATTTTTTGTTATATTTATTGAAATTCTCTTTACATCCAGACAGCAATCAATAAATCAAATGCTCTGACAATTAAAAGAAAAAAGTCCAGTTTCTGTGGCTGTTGTAGGACTGTAAAAAGCCCGTCCAATCATTTCATTCAGACCGAATGAAATGACTGGACAGGCTGCCTGCCTGTCTACCTACACACCTGCCTACCTGCGCGCACTCTGACCATGCATTCACTGCGCATGCCCGGAGTCTTCCACATGGCTAAGTGGCTGAAGCTAGCGAACTAGTCGCACAAGAATGGCAGAGAAAGAAAAGAAAGACAGAAGTAGAAAAGGACACGACCAAAAAGAGGTTGGATAAAGTAAGAGGTCAAACCAGAGTCAACATCAGTCTGGATTTTCAACGATGGCGAGAAGAACTGAGGGAGCTGAAGGGCTGAAAAGTGACGCTGTGAGTACTAACAACAGCCATGTTCGCTGTTTACGTTCATTATGATGATGTTAGGTGTTTTCAAACATGTGAATGAGACATGAGTTGGACACAGTTAGCAACAATAAGTGACTTTGGAGGGAGACCTGAAGGGGGCAATGGTTGGATACTTTCAAAATCTAGCTTACTCTTGCTGGTTTCTCCAACACTGCCTACCCTAGGTTTAAGGCGCTGAAATAATGCCATATTGTCAATAAAATAATAAATAACAAAATTAAATAACACAAATATCAGTAATGGTCCATCGTAAAAATCTGATCTGTTGATAATTCCTGAACAACTGCAGCTTGCGCTTGTTTATGCAGGGCAGCACAACGGACTGACTTAAATGCACACGTGAAGGCACACTGTAACAGGTCTCAAGCACTTTGACCATAGCGTATGCTTAAATCCTGTATTCTCTACAAGTATGGTCGCATATCTGCAGTGATTAACACTTTATAGCATTAGTTATTACTTTGGCATGATCCAGATTTGCAGTGAGAGGCTGCCTGAACACTGGGGGCCTTCCAGTCTGTTTTTGTCTCGTACTGCTAATCAACACATTCGGGTGATGCCGTTGAGAATTACTTTTTTGAAATGTTTCCACAGACATACCTGACTTCAGTTGAACAATGACAGCACACAGTTTGATATCAATCGTTGCCCGTTTTTGCTGTAACTAACTGGGAAACTGTAATGCTCCCATACAGTGGATCTAAACGTGAGGATCCTCCAGCTCTGGTCTCTCATTTGTGTTTGCCATTCGTAGGCAGCAACACTACGTGAGCTTCACTAACCTGGCTAACCTGGTTAAGCCAACTAGCATGCTACAGCTGATAGACAACAACTGGTACACTGCCAAAACTTTCCGGGTAAAACTTGCATTCTAGAATTTCTGTTCCGTGAGTACAAGTAGTGACATAAATTAGTAGTAACTATTTTGACAGTAATTGTTTGGGTCACAGGGCGTAATGAACCAAGAAAGTAGCATACTGAACCGAATGTCCTGTATCGAACAGTTTGGGACAAATACGTGTAGCGGTTGGTTGGGCAGTCATGTTTTTTAGTTTTAAAAAAAGTCTTAATTTACCCAGAATTCATGGCAAATTAGTCCTACTTAAGATAGTCAAGAACTAAACAGCTTTGTGCAACAGATGTTGTTGCGCCGAGCCATAGGCTACCGTAAACGGCCACAAGCCGTCGAACCTTGCTCGCACAGAGTGATTTCCACTGCACACGCACAGCAAGGTAAAGTAGTGTACCTTGATGACGTGCTGGAGGTGTGCTCTTCATTAAGAAAATATAACCTTCCACACAGGTTTCCTTTGACAAATTGATCATATTTTGCATAGTGTTCTATAGTACTTTGTACACTGTCACCAAAATAGATGGAAGATGCTTCATGGTTCACTTGATCAACACAGTGTACATTAGGAAAGGGTTCCAGTGTTTTAGACTTCAGATTCTTTTTAACAGCCGGTGTACCCAAAATAAACGAAGGATCACAGATGATGGGTTTCATATACAGTATCTGCATGGGCCTGTGTGTGTACTCACTGGGTTGGTACTGGTCTTTCCCGCTGATGTGATTATAGTTGTTCCTGCTCTTTGTTTGCACTGGCCAGTTTTGCAGTCTTTGTCTGAACTTCATCACCAAATTACTTCCATATAACAGACATTTGACCTTTCAGCCAACAGTTTCCTCATCTTTGTCGGTAATGAGCGCTGACTGTCACTGTCACTTTCATTCTCTCTGTATTACTTATTGTTCTCCTTTTCTCTTACCTTTGGATGGCTACTGGACACAAACGCCAACCTTATTTGTTCTATTGAAGTAACTTCAGCTTGATTGGCTGGATTATAAAAGCCACATGCCTATATCAAATAGCCTACAGTGCAATTGCCTGAGTTCATCATCATAATCAAGCAGAATTTATGTGATGTGACCTTGAGATTGTTTTATCAAACAGAAAAGCAAACCCAAATACTCAGAAGCTATAAACTGTGAGCTGTGTTTTTGTCAGTATTTTTTATGTAATTACAGATTTTCAGTGTGTGCCATCTGCATCTTCAGTACCTGTGGTAGCTTCACAGATGCTGATGAACTAAACTACAGCTAAGTTCTGTAAAGACAACTGCTCATCATAATCCTGGTAGGATGGCGACCCTCCACAGTGAACCAATCTGTAGGAAAATAATATAGAAACTAGATTTTCAAAAAAATATATATATCTATACACTTCACAACACCTCGTCATTTTTGTAAGTTGAATTTTACCTAACAAAAGGGAGAGCAGCTAAGTTAGGTCAAGTTAATCATTAAGAAGTATGGATACCAACGCTAGTTTTGACGCTGAAGAGGTTGTAAATGTATATTCATATGATATTTGATGGACCACAGCCTTATAGTTATGAGTCTGTTAGGTGTTCAAGAGACCAGGAACAGACCAGGATCAGAAGAAATAACAGCCAGAGGAAAGAAATTGCGTTGTGGTGTGAGGAGAAACAGTGGAGAACTGGGCAGGTCTTGATAAGTGATAGCTAATAGTACTGGCAGGAGGATTGATACTTACCCATAACACAAACTAATGTTTAAGTATCAGCTTGTATCAGTCGTATCTGGCATTGCCTGTTGTAAATCCACACTACGTTTTACGGTGTTGCAGGAAGATGGATGCCTTCTGGGCCCTGGTGAAGAACCCCCCCCCACACCAGACCAGACCAAAACATGCCTGACACTGCCCCCAGGCTTCGAAGCATGTTGTCTGAATCCCTTTGTGCTACAGATAGCCTACATGAACTTCAGGCAGGAGCATGGCCCTCTCCAAGCCAGCACACATGAGTATGTTTAGGGCAGAAATAATCTATTACTCTGTTGAGTTCTTTCAATTATACGATTTTCTATACAATTGAAATCGAAGTCTAGTTTACCAAGTAGATATTGATCCGGAGTGTTCAGCAGGTTCTTAAAACCAGAAGCTAGGGCTGCACGATATATCAGTTCAGCATCGGCATCTCGATGTGCGCATATGCAATAGTCACACTGCAGGAAGCGTGATGTCAAGTAAAGCAAATTAACTCAAACACGTCATGCTACAACTTTTTTTGCTGCTTGATACAAACGGAAAACTTGCTAGGTTCTCATTTTCCATGACTAATCTACAAGAAAAGTCCGTCTGATATTACATAATTTAGTCCGATTTAAGGGTTCTTGGATACTTGAGTTGAGTATTGAGTTTGATCAGTTCCCAATGTGCTCTTGTGAAGGGGTGCTTCATCAATTTCTCAAACAACCAAAGCAGGCCCCACTAGTTGCCTACCACAACCTGAAAGTGAGCGCTGCCTGGTTTGGTATAATGTAAATAACACAACTGCAACACACAAGTCCATTTGTAAAATTTATAAAGAAACGTGTTGTTTTTCCCAGATACTTCTCCACTTGTTCTCTCTCCACTTGTCCATGCCGGTGCCAGAGTCATATACGTGAAACCAAAAGTGGAGGAGTCCAAGCTGATTTCTGGAGGGCTGGCAGAGGGCTGAACCAAGTGTGGTAGAAGTAGGAGTGGGGTTTTGTTTTGTTAGAAGAGGATAGACTTTTAAAGTACTCAAATGATGAAAATTATGATTGTTAATTGTATGTCTGTACATGAATAACACACTGCATGTATCTGGTGAAATTTCCTGTATTTTTTTATATCGCGATGTACAGTATATCGCAGAAAAAAGAGATACTGCAATGTCAGTTTTTTCCAATATCATGCAGCCCTACCAGAAGTCATTGCTTTTAAATCATATACTGCACCTTTTACATATAAGGTTGACTTTACTGATTTGAAATAGAATAATAATAATAATAATAACTAGAAAATTGCATTTCCTGCAGAAAATGTGTGTGAATGCTGACAGCTGAAATTATTTTGAAAGCATTGCTGAAATGCAGAAATGTGAAATGAATTGCCTGAAAAATCTGAAAGCTCAAATGCATTGACTGCACTGCTGAAAAACTGGAAGCTGAAATGAATTGCCTGAAAAGACTGAAAGAAGAAATGCTTTGCATTGATATCAGACAGATGAACTGAATTGCTAAACACTTGGAACAAAAATTGCATTGACCTAAAGAGCTGAGAGTTGCAAAGCATTGCTGAAAATGCAGAAATGTGAAATAAATTGTCAGAATTAGAAACTGAACTACATTACCTAAAGAAGCTAAGAGCTGAAATACATTGCCAGAAAAGCTGGAGGCTAATTGATGAAATTTCTTCACCGTGAGTGTCTGAAGACTTTGCTGAACATGTAGATGTGTCGATAAAGTTACAAAAATGACTGAGAAATCACAGTTTTAAAAGTCCCCACATTTATGTTTTTGCGTCAGAGGCAAAATATCATCACAGCTAATGATACTGTTGAAGGGTGCAGTCTTGGTGCTTTGAGGCAGAAAAATTCAAAAATTGTAAATTCTATTGCTTAAATAGCTACATGGAGTGAAAGAGGACAAGATTATCTACATGTTTATGTAGAAATTGTGTATGAAGAGTGAAAATTGTGGGAATTAGAGAAAGTTGAAGAGAAATTTTTAAGAAGATTTTACAGCTGCCCTCCACTCTAATGATGATGTCACCCAATTCAATTCAATTCAAAAGGGCTTTATTGGCATGAAAGTTCCAAAAAAAACAATGTTGCCAAAGCATCAAAAATAAAATTTGTCCAAATATTTGGACAGTACACAGTAATAATAATATGAACACAACATTAAGATGGATTATATATTAATTGCATATATACAGTATATCGTGTGTGTGTGTTATGTTAGGGAAGGATGAAGGGGTAGTGTGTATTTGTGTGTGTGCATGCGTGCGTGTGTGTGTGAATGCATGCATGTCCTGTGTGTGTCTAGATCATTCACTGTCCCTCAGGTTGTGGCATGTTGATACATATTGGGCAGCAAGATTAAATTCAATTCAGTTTTATTTATATAGCGCCATATCACAACAAAAGTCATCTCATGACACTTTACATATAGAGCAGGTCTAGACCGTACTCTTAATAATGTTAAAATAATAAGATATGTCCTGTCTCCTTCTCAGGGTATTTTTAATTTTGAGAGGTCATTAAGGTCTTTGAAATCTGAAATTACAGAGTTGAACTTGTTAAAGTCAATGGGCCTCATGCAAGAACATTTTCATATTCTTATCTTAACTTTCTCTTACTTTTTTCGTACGGTGGGCTCGTATGAGTGTGCCACGTCAGATTCAGCAAATGCTCCTAAAATTCAGGTAACTGTGTAAATGACCCGCATAAACATGATGAATGCCACCTGTGCGTAATTGAGCGCGCGTTCATGAGATTTGTAAATTAGCATAATTAACGCCCCAATAATACCATATAAGGCTACGCTTCCTGCCCCATATGTCAGGAAGTGTTCTTTCAAAGACACGCTCTCTTCCAAGGACCTGACACGCTAAAGGCATCCAAAAGAAGTAAGTCAGCCATGACGTGCCTGGTTACACTTTCCCTTTACCTTATTATATACAGAGACAAATCTAACCTTCAATTAGTACATCATTTAAGTCGTTTTGCAGTTTGAGATGTTCATATTGATATTGTTGTTGTAAAGTTGGCCGAGTGGCTAAGGCACAAAAACTGAGGCAACAACTCAGCTTTGCAGTCCAGGTGTATTTATTTGCTTGTGAAAAAAAATGATGTGCTGCAATATGTACAGTGCAGGCCTGGCCAAAAAAATATAACTGAAGAAAAACACAACAAACCAAAAAAATAAATACAAATAAATTATTTATAACTAAATGCAAAAACTGAGAAACCAAAGACACAAAAGTACAGCTCTGCATCTGGCAATGCCCCTTTAACTCGTGGGCCCTTGCAGCTCTCTATTCTGGCTTGTTTCCGCCTCATTGCTTAACCATAACAACTCCCCTCAAGAACTCCAGCCTCCTCCTTTATATCTGCTGGGTCCTACTAAGAAACATTGTTCCGTGTCAGATAATCAATTATCCCCCAGGAGATTAATACCTGTGCCATACAATAATCAAACATTTTTAATTGAATTACCTGACATGCTAAAACACACTTTAAGCGAGTACTCATTGAAAAGACAATTAAAACAGTTTTGCTTATTGATAAATGAATGAACACCCCTCCAACTCTACCATATTGCCGTCTTCCCCCGGGAACCCCCCTTTTTAAGCCAATGGAACACTCCTGCTCGGTTTCGGCAGTTCTGGGTCTAAACAGAGGAGTGCAAGTACAGCAGAGGAGAAACAAGTGACAAACAATTAGTTTTACATGATAAACACGTTTAACAATAAATAGAAGTGTTTAGAATAAGTACTGGGCTCTGTGTCTTATTTAACCGTACATACTGTGTGTTTCATTAGACTGTGATGAATATATTAATGTTTTGTCGGCGGGCCTCCCGACCTTAACAACCAGGGAAATGATGACAAGGTAAGATCCTGTTACGCTAACACTACCATACAGACACCTCCAGCCGGCTTGATTTTATTATAATGGAAGTGGCTATGCAGCGTGTGTGTGC
>NTHP01000058.1:1599202-1631280 GCA_003416845.1 Oplegnathus fasciatus
GTGTGTGTGTGTGTGTGCATGTTTGTGTATGAGGGTGTTGCCAAGTGCAAACAGAACAAAATGGAAAACTCAGGACAGCATTACAAAACCACAAACGTGGTGTGCCTACAGAGGTGGCCTGGCGAAGAAGAGACAGACCTGGCATTCTGCAGAAGCTTAAGTAACCTCAGCACATTGGGCCCAGGTGTGCAGGATTACTCGTTAGCGGGCTGCAGGGAGAGAACAGGTTAGACACACCTCCAAGAGGATCCCAGAAACTCTCATGATGACACCCACAGGGGCATCACAAGAGTCAAACAGAATAATGTCAAAATAATTATGAAGTGTAATTTATATACAATTTTCAAACTCAAAATTGCTTCAAAGTAATAAAATGTACAATCCATTAGTGAAAAACTGAGGTCTGGATAACAGCAGACTGATTGCACATGACTCCTAAGACAAGTCTGGACTGCTCGTAAATTGTGTTCGTGCTTAAGAGAAAATTCAAAATACAGAGAAATTGGTGAATGGGGCAAGTTCTCCTAAATCACTCGTACAAGCCACTTAAGAACGAACGGCCCAGTGTTCCTTATTTCATTGAATGTTTTACATTGTAGGAGGAAGTGCATCTCTGTCTCAACCTCACCTGTCGAACAGTGACCACATATTCTGTTTTCTGTTGGTTGCCATGATTTTTTGTGTCTTCCTTTTTCAATTGGTCACTGAGCCTGTACCTGGTCAGGATCTGTCTCTTCTTTCTATCTCTGACGGTAGAGAGATATTCTGCCAATTCATAATCTCTTTCTATGGCCAAATAACATTCGAATTCTTTTCTGGGCTCAGCTCTTGGGTTTGGAGGGCTTTGGAATGAAGCGTGTCTAGGGGGCTGGATTTAAGGTGATTAAAAAATTTGAGTGCTCTCTTCTGAATGTTAGTTATCAGTGGGTATCTGCCTAATTCTGCTCTACGTGCATTTGTTGATGTTTTTCTGTATAAAATGTACCTGCAGAATTCTGCATGTAAAGATTCTGTTGGATGTTTGTCCCAACGGGTATAGCTATGATGACTGGGTGTACCCCATACTTCACTACCATACAGCGCAATGGGCTGGCTGACACTATCAAATAATTTAAGCCAGATTTTAATTGGACTTTGGAAATTATAAAAATTTCTCTTAATTGCATTTGCAGCTCTTCGAGCTTTTTCTTTCAGTGCATTCACTGCCATGTTGAAACTCCCTGATGCTGTTATGGTAATACCAAGTTAGCTATAACTCATACTATGTTTACTGATTTTATTATTTATGGTAAACTGGTATTTGTTCTCCTGACATCTGGGGCGTTTTTGAAAAACCATGACATGTTTTCTTCATATTCACCCACTCTAGCTCCGAACATTCCGCCACATACACACTCATTATTAACTCAGAAAAGGACAGAAAGTGGAGTAGGCTGAAGAGGATTTGAAGATTTTCCCCATTCATTTGCATTGTAAAATTTATTTGAAAAACCTTAATATTTTAAAAAGTATAAAAGGCAGAAAATATAAAAGTCATAACAGAAATGTCTTTAAAGAACTGAACATTTTGAATTTGAATGGTTTGAAACATCTGAATGGTTTCTGTAGCAGAAAGTGTGCATAAGTAGTAATAAGAAGTCAGAATAATAAATATTACCATAACAACCGTGTGAATGCTGCTGAATCAGCATTCACACTAAGACAAGAAGAACTAGAGAAGGCAATTTCTGAAGAAATTGCGGTGTGAGTGCTGGCTGTTGAAAGGCTGAGGCTAAACTGTATTGCTGGTTTTAAAAGTTGAATAATACCATTAATGTATGAAAGATGTGGAATGTTTTAATTTTTTTCAATTATTATGAAGAAGCAGATGAAGAAGTAGTTGGAAAATTGGGAAAGGGTCTAATTAGTATGAATGGGATTCAAAAGTTGAATAATACATATAATGTTTCAAAGTTCCTGGCTAAAAGTATGAATGAGTAGATAAGAGTTGAAATATGCAAGTGTAGGAATGAGTATGAAGAGTTGGAAGAGCTTAAAGATGAGGGGCTCTGAAGGTTTTTCTCATCGAATTCCATTATAACTAAACTTAAAACAAAGGTGAATATTTTAAAAAGTTTTAATGGGATTGAAAAGTTGAATAATACCCAGAATGTATGTATGAAAAGTTGGGAAAGGATGAAGGATGCAAAATATAGTGTAAGCTGGCAGCTAAACTGCATTGCTTAAATAATGGTTGGGAGCTAAACTGCATTGCTGGTTTAAGTTTGCATGAAGAAGCAGTTGAAGGACTATGAAGACTTGGAAATATGGGCAAGGGTCTAATTAGTATGAATGGGATTTAAATGTTGAGCAAACCTCACATTGCATAAAAGATGTGGAACATTTTAAGATTTGAATATAGTTTCTAGCTAAAAGTATGAATGAGTAGGTAAGACTTAAGAAAAATGCTTGAAAAAGGAGGCTGTCTGAGTCCTGTATGTGTGTGTTTATCAAACTGCACTTATTAGTTTGTAAATATTTCATTTTTATTATCTAAGAAGTTATTTGATTAAAAGGCCATTGTTTAATCTGGTGCTCTGGTTGTGGTAGCAACTGTGTGTGTGTGTGCGGAGACACACATGTATGCATACAATCAGTTTTGCTCCACATTTCACTGAGATATGTGGTGCAAAAGTGAGAGCTTGCAGAACTTTTCATTTGTGAGTGAAAAAACAGCATTTGAGGCTCGTAGCAGCAGATTCAAGCAGTTGTAGTTATTGACTTGTGTTTGTGCTAGAAAAATATATTTTATAATATATTTTAAAATATATTTATAAATATATTGTGTTATTTACATGTAATCTACCATTTCTAACTATGTTCAAATGTATGATAAATGAAGATAAACAGGCCTCCCAGCGCGGCTGAGGACGGTAAAACTCTCAAACTCAAGCAACAAACAGATTTATCTGTATGCTGGCAAGATGTAAGTACAGATAGATCTGGATACTGTAAGTTTAATGTGTGTGTTGTGTGTGTTAAACGTTTCTTACATTAGGGCACGGACCTGCCCCGTGATAGTAACTTTTTAATTTTTAACCAGCACCGGGACGAGGTGCCGCTGATAACAGGAATACACGCACTCAAAAGCCGCCTCGCGTAACTTAACGCCTGCCTCAAGCATCCAGGCGACGTTATCTGTGACAGTAGCCGTGTTGCACGCATGTTTACAGGCAGGTGATACACAGACTCTGCAGGCACAGCAATCACTTCGCTATGACCTTTGGTGAAGGAGTGCACCAAAACAGGCAGTGCTCATTTTCAGGTTGTGTTAGATGACTTTTGGGGTCTGCTTTGGTTGTTTTTAAATAATAAATTATGTAATATCAAACGGACTTTTCTTGTAGATTAGTCATGGAAAATGACAACCTTGCGAGTTTTCCTTTTGTATCAAGCAGCAAAAAAAGTTGTAGCATGACGTGTTTGAGTTAATTTGCCTTACTTGACATCGCACGTCCTGCAATGTGACTATTGCACATGTCGCAATGTCGATGTTGAAACAATATATTGTGCAACCCTAATACACATTTTCTACAACTACAAATTCAGCTGTCACAGGTGCTCAATTGTTTTGCTCCATTAATACCTTCATATGAATTCACATGGCTGCGTAGGCTTTACGTCTGGCTAGCCTGCAGCTCACTCTGCCTTGTTAGCTCTACAATTTGGCTAAAAATTGGATTAAAACACTGCAAAAGAGTACTCTTGAGAAGAGCATAATTCCTGGCAGACTCCAGGCACAACTGACCCCAGCAAAGAATCACTAAAACAGAACTGGTTCTGTTGGTGCAGGGCGGGTCCTTACACTAACTTTTGATTTAAGCCTTTCATTGAGTTTTGTGAACTTATAAAACAGGTAATAATGAGTTGTTGACACTTTTGAATTGGGTGCGAATTCAATAAACACAAATAAAAGGATCATTCATTTATCTGAGCAAATCTACATTTGAAATGTAGTTAGTATGACCTGTATCAGTGAAAGGCTTTTTACAGTGTGTTTCTATTCAATTTCTCACTACTTTCAATGAAACACATTTGATACTGTTGGTGCCTTGTACATATTTTACATTTCAAATTATTTATTTGTATCCAAATCATCCATTCATGTAAGGTAAACAGTGGTGAATATCCCAATAAAAATACATGTTCATAAAAGGCATATATATGTACAAGGCTTCAACAGTATCAAATGTGTTTAGTTGAAAGTAGTGAAAAATTAAACAGAAACAGGTAGGTTAGTATTTTGCAGCCCTGATTCATGGTTATTACACAGAAACTACCACAAGTGTTTCCAGATAACAAGTCACAGCATTAAACATATTATTTGTACAGTATTACTTTGAAACAAAAGGGAATGTTTGGAACATAAGGGAGGGTGAATTTCAGCATTATAGTATGGTAATTACCAATTTTGACTTCCAAGAATGTTCATGTGATTTTGAAGGTATTATGCTGATAGTAGCCTATAATATTGTGAAAACAACCTATATTACCTCAGTATTATCAGGTTATTACCTCATTAATGTCAACATATTACTATTTCTTAATCTAAATATTACACTGATATAACCATTTTATTGTTAGCAGGTTACCATATTGTTACCAAAACATTATTATATTACTAAATTACTAAATAGTTTTGCCTCGTTGCCATCTTTCAATGTGTTTCCCCATTATTACCCTTTGGTTTTGGCCCCTTATTACCCTGTTACATAAATTACAGTCTAATATTATCCAGATATACCCATTGTTAATACCAAGCTATTACCTGGTTATTACCTTGGTAATTACATAGTATTACTTAATTATTACCTCTTTATTATCAACCTATTACCCCACTATTACCATGTTATTACTGAGCTGTAATGTAAAGTGCTACCGATGTTTCTACATTATGCAAATGCAGTGCACAGATCAGTAGGCTATAGAACATGTACAGTACAGCTAGATATAAGAGTAAATTTACACTACCTGATGAACGACGGAAAGGCTCGAGGCTGCACTGTGAACCACAGTGAAGTGGTGGTTTAGGAGCCTGTGGAGAGAAGGCCTCTCATTCTGGGTCTACAAGCACTGTAGTACTGGCTGTAGATGCATTTATCCCTACATTAATTGCTATCTCCTAAAACCTTATAACACAGCAACATTACACCACATGAAAATACATGTAAGCTATGTAATTACACTTAAGGACTTTAGTATTGGCAAACTGAAGGTGCCAGTTATGACTTATCAAATGGTAGTGTTATGTCCCAGGTGACACAAGCTCAAACCAAATACAAAGTACAACAGATCACAGGCGGTTTACTAAGGTGGGTGAGCAAAGGAGAAAAGGACAGCCGGGTGACTCCAAATCAACAAATAAAACCAAAACTTCTGTCCCTAACCAACAAAAATTCACAGCTTACTGGCTGGTCAGTTACAAAGCAACAATGTAAAACAAGGCCTAACTATTTATGCTGTACCTGCTAGTTAGAAAACAAAATACAAAAGTGGAAGCCACCCCTCTAAATAATGTTATTATACATTCGGTAGACACACAGTGTAACATGAACAGTAGACCTAAGATCTTGCCCAGACCCAGTGCCGTTAAACGAAGGCCTTAAAAGGTCACTATCTACCAAGTTATCAAAGAGGAAGCAGCTCAGACAAAATCACAGATGCCACAAGCTTCTGTTCCGGGTGACACTTCCTGGCCTGGCGTAGCACGGTGCCTCTGGTTTGGCTGGCTGGACGGATGCCAGGAATGTCCGAGAGGAAGAGAGAAAGACATGACTGGAGGCAGGCCGGGAGAGACAGTCCAATCAACGAAGGAGATGCAGTGCAGCGCTTTCAGAAATGGAGAGAACTGGACCTCCAGGACCACCTAATGTTATAAATACGTCGAAACAACAACAACACTGAAAGTCCTCAAACAGAAATTCCTCTCGCCAGAGCTACCCTCGAAAACAAATGTTAAACTAGGATGAAACGCCAGTATGATCATGCTGCAGCGTTGCGAATATTTACTAAAACATGGTCTAGCGAAACCTAGCTCTAGTTCTTGGAATTCACTTTGTTTATATATTTATTGGATTTCCTTATTTTTCCACAAGAAAAATAATAATAAAACAAACATGTAAGCAACAGTAACATAGACAAACAAAAACAGCCCAGATCAACAAGCATATACAGGAGGTTACAGGAAGTGGGCAATGGGTTAAGGAAGGCTACGTATTTCAGTTTTACATTTGAGACACAGAAGTGAGGGGTAAAAAGAATGCCTGCGATTAGGGGATATAATGTGTTCTATGTATAATTCTAAACTGGATTGCTTTTGTTCGAGTACAGATGAATATTTTTTGGTGTGACTCCAAATATCCTCCCATGTCTCCTCATCAATATTCACTGACAATTCTTTCTCCCATACAAATTTAATCCTCTATGTATTAGTAGGAGACATGCCACACATTACACCATAGAACGAACTAAGAGACACCTTCCCTTGTTGTTGAAACAGCATTTTCTCAATAGCAGATATCTCAAGGTGATCTATAAGGGTCTCACTCTTAGTAATATAATTCCTTACTTGTAAGAAAAAAATGTTTTGGGAGCTGGTATTTCTTTATCAGTTGTCAGTTTGCCCAGTCTTTGTAATCCCATTGCCGGAAGCCAGGATCCAACATTCCTGGCAAAGATTCTGGATTGTTCGGCCTAATTATTGGGGTAAATGTTAATTTGAACGTCCCCTTTAGACGGCGGGCTGATCATCATGCTTTCAGAGAATTGATTGTTATCGGATTGGCACAATTATCTCTAAAATTCTTAAAAAAAAGTAAATCTCGTAATCTACATTTCAATAATGATGATTCAATGTCCAGCCAAATAGAGGAAGTTTCATTCTTTACCCATTCAGATATAAGCCTCAAACGAGCACTCAGCTGGTATACTTTGATATTTGGCAAATCTAAGCCACCCATAGAACCAGGCAGCTGCAGAAGTGCCATTTTTAGTCTAGGTCTACATTTACTCCATATGAAGAAGCTTAGCCAACTATTCAAATCTTTTAGGACCCTATTCGAAAACAATATAGGAATCATTTGAATGGGATAAAGCAATCTGGGTAACACATTCATTTTAACCTGGGCTGTTCGTTCTAACCAAGAAACAGGAAAATTCCAACACTCTAAATTCCAATGCTTCTAAAGTCTTATTTCACCAAATAATGGAACAAAATTGGCTTTGTACAACTGATTAAATGATGGGGTCACAAAAATACCTAAATAGTCAAAACCCGAGGGAGACCATTTGAAAGGAAAGGATGGCATAGTATTAGGTATGGTAGTAAGACTACCAAGGGGCATACCCTCTGATTTGTTTAAGTTAACCTCATATTCAGAAAATTTACTAAACAGGTTGATCATCCTAATGAGAGCTGGAACTAACGTCTCAGGGTTAGATAAAAACACTAGCAGGTCATCAGCTTACATTGTTTTTTTATGACATACCTCTCCAACCTGTAAACCATATATATTGGGCTTCATTCTAATGGCGTCAGCCAGTGGCTCGATAGCAAAACTTCTTTAATTAGTATAGGCAAAAGCTCCTCTAAACGAGTAGCTATAATTTTAGAAAGCAGTTTTCAGTCCACATTTAAAAGAGCTATCGGTCTATAGAAGAAACAAGATTTGGGACATTTCCCTTTTTTAATATAAATGATATGTGAGCCTCCTTAAGAGTCTGTGGTAATTCTGCAGTAGAAAACGAATGATTAAACATTTCAAGTAATGGTTCCAAAAGCAGGTCCTGAAACTCCTTTGAAATTCGCAACAGAACCCATCAGGCCCTGGTGACTTCCCACTCTGGAGATTTTTAATAATAATAATAATAATAATAATAATTAATTACTTAATCTCTTGTAATGGGGCCATTGAGAAGACTTTTCTGTTTTTCTGATATTGTTGAGAGATTGATCTGAGCCTGTTGCCCTCAGCATCAACAATAGTTGCTGTTGACTGGGACACTACTCCTTTTGGCAGAGGGCCAGCCCTACAAATGCAGAATAATTTTCACCAGTATATGGTTTTGGTGTTTAACATGTATAGTGCTCCCGCGACTTTTCAGCCACTAGTGAACACTGTTTTGGCTGGCATAACCAATTGCAATGCCTATTTGGATGATTTAATTGTGTATTCCCTCACATGGTCTGAACACCAGACGGAGTTCAGCCGTCTTACCAAAGCCTCTGTCATGCTCAATATAGCAAAGTGAGAGTTCGGTAAGAGTACTGTAACTTATTTAGTGAAGACAAGTTGGACAGGGTCAGGTGCGCCCTGATGATGCAAAAGTCACTGCTATCACTGAGTTTCCTGTGCCCACCACTAGGCATGCACTGAGATTATTCCTTGGTATGGCAGGCTATTACCGGAGTTTCTGTAGGAACTTTTCCACCCTCTAAACCACCTCATTAGTCCCAAGGTCGAATATAAGTGGATTCCTGAATGCCAGCTTGCATTTGAGAATGTAAAATGTCTCCTTGTAACGCCCTGATACTTGCTGTTCCCGACTTCGATGCCCTTTCAAGCTGGAGGTTGACTCGATGTTGAAAAAAAAAGCCTTTGCCCTTACATCTTATAAAACATAAAATCCTGCATTAACTTTTGAAATGGTGATTTTCAGGAAAGGTTAAGCATAAATGTAGTAAAAAATTCAACCTGTAAGTTGCTCTTTAAGTAAGCACAATTACAAATACAATTTTCGATGCGTTCGCCATTGTTGTTTAAGACTTCTGCGGGGGACCCTAGATCTTCCACCACCTGCCATCCTGCTTGGCACCAACATCACAACACCACATGCTCCTGGAAGACGCAGCATTCCCACTAAATGTACACTACACTTGATGCAGCTCTATCCAGGTAATATATTAATTGTACAGTGAAATCAAATCAGTTATGCTGTGTCCGAAATCAAATTGAGCATTGTGCAAATTGTGGAGCAACACAAAAAATGTATAGTTTATAGAAGCATGTAAACTCAACTATTTTATTTTGGTCTTAGTGTCTATATGATTACAATGTGGTATAATGCGTTCACGTATGTCTTTTTGCTTGTAGGTGTCAACTTTGATGATGCACAGGAAGTCTACAATTACCAACATTCATGGACACTTTCTGTATCCTGGCTGCTCGGTGGAGGATTTTGGGATGGCCCATAGAATTCCACCCTGAGAAGACTGTAGATGTAGTCAAAGCCTGTGTTGCCCCACATAACATGCTTACCTACACCGAAGCTGAAGCCTGTTGTACAGCCAGATACTGTACATTCCACCTATATTTGTTGATGGGACAGCAACTTCAGGGGAGCTTCTGCCAGGAGAATGGAGGAGGTTGGTTGCCAGAGACAACAACCTGTTTGAGTTTGAATTGTTTGAATTGCAGTCCAAAACGACCTGAAGTTTTACTTCCTGACACCACAGGGTCTTGTGCCTTGGCAAGACACAGTCATTAGGAGAGGCTGTTTGAACTAGTGATATGTATTTTGTGAAAACAAGCCACACACATACACACACATTGTGAATATAAAAACTTTTTAGTTACAGTATTTTTTATATTGTTGATATATTTGTTGTAAATCAAAAATAAAAACAAAACTATATACAAAACAGAAGGTGTCTTTTATGTACGATTGTTTTGAGAAGTCCCTTTTCCACCTCAAATAGCAGCTTATAGATTTTGAATTTTACTTCTGATTGATGTTGTGGTTGACTTTAGCCTGCATGCCCCCAATTACTGCTGCAAACCAAAACTCCTCATTGTCCTGCTGCTTAAATGCCTGTCTCTCTTGGTCCAGGTGTGCCAATCTTGTAAGAATGGCATCTTCTGTGGTGTGTCCCTTTTTCCGAGCTGAGGTGCAGGGAGACAGCTAATTCTAAGCAGTAGATAAGGTACTGTATACAAGTAACATGAGTATGTAGTATGGAATTGGGACACAGCTCTACTTGTTCCACAAACATGGCATCTATTTTCCTGTTTTGTTGTGTTGCGCGTGTCTTATGATAAGTAAAAGAGAACACATATGCTATAAAGACAAATGAAATAAACTACAATGGAGAGATGTGAGAGAATTAAACTGTAATAATTACTGTTGCTTACCTCCAAGTCAAAATTATTGTCAGCGTCTTGATGTTTAAGGAACTGGACAGCAATCCCAGCTCCACCAGAATCGGCGGGATAGCTTTATTTCTACCTGGGTCACCACTCTTTCCATGAGTCTTTTTTTTGTGCCTTTGACAAAGCAATCTCTCATTTTCTTTTTTTTTTTAACTTACTTTTTTATTTCACATGAGATGACAAACATACATACACACAACACATACATTAGGAACACACATTAGGAGACGCTATTACAGTTTCAGTTCTAACATATAATCATGCCCTCACATCCCGACAAATATTTCTTCCTCCTTCTTAAAAGGAGGTAACATGGGCAACATGTATCAATGAGTACATACATTTACTGAACAACTAAAGTGTAAAAAAAAGAAAAAAGGAAAAAAAAAAGAAAAAGAAGAGGTAACTAAAGTTCTGACATTGTCTGTATTATTGGTAACCATCTTTGTTCAAATCTGTCTTTAAGCTGTAACCTCGCTATAATTTTCTCCATGGTAAAAACATTTTTTACTCTCTCTCTCCATTCCATTATACTGGGGGGCTGTGGCTTTAACCAAGAAGCTGTAATTGTTTTCTTCGCTATTAAAAGCAGAATTCTCAGTAACGAAGTCAAGTTCCCATCTATAACATTATCTGGGACTATACCCAATATGTACAATGCTAGATCCAGAGTAAAGTCAATACCCAAAACATGTTTAATTTCCTTTTGAATATTCTTCCAAAAATCTGAAATCTTTGGGAAATCCCAGAATATATGAGTAAAGTCCCCCACCAACCCACAACCCCTCCAACACATCTCAGAAGTATTACTGTACCTTGAGGAGATAGATGGAGTGATAAAATACCTCATTTTAATCTTCCAATCAAACTCCCTCCATGTTGGACTACTAGTTACCTTATGTCCTGCTTTGAATGTTTCTTCCCATTGTTCATCTGTTATTATAATATTTGCTTCCAATTCCCATTTTTCCTTGACATCCAAATTATTGTTTTTAGATTCCTGTTGTAGTACCTTATACANGGTTTGGCAATTAACAAGCGGTGCGCTCTTTCAATTCGGATGTCCGTGTCATCTGGGATCTGCAGTGATGAGTGAATAAAGTCTGTTACGAACCCTATCGTGTCTTTTTTCTCAGAGCCCTCCGGAATACCATGTATCCGTATGTTGTTGCGTCTCGATCTTGATTCCAAGTCGTCACATTTTGCGGCCAACTTTGCCTCCTGATGAAGGAGGAAGGTGGCCATTCTTTCTAGCTGCGCCGTCTTGTCCTCCGTGTCTCCCAGCCTCTCTTCCACATGTCCCACCTGTTGCTCTAATGAGGTCATTCTTTCCACAAGTTCCTTCATGTTAGTCTCTAGCCTAGCCAAGGCCTTTTTGTTGTCATTAGCCGCTTCTGTGTGCTCTTGTCTCAGCCTGCGTAGCTCCGCCAATATTACCGAGTCCTGTTCACCTGCGGCCTGCATCTTGCCCGGTGTAGTTCCCAATGTGGTGACGGTACCTCCAGTATTTGTTTGTTCTTTTTTGTTAAGCCTCCCTTTTTTGTCCATCTCTCCCTATTTACTATCTTTATCAAATGTTAATGACTTTAGTTGGATTTCTGCTCCAAAAGTAGTCTTAAAGAGCTATTTTTAATTGGTCTTTTCAAGACCTCGTTTTCCTGCTGCCTCCTACCACATGGCACCACCGGAAGTCGGAGAATTGTGCAAGCTCTCATTTTCTTCCACACCCTCCGACAAAATGTCTTCCTTTCCCAGTGTGGTGGCAATCTCTTTCCATGAATTTAAGGCCATTTGACTGTTCCTGTGGTCTCTCGACAAAGGGTCTAACAGATATTTGTAAAGGCGTACCTGTACAGCCAGACTACCTTTAAACTCGTTCATCTTAAAGTGAAAAGCCCCATGCACACAGTTGGCGCCTAGTCTCAAAAATTGGAAGGTGCACAATCATGCTGTTGACTCAAGAGGCGTAATGACTTCACTTCTGGTGCATGCACCCTTACACTGGGGACACGGCATCAAGCATAAACAAGGCTTAAGAGAGCCCCAGCATCTCATGTTTGAGATCTGGGGACGCCTTGCAGGTTAATACAGCCATGATCAATACTGTATATTTTATGTCAGTTCCTAGAGCTCATGGCCTTTTATATTTCTAAAAACAACAGGAAGAATCTCCCCTGAGTTAGGAAGTATATGATGATGAGGGTATATTTAGAAAAATCACTGTCGTCAGTGATGCAGTTTGCTGCTTTGTTGGATTCTTTTTATGTCCATCTAGTGGTCAGCAACAATCAGACAGCTCCACTGCTGCCCACTAGCTTCAGTTTAAGCCTGTTTGTTGTCCTTTGTGGACAGTAGCTGTGGCAGCCTGCAGGCACCTGCCTGCTCAGACAGAGGGAGGATAAAATGAGTGGACATCTTGGCAGACATGGAAAAGGAGGCCTTTGCCACTGGCAAATAGCATCTGTGTTTGTTTGGTAAGGTTCTGTGTGTGAGTGTCAGTGAGCAGAGGCTGGATTTCGCCTGAGAGGCCATACAATCCTCTGGTTTCCTCAGTGGGAATACACTCATGTTAGGAAAATACATGAGGAAATGGTGTCAGGCGATCTAAATTTCTGCCTCCTTGAGCATTTAGGCAGCTCGACGCAAATACTTGACCTCTAAATGCAGTCATTGTCAGCTGTGAAGTAGTGTCAAGGCTGAAACACACCGAGAGAAAAAAATCTTTGGGTGGTCAAAGGTGTTTTGATTTTGTGATGGATTCAAGAAGCAGTCTGATTAGACAAGCTGTTCATTCAGACCTTATCACAGAGCAGTGAAACAGACTAGATTTTAATTGATGCTAGAATGTGCATATACATGTACTTTAGTCAGCATTATTTTTTGATAGAACAAGATTGATATCACCTCCTGGGGACAATGACAGTGACAAACTGATAAAGTTACAAGATAACATTGATAGCATTAAGAGAAAACACAGCAGACTCAGTAGGCCTATAGTATACTGCATGAAGATGTGTTTGATTTGCTTCTACTCTGGATTGACTATAGAGTACTATAGACACATCTTAATATGAATACTTTTAAAGTATGCTAGAGATTATCTGGGGATTTAAGGTCATGTGATCCAGTCTCAACAAAAAATTTCAAGATGTATAATATTGCTTGACTCATTCTGGTGTTGTGACTAAGAGATTGGCACTGTGGCCAGTGAGTCATAAGGTTGTGGGTTTGAAACTTCTTCCTTGCTATGTCAGATTCTCTGTTCTCCTGGCTTGGAGTTTTCGAGACCCTGGTTAGAATGGGAGTGTGTGTCAGCACTGTGACAGAGTGGAGACCAGTCACTTTGTCACTGTTGCTCGATTCCTGCTGCCATTTAAGTGAGTAGAGGGAATTACATGATCATTCAGATTTATCTGAACTTAACTCACCAAAGTAATTGTTGAGCCCTGTCAGGCTGTCTGCTGTACTATGTGGATGATTGTTATTACATTCACTGTTCAGCCACCCACAGCTCATGACTGCAGTAACTGTGTAAATCACACAGCTCTAAACTCACACTTGACTTGTATGAAAAATGGAGGGAAGACTTGAAAAATGCTGTGGGGAGAATCAGACGCCCCACCCCTATTTTGCTTTTTGATTCAGAGAAATGCAGCCATGGGTAATATCAGGACGTTCTTTATACTGAAACTTTACCATTCAGCTTGATATAAAGCTGGTATCTGTAATGTCCTTTGATTAATTAATATACTGTATGTGTTGACAAGAATCATAAAACACACAAACACTGGCAGTGGTTGGAGACTCAAATAATGAGCTGTTTGTCAGGTGGACAATGCTGATGAAGTCTGTTGAAAGCAGAGTCAGCACACTTACAGTCATGCATTTCCCACACATGGCAACCACCATGGCAATGTCCAGTCCTTGGAAAATAAGCTGGATGACATCAGGGCCAGGATGAAGTTCCAGAGGGACAGCACTGACGCCGTCAATATGTCGTGCCAATCAGTACCTTTAGGCACGCACGCCGCTGGTATCACACACACACACACCCCTCAGCTCAGGGAAGATCTATGCCAGGAATTCAAACCAAAATGGCGTGCAACTGCTCACCAGTGGAAGAGGCACAGTTCATACTTAGAGTGTCTGCCGCTTAGCTTGCCAACTCCTGGCAACGAGCCAAAAAGCTGTTGTTCATAGTGCGCCTGTTCTACAGAATTGGATTATTCTACAACTGATTCCTCTACTCCATAGACCCACCATCAAACTGCCCGGCTCCCAGACTGACAATTCACTGGAGCCGACAGCAGCGCACTGGCCGGAACTACAAGAGGTAACTCCTGTGTTGTCGGAGATTCACTAAGCTTGTCTATTAGACACGAGAGGCGTCACTTGGGTTTATTTTCATTAGCCAACTTTTGTATTGAATCTCAAACTGTGTATTTTTTGTTTGCTTGCTGGGATTTAAAAGAGGGTTTTTTTGTGGAGATATGGACTCCTGCAGATTGATGGTAAAACTGTTGGTTTTGTATTGAGCACTGACTGTATCATACACTGTGGTGAATTTCAAATTCTTGTGTGATTTGTTGTCTGCTGGTGCCTTTTGGAAATTCCTGGTTGTTAGTGATTGGTAAGGGCCATGTAGTGAAAGACATGGGCCCTTTGTAGGGTTTACAAGTAAACTTTATCAGACCTTAACTCTGACTCTCTGACTGGCACCCCAGCTCAAACTGCTACATAAAAAGTGGCACCTCAGTCTGTAAGAATTTTAAAATCTAACAACCAGTTGTGTATGCACTCAAAAAATCGGACTCTGCACCTTGGCTTTGACTCAGTACAAAGGCCTACCGGAAAGGACCTCAAAGGATTTATTAACATCCAAAAACAAACCAAAGGAGGCCTTGTTGGGAAAAAATGGAACAAAACTCAATTCCCCATAAAGTCCATCAAAAGGATAGGAAATGACTGAGTTGATGGATTTGCTGGATCTCTCCCTGGAGACACCACCACCTTCTGGCCAGGGGGAACAGGTGCAACACACCTCCTTTAGCCAGGAACTCTCCATACCAGGGAGTCTACCACCTCCTGGTAAGGAAGACCAACTGCAACTCCCCCCCTTAGTCAGCCCTCAGCCATTTTCCCTCTGTTGGTCAATAAGAGAAGCCTAAGGATCTTCCAGATTCTGGGGAAAAGGGCTGGAGCAATAAAACCAATTTATCATTACTGGACACGGAAGTTGGGGGGAAGGGAATCTTGTTCCTCCACTTTTGGAGCCTCCTGTGGAAAATATAAAGGTGACCCACGCTTTGGAGGTTATACAGGAATCAAACCACAGAATAGACAGCATGATTCAGTTGAGAGCAGATAATCAACACACTAATCAGAAAATGCTGGATGTGCTCACTTCCCTCAAACATGCCTTAACTGTGGTACAAGAACAGGGACAACAACAAATAAAGGACTGCATAAAGCAAAATACTGAGTATCTCAGAGCCCCGCTCTCAGACATCCTTAAGGAGAGGCTGCATCATTGTCATACAGAGCTGCTTAAGGACATAAGGGACAGTGGGTGTTTCTTAATGTCAAGGATGCTTCCTTGGTAGGACGGGTCCTACCAAGTCGGGTCCTACAGAGGCAAGGCAAGACTCCTTCCTAGCATTCGGTGAACACATAAATGGAACAGCCTAGCCAGTGTGCCAGTGTGGCCAATTTACTGCTCCACACTCCAGTCCAGTAGGTGGCGGTAATGCACCTATAAGCTGGTTTGCCAACTGCCGTTAAAACTCAAAGAAGAGAAGTGTGCCATTAATGTGGCATTAGGACGTTTGCTTTACTTTGATGGAACACATTTACGGTGTCAACAAATTTACAAGGAAGGTGATTAAATTTAAATGCATATTTCACCATTGGCGATGGTGTCCCTTCGCTCTCATTCAGTGCTATTTTCTAGCTGACAAGCACGGCCAGGAACCGGAAATGCATTGGTGCCCTCGCCTTATGAAAGTCAGAACAAAATTTTTAATTAGGCCTTGTAGATCAAATGTGAGTGAAGATTCAGCAACTGGAGTGCTTATTTCTCGCCTCAAATTTGTTCAGAAACAGATTTTAGTGGACAGCTGAGGTGAAATAACTGAAAGTTTACCAGCATATTGTGCTTGTTTCCAAATTGGGGGACAGGCCCGTATGCATGCGCATCGTGCACATTGGATTGTGGGTGCTTCAGGAGCGCCGAGGATACACAACATGCATCCTTGAAAATTCTCTTAACCAAGGACTTAGTCCTTGGTAGAATTCAAAGGATCCTGAACATTGAAACAGTCCTTCGGCAGGGCTCGATGTTGTAGTATCCTTGAAATTCAGCCATTTGAGGATCCTTCCTTGACATTGAGAAACACTCCCTGTTTCCTCTAGGATTTTTTTCAGCAGCGGGGGGGAAATGGTTTTGTTGTACCTGGGTGGTGCACAAAAATGCTATCAGGAATATTTTAATACATACCTTATACAAATGTCGTTGGCAGTTATTTTACCGATGTTTTTTCAAGTAATGACTTTTTGACTCAGACTTGCCCACCAAAACTCCCCCACAGACACCAACACCCACACAACCCATGGCACACTTTTATGTAAACAAGACTACTGAACAAAATAACAATAACTTAAGTAAAATAGATGTAAAATCAAACAAGAGGAATGTGTTGCTCTTAGGAGGAGGACAGATGCCCTATCCTCAACCTGGATGACTAATTACTATAACTAGTATATCAGTATAATATTATGACATTAAATAAAAAGTGTAAGTGTAATGTTAATATAATAGTTTAATGTCAGTATAATTATATTAATTATATAATGTTAGTGTATTCATATAAGTTCATATAATAGTATACTATATACCATTAGTATAATATTAATTTAAGTTGGACAATACAGCAGTTTAAGAGCACACAATCAACAAATATCATTTTTGTAGGTTTTGTTCCTTCATTAAATCCTTGTGGAAGAAAATGGTCTACATTGGTGGTTAGTCTCTGGTGTGTTAATGATAGGTACTAACTTGTCAATAATCAATAACCATTGATGCATAACAATGAGTTCAACATTTCTAAAGTCTGCTGCAGCACGTCAACTTTTTTTTATGTCCCACCCCACACCCCATCCAGACTGTGATTGGTCTGGTCACGAAGCGACATTGGTGAGCGCATCGACTTTATGAAAAGTTGAACATGTTTCAGTAAGACTCAACAGCCAGCCAAACTCTTCTCTCTCAGCTTCTCAGCACCACCTTTAGGTTTTTTCTCTTTTTGTTTGTCCATCTTGCTCCACTCTTTTTCCAAATAGCACTTAACAGAGGTGGAGAAGGGGTGGGGCCCAGGTAAAGTTAGACCGGACCGAAAGTGACTGGGAGAGATGGTGATGGAAATGCAAATGGGTGTTGGACATAACACCTAACAAATATTTCTTTGAGAAGGACACTACTAACCTTACGGAATGGAGTGAAAAGGATTTGCTTTCCTTTTACTCAGTCATAAACCCCAGACCTGCAACTCATCCTGTCCTCTCTGACAACGACACTCAGAGGTTATGCGAGGCAGTGGAGAGAGCACAGCTGAATTAAATGGGGAAAACGCAGTTCTGAAACCTGCTACAGGAGAATGCTGATGAGTGCACCTCCACATTGGGTCATACAAATGTCCAGATGCACAAAATTTTTGTGACACAGGACTTTCTAATTAAACAGAGGTCATTCAGAGTCTCCCCAGCAAAACTCTGTAAAACATCTGCTTCGTCTGTCTGGATGACTTCATCATCTTCTTCATCGTCTTGGGAACAGCATTTCCATGACCTCTAGGCTGTTTTACAAAAGCTCAGAGAGGCCACCCTGACTGTCACCATGAAAAAAAATCAACTTCCCTCAGATTCCTGGTTCACATCATCTCTGCAGCAGGAGTTGATCCAGAGAAAATCCAGGCTGTAGAGGAGTACCCGGTGCCAACTAACGCCTGGATTCCACCAGGCACGGCTGGGTTGCGTTCCGGCTGTGAGCAAGTCTTGTTTCATCCTCCACACGGCTTCATAACCCACCGGGAGCGATTCAGAAACACAGCGTTTTGGCTGCCCGATTTTGTTGACTTTTGACTTTGGTGATTTGGTCATTTTTCCTTGACTTTTGGGCTTCTACCAAGGAAAAGTAGGCTACGTAGGCCTAGTTAAATTGTTTCTGTTTTTGTCTGTTTTAATTGCATTTATTGTTATTTCCTACTTTGTTGTGCTGTAGCCTACAGACAAAGTTTGTAATGATGTAATGATGTACAGTAGTGATGTGATATACAATCAGGAGTCTGCACAGGGTGTTTTATTTTGAAAACTGACAGGATGCTCTATGCTGTTCCTGTGTCTGACGTCCTGCCTAGGTCATCTGCTCTGTACAGCTTGATGCGGCTTCTGTTAAAAATAGACTAGGTGTGTATTTTAAGCGGAGCAGAGCGGAGAGCCACTTCTGGGCCGCTTCTGAAGCTCTGCGCCACATCTTGTGGAATCACCAGCATTGACTAGAGTGGCCGCGATCAGCTCTGGTGGCCGCGTCTGGCTGTGACGCGGCACGCAGACGTGCCTGATGGAATCAACCCATAACCATCAAGCAGTCCAGAGATGTCTTGGAATTTCAGGCTGGCACCACCGGTTCATCCCAAACTTCTCCCAAGTTGCAGAGCTCCTGAACGCCCTCATTTGAAGTGATGGACCCCACTTCGAATGATGTCTGGTCTCCCCACCCATCATGAGACATCTGAACTTTGACCTCCCTTTTGTCGTCTACACCAAAGCCAGTGATGTTGGCCTTGGGGCCATACTTGCCCGGCAAACATGGCTGGGGACGGAGGAAGTCCTGGTGTATGGCAGTGGGACCCTGAACAAAGCAGAGCAAAATTACTCAGCAACTGAAAGGAGTGTTTGGCTGTTGTATGGCCACTGGAAAGAGGGAGATATTACCTGGAAGGAAGGTCCTTCACTGTAGTCACAGACCACTTAGCCTTGCTGTGGGTCTTTAAAACCCAGAAACCCAGTGCACGCGTCACTCATTAGGCTTCGCGACTACACGAATTTACCTCCACAGGAAGGGCAAATGCAACACTGTTCCAGATACCTTATATAGAGCTCCTCCTGTCATCACCACCACCAACATCCTACCATCAGCCTGTGCCACCCTGCTGTCAGTCAGGGATGGGGGAAGGGTTCTACCCATGTCGGATGACCAGATATGGAGGGCACAATTAGCGCTAGCCTACAGGCCCAGGCAACAGACGTGAGCGTCCCAGACAGAGAGGGGAGTGTAATCACAGTCTCAGAGCAAGATGTAAGAAGGCAGCAGGACCACCTCCGAGTGCTTCGAGCTGCTGTTAAAGGACCACATCTGCTCCTCACTACCCAGCACCCTACTCTTCAGTTTGCCTACCAATCCAACAGATCAACAGATGACACCATAACCTACATTCTGCGCATGGTCCTTACCCATCTGGACAACACAAAGGGGAACTATGTGTGAATGCTGTTTATTGATTACAGCTCAGCATTCAAAACCACAGTCCCTACCAGGCTCATGCAACTAGGACTTAACACCATTTTTGCAAATGGGTCCTGGACTTCCTGACGGGCAGACCACAGGCAGTGAGGGTGGGCAGCAACACCTCATCCACTATCACCCTCAGCGTGGGAGCACAGCAAGGCTGTGTCCTGAGCCCGTCCTCTACTCTCTGTACACACATGACTGTGTGGCCACTTCTGACTCCAACACCATCACAAAGGTTGCTGACAACACAGATGTGGTAATCTGACACTGTGGTGTCAGGACAACAGCCTGTCACTGAATGTCAGCAAAACCAAGGACCTGATTGTGGACTTTGGGAAGAAGAAGGAGGGCAACTACAACTACCATTACTTATCACCCTCAACCAACCTTGCTTGTCCAATCAGATTCACTCGGGCTCCCCTCGTCTATGCTACAAATTTGGATTTTTCTGGTTGCCAAGATGTGGACAAGTGGTAAACTAAGTGGTAAATCTAGGCTTCAGAACGTCTCCTCAAACACATATTGTTTTAAAAATGCAAATGGGATGGGGATGCAGGAAGTTTTTCTTTCTTCACGGCTTAAATCCTGCTGCATCCTGTGGGCGATGTGTGTGCCACAAAATTTATTATGTGAACCAATTCTGGATGAAAATATGTGATTAGTTCCTGATGTAGGATTTTGACAATAGTACAGTATATTATTCTTTAGCCTTCAGTAGAACCAGAAATTCTGAACAGCCGGCCAGATATATTCTGGTGTCCATCATATAGAAAGGATCCTGCACTCCAGTGCCATTCACATTCCCATCATTTATTTACAGGAGTGTAAATATTTCAATCAGTGACCTTTCTCAGAGCGTCTTCTCCACTCTGCAGTGTGGCAGCTATTACTAATTACATTTTCTCCAAGTTCATGACAATCAGCACTGACATCACAGGGTTGTTTCCACTCCAATATCCTCCTTAACATCTACAGAATTTCCTGTAAAGCCACCAGCAGCCAGCTCCAGCCTTGCTGCTAATTCATGAAAAGAGGAGGTGTAAATGGAGCAGACACAGCACTGGCATTGCATATGAGCAACCTCAACATGAAATGAAAATAATCCAGATGAAATTAGGCTCCAAATGCTGGCTGCTGTGTTTTTGGTGGCTTCTTCCTAATTAGTTCCTCAAGTGAGAACATAATATAATATAATTGTAATAATAATAGACTCTCTACCCCCTTCGTACCACCCACACCACTTTAAAGGGTGTTGAATAATGTGAAACAGTTCAGACTTTGACATGAGATATTCATTAGAGGTGGGGCAAATAATTAATATTGTGATATAATGTCTACAGTGTCTTGTGATATGTTATCAATAACCTGCTAATAGTTTCAGTATACTTCATTGTGATACTAAGGCAGATGTGTTCCCTGCCTTTTTTGCAGACACTTGAACACTGAACTGATCCCCTTACTGGCTCATCAGCTCTTTGCCTACATGTGGCTGTTTGACATGTTAAAGCTTCTTTAACTGATTTTCTTGACTGAGTGGAACAAGCTATAAATATAACACTGATATTTAAAGCTGATATAGCAAACACATCACACATAGAGCGACATAATCAGTCATTTGCAGTCCTGTTTTTGTCCATGAGATTAATTTAAGTCTGATATTCCCTTTTTTAGTTTTTGTCTACCAACTCCTGAGGAAAAATATATAATGGCTCTTTAGCTGCCAAATGCTCAACTATGTTCACCAGCTAGCCTGTAACTGTCTGTCTTCTATTTGGTGCGGAGCAGGTAGTGTACAATGGGTTTACCAGAGCCTTTTATCTGTAAACAGCCTCCTGCTGCTGCAAGCTTGATGACACTGAACCAAAAATGATTGGGGCCGTAAAAAATGAAAATGATGAGCTGAAAGAGGCTTTAAACAAACGCTGGGTTTTTCACCACACCTTTCACATTACAGTCATTTGATCAATTGCTGATATAAGAGTATTGATTAGTGAAGCTTTAAATGAAGCACATATCTAGTGGTTGGTGTATTTGTTTAAAATGCACATGTACACAATACATACACAATGTTTTTGTTGTTTGTTTTGGAATATATTGTGTATTAGACTGTGTTGTGAAAGCATTGTCATTGTGCATATAGTCTGACTGATACATCAGTAAGATTTGAAACTATGGCGAAGTGCAACATAAATTAAGTTTTAACTTATTTTTCATATAGTGTATCACAAAAGAACAAAACTCAGACAATTACACAAAAATGGCAGACAATAAAAATTTCAGATACATCTTATACAATAGTATCTACCGTAGAATAAAAGATCACCAAAGCCGACAACACAGAGATGTATAAACAATATAAACTCCACAGCAGCTACAGCCACAAACACACATTTTAATGCTGAAAGAGAGCTGCACAGTTTTTACACCACACCTAACATACATACACACAATTCTTTGTTGCTAGGCAACACTGTGGTTGTTGATGTTCTTGAGTGTTGTACTCACCTGTCTGAACGGAATCCTTTGACCTCTGCAAAGTCCCCCTCAATCTGCTCTAGGTTCAACTTCTTTGCTTGTTCATTCTTAAAGCATAATATAACCAGTCCACTCAGCCCCTCTGTCCCACTATAACCAGTCCACTCAGTCTCTCTGTCCCACTATAACCAGCCCTCTCAGTCTCTCAGTCCTACTATAACCAGTCCTGGTTACCTCCACTGTGGAGTACAGGAAGGGCAAATGTAACACTGTTCCAGATACGTTATACAGAGCTCCTCCTGTCATCACCTCCACCAACATCCTACCATCAGCCTGTGCCACCCTCAGTCCTGGACCAAAAAAGTACAGAAAAAAACAACTTTGTTACAGTAATGAGAGTAAGTGTAATTTGTTGCTTCCACTCATGGGTATAACGTACATGTTGGCCAATAAGAAACAAAAAATTGGAGCACAGTAATAATTTTTAGGCCTGATCTAGGACTGTGGTACTGGACTGGGAGAGGATATACTATACACCAATCCTTTTTATATCTTTCGTCCACCAGTCCTACGATATTTTCGATTTTACATGATTTGTGTTGATTTTAAGAGACCCCGTTTGGTTAGAGTAAATCAGTTTCAGTTATTTGCTTAATATACGTCAGTCTGACTGCATTTTTTTTAAACCAAATTTAAGGCACCAGTGTCAAAAATGTTTGCGTCTTTGTTGAAAAACAAATATCAGCCATTATATTGCTACCTGTTTTCAGTGTTGATTCAGCCTCTTGTTCCGGGTTTTGGTGTTGAATTCAGTTATTTACACCCTCCAGTGGCTTTTTTGTATTTTTTCCAAAGGCTCCAAAGGAAACACAGGTTGTGTCTTCCAAATTCAGGCAAAATATTTTTTTGGCTGCATTTGGAATTGCACAGCCTTGTCAGTTTGATGATCAGATGATACAGAAAAACCTTTGACCAGCAATGATTTATGATTCATTTCTTGTTTTATGTGTGCACTGTGTGGGGTTTTTTTAACAGCTGGCTGTGAATTAGACTGCCCCACTGTCACATTTCAGACATGTGCTTTCTTTGCTTAGAAGGTGTCCTACGTTGTAGTGCCTTATAGTTTTCTCCTCTATATACTGTTGTACTTAAAAATGAAACCCAGGATCACTGATCATTCTTCGCTGTTCTATCTTTGAGTAATGACATTCTTTATTTTTGCACAGATCCACCTCAAAAACTGCTGGGAACTCTTTCATAGAATATAGTAGTTCAACATTTTAGGAAATACGGTTATTTGCTTTCTTTCTGAGAGTGAGAAGATGGATATCAATCTCATGTCTGTATGTTAAGCACAGAGCTGGAGTCAGGACATGGTTAGCTTAATTTAGCTTAAACACTGGAAGCAGGGGGAAAAAAGCTAGCCTGACTCTGTTCAAAAATACCCCTACCACCACCTCGGAAGCTCACTGATTAACATGATGTGTCTTGTTTGTTTAATCCATACACAAACAGAAATGTAAAGATAACAGTTTGTAGTTTTAGGGTAAGATATGTGCTGTAATTATTTCTAGTTGAACAATGGGACAGTGACTGTGGTCCTCCTGAGTCTTGTCATCACATTTAGGTCGCCAGGTTTAGCACCATTGTGCCTCTACAGAGACCAAATGCTCATTGACTGTATCTGGCAACCTGCACTATAGCTGGAGATGCTGCACTGCCCAAGAACTGGATAGAACACTGTTGTTAGTCATGTCAGGATCAGAATCAAATTTATTGCCAAGTAGGTTTGCACATACAAGGAATTTGACTTAGTATGTTGGTACATAACATTTAAACATAGTAAGTAGAAAAGCAAGTACTGTGAGTCAGAAGCATAGCTTAAATATAAAAATAGACAATGAAAATATGAAAAATATAAAATAAAGATATAGATACAGACAATATGTACAATATGACTGTTATTTAAATGAAAGAACTTTACAGATTTATGTAGGAATGTGCAAAATATTTGCCAAGAATGTGCAGGAGTTCACAGTATTTAAAGTCAGGGCGGGTGGGGCTGGGTTCCTCCTGTAGTCCACAATCATCTCCACTGTCTTTAAAGCATTGAGCCAAGTTGTTCTGACTACACCTGGTCACCAGATGGTCAATCTCCCACCTGTAGACAGACTCATCCCCATCAGAGATGAGACCAATGAGGGTGGTGTCGTCCGCGAACTTCAGGAGCTTGACAGACTGATGACTGGAAGTGCAGCTGTTGGTGTACAGGGAGAAGAGGGGAAAGGACGCAGCCATGGAGGGATCCGGTGCTGATGGTCCAGGAGTCCAAGACATGTTTCCCCAGCTTCACATGCTGCCTGCTGTCAGACAGGAAGTCTGTGATCCACCTGCAGGTGCAGTCAGGCATGTTCAGCTGGGAGAGCTTGTCCTGTAGCAGAGCTGGGATGATGGTATTAAAAGCAGAGCTGAAGTCCACAAACAGGATCCTGGCATAGGTTCCTGAGGAGTCCAGGTGCTGGAGGATGAAGTGGGGGGCCATGTTTACAGATCTGTTAGCTCTGTAGGCGAACTGCAGGGGGTCCAGGAGTGGGTCTGTGATGGCTTTAAGTTGTGACAGCACAAAGCCCTCAAAAGACTTCATTACCACAGAGGTCAGGGCGATGGGTCTGTAGTCATTAAGTCCTGTGGTCCTTGGTTTTTTGGGGATGGGGATGATGGTGGAAGACTTGAAGCAGGCTGACACATGGCATGTCTCCAATGAGGTGTTGAAGATGTCCGTGAACATCGGAGACAGCTGATCAGTGCAGTACTTCAGGGTGGAGTGACAGAGACAGAATCTGGTCCTGGTGCTTTGCGGGGGTTCTGTCTCTTAAAAATCCTGTTAACGTCTCTCTCCAGGATGGAGAAGACCGTCACTGTGGTGTGGGGAGGGGGCCTCTGAGGTGAGAAGTTGTGGAGAGGCCCCGGCCCCTGCTGAGGTGGGGGAGGTGGAGCTGATGGGTTGGAGCTGGTGGATGGAGTCACGGGGGATGGTGTCAGGACTGTCCCACTGTCTATCAAAGCGACAGTAAAACTTATTCAGGTTGCTGGCCAGGCGCAAATCGTTAAAGGAGTGGGGGGCTTTAGGCTTGCAGTTGGTGATCTGTCTGAGTCCCTTTCAGATGGAGCCAGAGTCTCCTGAGAACTGTTGTTGTAGTCTCTCAGAGTACAGGCATTTCCTTTTACACCTCCTTGCTAAACCTTTGACTCTTTGAACCTGTCCTTGTCCCCACTCTTAAACGCTTCCTCCTTTTCTAACCTAAGCTGTCTGAGTTTAGCTGTGAACCAGGGTTTGTCATCGTTGAAACTCACCCTGGTGCGTGATGGTACACAGCTGTCCTCACAGAAGCTTATGTATGATGTCACAGCCAGAGGTTACGTAAGACTTTCTCATTGTCCGCCATTTTGACGGACAGGAACGTAAAAATTCTGTCATAATCTATTATTACCCATTATTGTAATTTTCATTTTTTTAAAATGATAATAAGACATATTTAATAGCATTTTCATTCATTCATTTTCATTTTTAAATAATATACGGAACAAGTTTATAGATAATGCATTTATAAGGGAATAGAGTGAACAGATAAACAGAGACGCAGACCGTATGGTCACTTTTCATGTACCTGTGCTCTGACTCTCTGAATGTGGGATTTCCCAATCCTGCAAGCACTCACTTCACTGGGAGGAAATCTGGCAGCATGCGCTCCTTCTGCACCAGTGGCACAGCTGCACCCCTCTGTCACCTGTAGTGGGCATGAGTATGATGTACAGGGGTGTTAATTACTTAAAGTTACGGTAAATCGCCCTCAGTGTTTTAATCTGTCGAAATGACGGATGGCCTTCAAATTTTTCCGTCATTGTTAAAAAAATTCTGTCAGTGACAGAAAATATTCGGTTAACATGGCCACTGGTTACAGCCTCTGTGAACTCATCCAGACTGTCGGTAGCAGTCCTGAAAACATGCCAGTCAGTACAGTCCAAGCACACCCAAAGGTCCTCCATGGCTTCACTGGTCCACTGCTTTGATGTCCTTACAGCAGGTTTGCAGAGCTTTAATTTCTGCCTCTATGCAGGAATCTAGTGGACCATGACGTGATCATAGTGTCCCAGTGCAGCACGGGGAATGGCGTGATAGGCTCTGCTTACTGTAGTGTAACAGTGATCCAAAATGTTTTCCTCTCTGGTCGGGCATTTAATAAACTGTCTGTAGTTAGGGAGTTCATTGCTGAGGTTACCTTTGTTTAAGTCACCAAGGACAATAACTAAAGAGTCCGGGTTTGTCCGCTCTACACTCAGTATCTGATCGGCGAGCATGAGCTGGGCCTCCTGCCTCACCTGTGGTGAGATGTAGACACCGACCCGAATGAATGAAGCAAACTCACGGGGGGAGTAAAAGTCGTTACACCAGCCACTGTGTATGTAAAAACAGATTCCTCCACCTTTCGTTTTGCCAGAAAGTTGTGTGTCCCAATCGGCTCTGAAGAGTTGGAAGCCTGCCAGCTGCAACGCAGAGTCCGGTATCAATCCTCACAGCCACGTCTCCGTGAAACATAAAACGGAAGATGAAGAAAAGTCTGTTTTTCCCCACCAGTAGCTGAAGTTCGTCCAGTGAACACAGTGAACGCACGTTGGAAAGAAATATAAGTTACCACTTTCTTAGACATATTGTACAATTCTTTATGTTTATCATATTGCAATTTTATCCTCACTCACAATCTGAGCTGCTGTAACTATTGAAGACCCAGTGATGAGCATTAGATTCTCAGAAGTATTTTGTCTCCATCACGAACAGAGCTGGCTGTATGTGGAAGCAAAAAGAGCAACAAGGTACAGTATTCTCCTCGTTCATTTTAATTATTTGTTCTTATAGAAGTAGTTTTATAACGTCCAACACCTTTACACCTGAAATATTCTGTGTTGTTCTGTTTTACTTGATTCATGCATGGTGGTTCTTTTCCTTTGCAGGCTGGTTTCATAGCATTAGCAGAGAAAGAAAGACCACTTGTCCACTGAAAAGAAACATTTTCTTTCAAAAAGAATGCTCAGTCAGAAATGGCACACCTTGTGGGCACAAAACAGCTCCAAAGACAGAGGCCTTAAACACCACACAGCAATGACCACTCAGGAGAATATAAAAGACAAATTAAAATAGTAACACACAATAGCAACTTCAAAGATGGAGACAATCTACATAAACAGTTGATGTACCATTAAAATAATTCACATACTGATGTTAAAATCTCTTTTTCACCCTACCTCTCCCATCAACAGCTTTACAGCGGTTGGTAAGGGCAGGAAGTGACAACCATGGTGGTGGAGGTGGGAGAACACTGCTGCCCCCTGGAGAGGTCACCTCTTCATCTGCCCTCCCACAGAAAGCAATTACCCAGTGGTTTCCATGACAACCAGCAGTCCTGCCACCGCCTGTGCCCTGAGAGTGAGAAGGAGGGGAGAGGAAGCAGCCTTCAAATAATACATTCTCTTTGCTAAACATCACCAGTGTCTGGAAAACAGTAACATGAACCCTCTATGTTTGCTGCTGAGTTAAATACATGTCACCACATAATGGTGTTCTGTCATAGAGGATCATTGTTAAGACACAACGTTACAAATCACAATGTGAAATGACAGAAGACCAGAAGAAACATCACTCAACACTTGACTCAAATTTGCTATTACTTGTTACACTGGCATGCCTAAACATTAGTAAGTAGAGCTGCATTATAACCTGCCACATTATACACCTGTATATTCGTCAAATTGGGTTCATATAAACACAACAGTAGTAGACTCCTACATAATTAACTGAAGTAGTCCACCACTAAGACACTGAGTGGACTCCTACAGCAACCCTGTCTCCTAAAAACAAGTAATTTGCAACACTTTTGAAAGTAACACAATGCTGCCTGGATTATGTTTTTAGCCATGCTGGCAGCAAGACTCAAAACTTGATGGACATTCATGGTTCCAAGGTGATGAATCCTTCTGATTTTAGAGGACCCTTTCCTTCTAGTTCCACCATGAGGTTGACATTTGTGGTTTTGAGTTATATCTCAACAACTGTTTGATGGATTGCTGTAAAATCTGGTACAGTGTCACCAGCTGGTCAAAGTTTTGATTTGTCCAATATTTTGGCTTATGGCCAAAAAACAAATTACAAATGCAAAACTAATGACATTCCCAGCAGCCTCAGCTGTACTTTTTAATGCTAATAGCAAATGTTAGCATGCTAAACTGCTAAAATAAGATGGTGAACATGGTAAACATTATACCTGCTAAATATCTGCGTGTTACAGTTTTTCTCGATTACTAAGACACATTTCTTGAAATTATGCTCCATTTCCCAAAACTCTAAACATAAATGCAGAACTACACACATATTCACAAACTTCAAACTTCAATGTCAAGACCAAACTCTCCACTCAAAACCATGTAACCTTATATCTAAACTAAACTTTGCCTTCAGACATCACACAAAAGCCATCACACACACACTACAAAATAGCCATTACACACTGGTGAGATCAATTCAAAACACTACCTTAAAAATCTGTTACTGCAATGAACAATGGCGCATATGGTTTTTCCCCCAGAATAACCTATTTGCATGATGAACACAATATAAAGACACAACACATGTATACATTTTCTAAATTTTAAATTCGTCAGTGTACTGTCATAAAATAAACTGAAACTGAGTGAAAAAGTAAATGTACTGTAAAAATATGCAACTGCTAAAGAACGTAGAATAGGAGGCACTTTTCATGTATTTACCAATATAAACCAATAAAAAAAACTGTTTGTACATAAAGAAAGAAATCACATTTATTCTGCCTCTGCATCCCGTCTCTGGTCTGAGTCAGGCCAGAGATTTTCATCAACATCACAGGCAATATTAGCCCTTGCCAGGCAGCTGAGGAAAAAAACCCTTGTATGCCTTATCCAATATCCGGATTATAGAGGCTGCTGTGAAGCGGCTCAGATTCGGCTGCACTCTTTGCGGGGCTTCCCTCATTGACAGCCCGTGGACAAGGACATGGTCAACTAGTTGCACGAAACTCATCAGAAACTGTTTGTCTCCTTGTCCTTGCCCTTCCTCATCCTCTTCCTCTTCCACCTCTTCTCCTTCCTCTATCTTCAGGTCTTTGAGGATCCAACAAGTGAACTGACCCATGGCCCTCTTATCTATCTATTCTGAGGTTCTGACTGGTGTGTGAACAATTTTGACTTGTAGCCTAGTGTTTCCACCTTGGGAATTGTGTGTTTGTTGGGTTCCAGCTGTGATGACTTGAGTTAATGATCTTGAATGCCACTGCTCTCTAAATAAGCACATGGTGCAGCCAGTGATATATGAAGGCATTTGTGTGCAGAGTTTTTCACAAAAAGTGCAACGAATCTGAGTCATGTGTGAAAACAGGAGAATAGTGTTTATAGTTTTCGAAAATGGGTCTGTCTTTTGGTAGAAGGTGTCACGGTTTGGGATGTTTAGTTAACAGGCCCAGTTATAGTGTGTAAGTGATCAAGAAAAAATGTAACATTGTCATTGTGAGCATGTGAGCATGCTACGTTAGCTCAAAGCAGGGCTGTATCTAAGTACAGCCTCAGAGCTGCTAGCAAAACTGTAGACTCTTAGTCTTGTTTCAACCTGATGAGGAAACATTGTTGTTGAACAGACCATAAACGCAAGTGACAGATTCAACACCAAACAAAAGTTATGTTTGCAAGTGATTAAAAAAGATATTTATAAGTTTATGTAGAAAAATGAGACACAACTCGAAAACTGGTGTGGTCAATGTGTTGCTTTTATGTCATTGGTTCCGGTTAGATTGGGAGTACGTTTTTACTTTAATACTGCCATGGGGGTACTTTTTTTTTCTTTTTTTTAATACGACCACTGGGGGGATGGCATTTTTCATATGGTGGTTATGAATCTGTGTATATCAGGAGATTTGCTTGCATTTTGAAAGTCTGAATTTCTGAATGAATTACTTCAAGATCTGGAAAGATATGGAAGTTAATGCGGACGCACACATTATGATTGTTGATTGAGCAAATTATAAATATAATTTGGGCATGACGACTTATTGAACCATGTTGAACTGAGCCAGTTCCAGTCTATTTCAATAGGTGTTGGATATTGGGTATATAATTATTAGTGTAAATGCCAGCTAGGCTGCAAACAAACCTCACTCTGGCTGCATGTGTTAGCAGACTCTTTCTTTAGATCACTATCCAAAGGTCAGAATCCGCTTTATTGACCAGTTGGGTATGTGTACATACAAGAAATTTGCTCACAATGGGCCTCATACATAAATTGTTCGTATGCACAGGTTTGATCTTAAATTGTGCGTGCGAACAATTTAACAACTTTTGTTGCATTCATCAATACTTTCGTACTTTCCGCTTGTTCTTAAGTTCTCCAGGGTATCATCCAGTTAACACCACAGTACATTCAGTTTCCATATACCACTGCTCAGCAGACCCAGATAAAAAGACAGTCCACTGTAGGCTAATCATGTGCACATCAAGGCACCATCTCCAAATCCGTTCCCCTTCCTCAACAGAAAACAATTCTATTCAGTCAACGTCTAAATAATATGTGATGCACAGAATCACATCTTGAACGCGGTGGCTGCTGGAGATGGGTGGCTTATTGATAAGTGTGAATGTTCATAAATCCACATCATTACCTTTCGACAAAAATTCAACTTTTAATTTAGGTGATTGGGGCTATCCACAACTTACCAACCTTCAGACCCAGCGGGGGGTGGCCTATAACCAGAAACTGACACGCACTCATTCAGTGGTGGAGCGCGTTATCTTACGGAAAGGCCGGTGGCTGTGACGTTACCTGTCAAATGTCAGTGGCTTGTTGATTTGTGGTTTGCACACGGCACTTAAGTCTGCTGCCCTTATATGGGTTTGTTGTGGCGTTTCCCTATGCTAATTGCAAATTACCTGGCACGCCCTTCCAATTTAAGATCAAAGGAGATTCATACAACATGGGTAAGGACAGACTTGGCTGTCAGCGCATGTTTCATGAATCCCACGTAGGATTTTCTTATTTTCCTCTTATTGCTTTGTGAAATAACAAATATAAGAGAAAAATAAGAAAACATTCATGTATGAGACCTATTGTACTTACACACAGTTCCAAAAACAATTTACCTAGAATTTAGATAAAAATAGCCATACAACTAAAAACAAAGCTGAACAAGATAGGTAAAAATAAACATAGAACTATTATGTACATACAAGTAGGTGAAAAAGAATATATGCGTATATAAATTTATAAAAAGCAACAATGGACAACAACATACAATGTCTATTTACAAGTCAGACTGTCTGTAAGTTGTAAACAAGAATACAACAGTGCATGGATGCAGAGTGCTAGAATAAATATATGATTAATGCAACAGGTTACTTTTCTTTACCTCGTTGGTCCATCTTCTCACAGTCTTTACCACAGGCTTAACAAATTTTTTTAGTTTCTGCTCGTAGGTCAGGAGAAGATGAACTCGGCAGTCCCAAAGCAGAGAGTCCCAAAGCTACACGGGGGACAGAGCAATAGGCGTCCTTTAATATGGTGTAGTAATGGTCCAGTGTGTTTTTATCCCTGGAGGGACACTTAATATCAGGTCCTAATGTGAACTTCTTAGATCTCATAAGACTTGCAAGACTTGGAGCAGTAGAGCCCTCCATCTCTATATAAGGAACAGCATATACACTCCCCTCCAAAAGTATTGGAACAGTGAGGCCAATTCCTGTATTTTTGCTGTAGACTGAAAACATTTGGGTTTGACATC
>NTHP01000058.1:1637029-1651797 GCA_003416845.1 Oplegnathus fasciatus
CTCGATCCTCGCTTGAACCGGAAGTTGTTCTGGTCCTCCATTTTGAAGACTGTCCCAAAGCTCTTATTTCTGCTCCGAGGAGTGAGGAGGGATCTCTGAGGATCCTTGAGCGAGGATACATGAGAGCAGTCTTCACGGAAGTCTTTCACTGGCCGACACGCCTACTTATTGGATATCAGTTATTGATGGTACGCTGACGACGATTGGACTGATCTGATACATCACAGCATCACTGCAGTTTCATACCGGAGTGAAGACAGATAACAGATTAAACTCAAGTGTATAACTCTTTATATTTGATTTGTTTCTGATTCACCATTGAGTTAAAAATCTGTGTTCATTGTAGGTCTGAACAACAAAAGAACCTCAAACAACTTTCTTCATTTATTAGAAAGATTTTTCTTTTCATGATCTGTTATTTCCCCCATTAACTTTTATTATGGATCCAATTAAAGTCAGAGAGAGTAGGAGAGTCTGTCTGTCAGCAAGAAACACTTTTTACATGATTTATCCTCATTTTCATTCAGTCACATGTGAGGCTGATCATTCCTGAGCGTCGGGTTTGATATGAGTTACATCATTTCAATTTTCCCTGAAACATTTAGCCTAATAAATAATTTCCAGTGTTCAGAAGACATCATAATCCTATTCTGTGTTATTAAATAATGAATTCACAATCAGAATATCAATGAATACAGACGCAGACAATGAATAAATAATATAAAGGGATTCTGCTGCCTCTCAGCAGGACACAGTATAAATACAGGATGCAGGTTGTTCTTCATGTGCAGGTGTTTGTTAAAAAGGTAACAGGCTACAGAGAGAAAACACTGCTGCTCTGCCACTGATAACTGTGTTCCTTTACTAGTATTAGTACAGTCCACATGTGTGCAGACACAAACTCCATCAAAAGTCTCTACAGCTGTTAAAACTGACTGACTGCTGATCCAGCTGTGATCAGCTGCCGCCGTCATCAGAAATGGACGTTACTTCACGTGACGCTTCAGAGGAAAGGACGTCTCATTTCTCTAAAAACATATTTCCTCATTTCCTCTCTCCTCACATGGTTTCCTTGCGTCTCTCCATGCATCCTCGGTGGGAGGGACTAAGATGCAAGGAAAGGATGCGAGTGAGGGAAACGTGGATGCAATTTGCAAAGACCACACCAATTGCTGTGTCAGATTCTGGTGTGACCAGAAACTTAACAGTACATTTCTCTCGTATTTGTCCCTTTCTGTTTACTCACATTTTCTCCCTTTCTGTCTACCACATTCTGTCTCCTCCCAGCCTTTGCCCTGACCTCATAGAGGCACCTGCTGATGACGGATTCCTAAAACCTTTCTCTGACACCATTGAACCAACCTGAACCAGACAGCCATGAACCCCCAAGAGACGGAGCTTGGCCAGGAGGTGATGGAGGAGACTGATGCCCCTCCTCGCCATCGCCACAACAACCACAACAGCCGGTCCCGTAACCACAGCAACCAGCAAAAGCGCTACAGATGCTGTGAAGCCCCGGCTGGAGGAAGTGCTGGCCTCAGAGCCAGGGCGCCACAGCAGCACAGGCCACAGGAGGAGCAAGGCCTGGAGCTGCAACATGGAGCGGAGTCTCCACAGCCCCCACAGCTCCAGCCCATTCCCCGACCTGCAGTGACACGTTACCGCAGACAGGGGGACAGCGAGGCCCGGATCAGAGCTCAGCAGCAGAGGCACAGACAAAGGCAGCAGAGAGAGGCAGAGAGAGCACAATATTTAGCACAACAACAGGAAAAGCAGCACCACGCAGAGATGATGCAGGAAGATGAACGAGAGAGGGATGATTCAGTGCTGGCCCGCTCAGCAAGCACAGAGAGCGGCTTCCACACCCATACGGACCGAGCTGAGGGGGACGATGGCCTGGTGATGATGTCTCTGGAGCCTGAGGGACAGCCAGAGGCGGAGGACGAGGCTGGGAACTATGGAGTCCAGCTACGGCCAGAGGCGGAGGGGTACACTGAGAGTGCCGAGGCTGAACAGCAACATCTCCATCCACATCCTAACTATCCTCCTCAGCCCCAGCCCCTGCTACGTGACCCCCAGCCTGATATCCACAACCCCCAGAGACAGGATGAAGCAGAGATGTTGAATGCTGGCTACTCCAACTATGTCTACACTCAGCCCCTCAGTAATTCCGGGGGAAGGGCCAACATCTCGGCCGGTCAGAGCTTGGAGAGTTTAGATGCTGGACTCGCGGATGAAGCCTATTCTGAGCCATATGACATTTACTCACTCTCTGAGCATGTTTACGAGGAAATCTGCGATGCTCCAACATCAGTTTCATCTGCTGTAGATGGGGCTGAGGACACAGAGTCTCTCCAACAGAGGAGGGCCGGCTTTCAGCTGTTGGAGGGCCGGGCGGGAGATGGAGACTACCATCAGCAGGAGGCAGTGGGCTCCCGCCTGCGGCACTATGATGAACGCTCAGATGGTGAGTCAGACAGCCCAGAGAAGGAGGCGGAGTTTGCCCCGTACCCACGCGCCGACAGCTGCGACCAGGAGGAGGACATCGAGAGCATCGTTGCTGGGGTCAAAGAAAGCCTGAGCTCTCAGAGTCTTCATCGTGCTGTTGAAGACACCATAGATGAAGAAAATGAGCTGCCGCAGGGAGAAGAAAAACCCCAACCTGAGTCTCAAACTGACTCTGACAAAAACCACAAAGCTGCCAACCGAAGAAAGCCAGCCAGAAAACAGGCTGTGAGTCCTTCGGAGGAGCCTGTAGCAGTGAGGAACAGTCAGGAGAAGAGGGACGCCATATCCCTGGCCATCAAGGACATCAAGGAGGCCATAGAGGAGGTGAAGACTAGAACAGTGAGATCTCCTTACACACCTGATGAGCCCAAGGAGCCCATTTGGGTAATGAGGCAGGACCTGAGCCCCACTGCAGAGTGTGACCTACAGCCATCACTGGGGGACGATGTAAGTACAGCAGCTCTGGCTATTATTGATCAAGTTGTACTGAATAACAGGGCTGTTAGTCAACTGTTGTTTGCATATGTTGGTTTACTTTTAGCATATTTACACACTTACTATTCAAAGCCAACAGAGGGCAGGAAGACCAATGGGCCAGACTAGAAGACTAGAACACTTATATCATTGCAAGCGCCCCACACAGTCGACATCAACAGCAATGGTTACACAACACAATTAACCTATCTTGCTTAGAGTCCGAATGTGTCAGACAGCAAAAACGCAAACACACAAGTGGTGATGAGGTGAGCTGAAAGGGTACGCTGACACTCCGACAAGACAAATCGCATCTTAGAGGCAAAACATCACAACACATCACTTCTGTGTGGGACAAAGGGCAGCACATGTCATACCACAGAAACAAAGACCGGCAGCAAACATCTTGTAGGCTACAGCTCAAATAAAATGTAGGTTTTATGTCTGTCCACGCATGTGTTTCAGACACGTTTTTCAAGCGTCTTTTAAGGCTTCAAGTCTATTTTCTTCCATTTTATATGCGTTATGACAAGCATTGTGTAGTGGGCTCTACACAGCAGTACTGTGGCCAAACACATCCTACGTAGATACTGACAGAGGACTGAAGCTGCTTAGACATATTTTTGAACATCAATTTAGTGGTATCTAGCCATGTGGATAGTTTTGAAATATGTTTTTTCTCTCTCCAGACACAGCGTCCCTGATACTTTGGATAATCCAAAGACCTGGTTGTGAACTATTTTCATTGGAACTGCCTTTTACTAAAGAAATAGTTCCTATGTAAACGTTTGACACTTTGTTCTGTGGATTACCAAGAGTAGTGGGGACACTTTATAAAATATAATTTTTCAATTCTGTGAGCTCCACAAACTAAATTCTCCATTCTTCTCCATTGTATTGGGGTGGAGGCAGGAAACTCAGAGTATCTATCCAGTCAGATGGTGACTAGTGTAGCCTGATGAGGATGAACATGAACAATTTTACATCCTCCACAAAAGAACATAATAATGAGCAATTTTACATCTTTTATTCAGAATTTTATGAACCTGTCCTGAGTTTGAAGTCCACATGACCTCTGGATCATGAAACACGCTTTGCCAGGATACAAGGATGAACTTCCCCCAAATGTCCTGGACATAAAACAGGCCTGCAAGGACTTACAGAGGTCCCTCATGGAAAGTTAAGTGACACCTGGCCAATTTACGAGGGGGCTAATCCGATAATTTGGAAGATTGGAACATTCCAGGAGATGGTCAGGAAGTTCACAGACTCACAGCAGTCTGACTTTAGGAAACAAAGGAACTGAGTTTGCGTCGCTGTAATGATCTGTATTGATGTAATGACTGATATGTCAGGTTTACCTAACAATATAAGTATGTATACACTAAGAAATCAAGGTACAGGAATGGACTTAAAACAGTACAAATGCTTTGTCACTTCAGCTGTACCCTTGCAGGGTATGAGCACTGTAGTACTTTTCCCCTCCTGAATCCCCTGAAGTGGACATTAGTGTGGGGGAGGACCATGGTGGTCCCAAGCCGTATCAGTTCGAGCCATTGGCTCCAGCCCCAGTAATGCCCGAAGCCGGGCAATGCAGTCTCTGACGGGCTGAACACGTAACGTTTGGGTCCGTTCGCGGAGCGGCTGTTGCACTACACTTCCACTATAATCAATAAATCCCTCAGTGGAAACTTTAGAAAGCTAATGTGAGTGAACATTTGAATAAGTTGTAAAGCTGTGTAAGTATGATGAGGAGTCTCGATCAGCATGTATATGAAAATGAGCGGACTTCACAGACACAGACACACACATTGAGAAACACCTTGCACAGACTCCACTCAAGTGCAGGCTGGGGGAGGTGGAGCTGCCCATCTCTGATTGGAGGGCAGTCAGTTGGTTGGTGACGAAAGCCGCCACCATACGTCACACGCCTCCAAATCAGCCAATAGCAAAATTCAATTGCAGTGGCTGAGTTTCAAACAGTAGAGGGCAGAAGCTATGCATATTTTAACACAATAGGTAGAATTCAAATATGTTGCACTAAAATGTCAAGATTTGGACCTGGATCCATCAACAACACTACTAAATACCCATAGAGATTGGTTTTCAGATGAAAAAAGTGGTTTGGGGGTTTAGTTACTCTTTAAAGTTTAAACCACATATCTGGCAACAATCTGGACAGGAGACTTGTGTTACTGGCAGTTGTTAAGGGGGGCAAAAATTCTCTCTAGTAATACTTACACAACATTAAGCATTCCATTCATCTACCCTTGCCAAAAAATTGCAAGCATTTATACAAAATGTCTCAATCCAGCATACAAATTATCATCAACTGTACAGTGTTGTGTCAAGTGATGTGTTGTCCAACTCATCTCCAGGTTTGAGCAAAATCTAGTCACTGTCTACTTTTACATGATATGCATGAAAATGCGAGTCAAAGGTCAATGGAAGCAAAATTTTTACTGCAAAGTAGTGATGTGTCGGTCGCGAACGAGTCGGCTCTATGACCTGGTTCCTTTAAGTGAATGATGGAAGCTGGCTCCTGTCTGAGAACTTGTTTGGCAGTTGAGTTCAACTGTCAAACTCGCGCGAGTAACGCATAGTATTGTCAAGTCAATTTTATATGTATAGCGCCAAATCACAACAAAAGTTATCTCATGACACTACATATAGAGCAGGACACCCAACAATTCCCACCATGAGCAAGCACTTGGCGACAGTGGCAAGGAAAAACTTACTGTTAAGAGCAGAAACCTCAAGCAGAAGCGGGCTCTAGGTGGGTGGCCATCTGCCTTGACCGGTTGGGTTGAGAGAGAGACAGACAGACAGACAGACAGAGATGCAGCAACAACAATAATAACAATAACAATAATAACTGTAATAATAATAGAAATGTGACTAATAATAGCAACAATAACTATGAAAATACGACTAATAATATTAATAGTAACAGTGGGAGTCAAGCAGGCCGACGGCAGCAGGCGGTCCACAACAACGATAAGAATGTATTTGATCTGCCCAAACACAGGAATTCTTTCAACATGCAAAAGGTCTAATGTCAACACATCTCTAACAGCATACTTGATGTTGTCTACAGTCATTTCAGAGACACGCTGAATTACTTTGCCCTCTAATTCTACATCTCTGAAGTTGCCACTTACTTTTAGAGCAGTCTGAAGATCAATGTAGAGACAATAATGGTGTGCTGACACTTCTACCGGGTACCTTTTCAAAATCACCCAAAATATTGATAGGTGAAAATTCCCAACATTGTTTGAGCTGGTGAAGATTGCTCAGTGTCACTGTTATGTTTATAAAATTCTAAGTTATAGTTAAGTTATTAGTCAGGTTCTTAAAATATTGATGCTTTCCTTCGAATCTCATACACCAAAGAGAACGAAGAGGACCATACATTAACACAAGTCTTGGATAATGTATAAGATAATGACATTTAATTGTCAAACAGTGCCAAATATCTCCGTCATCTCAGAAAAAAATGCGTGTACAAGTAATTGTAGACATGCTAGTTCATTTTTCCTCACTTTAGCTGCCATGACAATATCTGCAATATCTCTCCGTTCTCAGAACAAAACTATCTTCTTGGAATTTGTGATTACTTTCTGAATGAGTTGCCATACAGTTACGACAAATTTGACCCACGTGAAAGCACATGCGGAAGCCACCAATCATATGAGCTGACAGATTGTCAGCTGTAAAAGTTGCTAAAGCAGCATAAACTTTGTGCTCCGTTCCACAGACACTTATAATGAAGCCTTCAGTCGAAAGCCGTTTTAGGTCATCTATCATTGGTTTTAATATGACGTCCATATATAATTGTTTCACATGCGAATAGTGTTAGTGAATAGGGAATAAAATGAAATGCGGGATCGGGTATCGGCGAGTACGCCAGTCTATGCAGTCTATTACCCCCGAAAAAAAATCACCTTGTTTCACCAGAAATCAATTCTTCTTCACAGCCCCAAAACAGCAGCCTACACAGCAAGTTGCGCTGTGCTGCCACCATGGATGTATTATGACTGCCACTGGCAACTACTGTTTTAGAGCGGCGAATAAGAACTGATTAATATCATTATCATGGTCATTAATAACGCGAAGATGGCAAACAACAACAGTGCGGTGTTAGCGGAGAGCGTAACGTTAGTCAGAGCTACCAAAATGTCAGAAATTTGCTGTTATTTTACACTGGAACATCCCACCAGTAAAACGACGATGTGTACAGTCTGCAAGGCTTCAGTTTTGAGGGGTGTCACTAGTGTTGGTCATCGAAAACGTGGGATTTCACCACTTAATGGATCATTTGGAGCCACGTTACAGTTTGCCAGGTCGCAAATACATCTCTAAAAACTGCTCTCCCCAAACTATACCATAGGGAGGGAACACATTTCATGTAGGCTAAAAGATGTGCAGGCTATTAGCTTTACAACTGTCATTTGGAGAATTGAGAGAGAGATGTGTCAAAAAAATCTTCTCCATACATAATTGTTATTCCATCCTAGATTTATTTATTTATGTTCTTTTTCAGTTCTGACTGACTGACAAACTAGATCATAAAAGATAAGCTCTATGGTATTCATTCTCTGTATGTATTTGTTCATGTTTTACGAAGGGTTAAACCTGAACCAGTCCATACAACAATGATAGTAATCATATCACATCCATGCAGGTATAGTAGTGTACAGCTGTTAAAAAAATAAAAATAATATGTATATTTTTTTTAATCGCACTTGTATCAGATCAGTCTTGGGAAGGAAAAAATGGGATCGGAACATTTCTGCTCTGCATCATCCATGGACAGAAAAGACCTAATTTTAGCAATATTTCGTAAGTGGAAAAGACGATCTTAGTGATTTCTTTCTTTGTTTTCTTTAAAAACTTTGAGAAATCACGCAAATTGTTACTTGATCAGACTGGTGTAGCTGTCCTTGGCCTGCTGGATCCTCACCTTGAGTTCTCTCTGGCCCTGTTTCACCTCTTCCCCGTTTCCATCTCTGAAGGCCCTCTTCTCATTCAAGAGGTCTCTGGTGACCCATGGTTTGTTATTTGGGAAACAGCGTCTCAACAGACGCAACAGTCTCTGTTGGAACAACATTGTCCACACAGAAGTTGGTGTACCCTGTTAAAATCCGTGAGATCATCAATGTCCTCTCCATGTGAATTACAGAGCACTTCCCAGTCTGTTGTTCCAAAGCAGCCCTGTAGCGCCACATTGGTCTCCTGTGACCATTTCCTCACAGTCCTAGTAGTTACAGGCTGCCGCTGGACTAGAGGCTTGTACAGGGGCAGAAGGTGGATCAGGTTGTGGCCTCCTTAACACTGGCATGCAGCAGGTCCAGTGTCTTATTTCTCCTGGTTAGACAGTCCACAAACTGCTTGAAGGTGGGCAGAGTCGCAGCCAGAGTGACGTGATTGAAGTCCCCGGATATTGCAATGAAAGCATGCTGGTGCCGTGTCTGTAATGTCGCAATGACTGAGTGTATAATGTCAGTCGTGAGCTATGCGTTGGTCGAGGGAGGAATGTAAACAACCAGAATGATGGTATGGGAAAACTCTCTAGGCATATAATATGGTTGTAGACGCACGGCAAGTACTTCCACGCCACACACACATTCTTTAACCATGATATGACCAGGATTGCACCATTTGTTGTTACGAGAATAGCAAGCCCCCCCTTTCCTTTTGCCACTCTCCCTGCAATTCCTGTCCGCCAGTACCGTCTGGAAGCTGTCTACAAACCCATTGGAGTCAGGGGTGTCCTCATGAATCCCTGTCTCCGTGAAGCACAAAACACTGCTTTCACAATACTCCTTGCAAGGGCTGCTAGCTCGTCCATCTTGTTAGTCAGCGATCGCACGTTTCCCATGGGGAGTGTCATGGTTGATTTCCTTCTTCTTGTTCAGCCTCAGTAACTTCAAATAAATAACCACTAATTGAGCATAGTGTTAGTTCAGGCAGGCCACAGAGTCAAGCTCAGCTCACAATCCCAGCTATAACAGCTGATCTCAAAGCCAGCCCTCATCAGCTGACCGCTCAGCTGATTCACCACTATGCATCCAATTGGCAAATGGCAAGGGGGGCACCTTATTTAAGCTGCGCTAGCCTGCCAAGCTTTCTGCTTCCTCTGCAAGCCGCTTTGCAACCCACCTCCACCCCAGCTCCTCCTTTCCAATCTGTGTCTGACTTAATCAATGTCATTCTGTTGTTATTGATGCCTGCTCTGTTCTGTACCCTATGGGGGGGGTCTTGCTGCTCTCCCCGCCTTAGGCATTCCATGTATGCGCATGGAAGGGCAGGGAGGTGTGCTCTACCTGCCTTAAGCTTTGCACGTGGAAGGACAGGGATGTCCCAGAACAGAGCCATGCCACCAAATATAAAATGAAAATAGAATCTTTTTGACTATAGTGGTCCTGACTGAAATAGGTTTGCAGGAACCAAACACAAAGATACAGAAGAACAAAACTCCCTACTTCATTTAATACAGTAGTTTATTCTTTGGATTGCAGAAAGTACAATACAGATCTGTAATACAAAGGGTTTGGATTCAGAATGCAAGACAACAATATTTTTCCCAGCATCAGTTTTTAAACCTTTCACGTTACGCTCCTCCTGACGGCTTGGGATATTCCTGATTGGTCCATAATCGAAACATGGAAGTCAGTGAGAGTTTCTGATTGGTTATGAATTAAAGACAAGATCGTATGCCGTTACACTTTTACCCACTTGAAGGCGTTATGACACAAGGAAACTTTCTCATGTCGCTAAGCGGGACAGGAGAATTCGGACACAGAGGTACTGCTCCTGGGAAAAAGACTTTCGCTGTCTCTCCCCCGTGATAAAAAGTGCTAATCAGCAAACTTCCCAGGCTCTGCACCGCAAAATGGCCTTGGTTCCCACCATTTCATAGTGTTGCTTTCTGATCATAACTCAGTGCTTTCTTTGATTAAATAAACACACATCTAGATCATGCAAATAATATGGTTGCTTTGATTAAAATAAACACATCTTAGGTTATGAAATTGATGATGTAAATAATACAATTTCTTTCAATAGGATGGAAGTCAGATACAGCTTGTGTGTCCTTTTCTTTGCCCAGTGTTTCGCTCCCGCCCTACATCCCCTATACCTCCTCCTCCACAACTCGTTGGGGATTTCAGGTTTCTCCCTCGCCAACCCACTCAGTTGTATCTCTGTTGTAAACAGGGATCTGTAGTGCAAGGACAGAGACACAGTTTGACTAGTGTCCCAATGACAAAGAAAAAAGTGAAAACTTTGTGGGACTAACTAACTAAACTAACTAACTGAACACACAAGTATACATAAGCTATAAATAAGAATAATTTACGAAAAGACTGAAAATAGACAGAGAGCTGGCTGCCGCTCAGAAGGCACAGGAACCAGAAAAAAATAAATAGACACATGCCTGGTGTATGTGTGTCTGTATATGTCAAATATTAACCAAATGAAGTCACTCCAATAGAAATCACTCATGTATGTACACACACACATACACACACACACAGACTCACACACTGGTGTACATCACTTTTGGGGATGTTGCGCTGACCTTCTTTCTGTCTGTAGTCTGTATAGCACTTTGTACTGTAGAGCTGCCCTGTCTTTGAATAGTATGCTGCCCCTCACATTATTTGGCTTTCTTATGCAGCTGTATCGGTCCTGATGTTTAATCCAAACATTGTTCTCGGCCTTAAAAGAAATCCCAATTATGTGGTATTTCTCTCATTCTCCCTCTTCTGTTGTCGCTCCCCCTCCCTCCTCCCAATGATTTATTAAGTAGGGGCGAGAGAGAGAAGGGTAAAGGGCAAGACAAGTTAAATAATTCAGTGAGGATCCAGTAACAGAATGACAGGGCTGTTTTCCTGTTTACATCAGCGTGATCAGGAAATACCTGCAGCATGGTTTGTTTTAACAACACTTCTGCTTTAAACGTCATATTTAGATTAATGTGTCCACAACATACAGTATAAATTAATTTGATGAATAAAGATGACATGATGTCACACTGTCAGCAGGGCAAATCCAGGCTGACAGACAGACAGACAGACCCAGCCTGTTGATTCCATGATGAATCCTGATACCTGAGTGTCACCTGAGCAGCTGACTCACAGTCAGTAGACACTGGTGTTGCATTTAACCATGCACTGCCACTCTCAATGCTAGTTCATCTGGGGCACTTGTTGAGGTTCAGCTTGGTTTGTGCATTCATTGAAAGCCATGGAGAACTTTTGGATGTATCAAGTAGAAAAGCTGGAGGAGGAACAAGCTAAGCAGAAGAAGCAGACTGACCAACAAGATGGAGATCAGGTGTGGACAGTTTGAAGAGCTGATTATTTTTCCATTGGTGTGTTGAAGTAATGGTTTGTATTTGTAGCAGTGGTGGAATCAATTGTCTCAGGAGTGTTATGATGTGTGGAAAGTTCTGAAATACTGAAGACCAAATTTCTCATTTAAAAGCCTTTTTGTGGATTCATACAGAAGCCTCCATCTTTTGGAGATCAAGATTTAATTTTCTGATTTTTTACAGATAATGATTTTGATCATGATTTAATTATCTCAATATCGATGTAAGAAATTGTGCTCATGACCATAACATTATGTGTAGGTCTGCTTATTGTACATTCAACTCATTTTTGGTCTCTTCTCTTCTAAGATGCCTCATTCTCTCACAACTGAGAGAAATTACTTTGTAATGAAAGCCTTTTAAATAAAACATTAAGTACAGAAAGACTCTTCTGAGATAATGACAGTAGTGGAAATATTTGGATCCTTCAGTAAAATAATACCATACTGCAGAAAAATGTCTTCATTTTCCTAAGTAAAAGTACAAATCAGCACAATTTACTTAAAATATCAAAAGTAAAAGTTTTCATAATGTAAAAGGGTACCTTTCAGCGTGGTGTATTTATTGTATTACTGGATCATTACTACTGATGCATTAACCTGTAAGGTTGTTTACTGTATAACAATTCAACATATTTTATTTGTTTATCATATATTTTACTAGTTTAACTATTAACTAAAGCTGTCCAGTAAATGTAGTGGAGTAAAAAGTACAATATTTCCCTCTGACATGTAGAAGAGTACAAAGTAAAAGGTGGAATAGGTATGAAATGGAAATACTCAAGTGAAGTACAAGTATAAGTACCCCAAAACTGCTAGCTAATTACTTTACGCCACTGGACGTTGACACGTTTAAGTCCATATAATCAACAAACAATGTTTTGATATTTCAATATTACTGTATGCTGTAATAAACATTTTTTATGAGGTAAGTCTATAATTTCCTATTAATTTCCTTAGAAGTTTCCTGGAAAGAAGAGTCTTGTAGTCAGTGGGTGATGCCACATAATTTGGTTCAGATCCAATACCAAAGCTAGAAGCACCAATATCAACACTGCTACTTTTATTATGCTGCTAATGTATGGGAGATAAATATGTCATGATGGCCCTTATCAGATTGCTGCTAGTCTGTGAAAGCACTTCCTGTCGTGAATTGTGGCTTCAGTATTGGGTTCCTCACCAGTTGACACTACGAAACTGATTTGATCATCATTCGTGAGCACTGTTTCTTGACTCCAGGGGTCTTGTAAACAGGAAAGTTGGGGAAACTTAATCAGTTCTCTGTGGAGGAAATGAAGTTCTGGTCACCATGTTACAGGCCACACATTACTTTTCTGTGATATTTTTGTATGTTATTTTTAATGACATTTGCACCTATATTAATTGTCTGAGGTGGTTAAGCTTATTTTGCACATGTTTACCGTATGCCATGGCTAATCACTAAACATTTATTTTTAGCCTTCGACTGCTTCTTTGAAGCCCTGAGCAAAACGTGTTGCTTTTGTCAGTGTTGATGAAGCATCCTTGGTTATATTTTTGCAGGTTGAGTATGTGGTCTCAATACCACAAACACTTGAGGTTAGTTTTGTTCTGATTTTCTCACTTCCCTGTAGTGGTATATATCCATGAAGATAGTTTCAGTTTTATGTATCAAGGAAATATCTGCTCCATGAGGACAATGGGCCTCATCACCAATATCTTCCTAAGTTTTTTCTTCAATTTGTTCTTGAGAAAGGTCCTAGGAAAAGTCTACGTCAGATTCATGATGTGTTCTTAAACCGCAGAATTGTTTGCACCTGTGTTCCTATAATGATGAATCCCATTGTCCTCATAAATTGAGAGCGCGTACCAGTTGTTCCTAATTAGCACAGGTAAACGCCCTGCCACTTCCCATAAAGTGCATGAGACTGCAGGGCCGTGTGCAAACAGAAATCACACACAGAAGTTGAGAAGAAAAGTTGAGAGAGAAGTCAAGAATGCCCACACGAAAGTCTAAAGACAGTGGAGCACCGGACTCCAAACGTAAGAAAAACTTGAGTAGTGCTGAAGTGGAGGTACAGCTGCAGGAAGTGAACAGCAAACAAGCTGTCATATTTAGTAGCGTCAGTAGTAGATATAAAATAAGTGCATTATAAATTAACTGCATTACCCAGGGGGCACTACATGACGCTCACCTGTTCCTGTTGTCGCCTGCTTGCTTTTCAAGCATGGTGATGCAGAGGTGCTTCGTTAATGTGACACTAAAAGGAGAGAGAAGAGGAAGTATCCAGGGATTTCAGCGGGAATCCAAGGAACTAAGGGCATCCCGGCATCCCGGCCTGATGACTTCATTGCATCACACACTAAAGCTTGTGTACATAGTCAATGTTTTACTGTAATAATTGAAATGGTTGTCTCCTTGGTTAAATACATTTATGTTGTGAACATCAGCAATATCACCTTTTATCTTTTATTCACTGTAGAAAGTCAGAATGTAATACTTTGTACATAATGTAATGTAATAATTTGCCGACTCCGGCCGATACGCACACCTGCATGCAAATAAGCGGAGTACTGACATTTATTTTTTTCCACTTAAGGCACTGAATAGATCTACATGGTCCTGGAAGATGCACTCCCTCCTCAGGGCACGATCTGCAACATCTCGCTGCAGCAGTGAATATGCCATTGTGCGAGTAGGCCCAGGGTGCAGAAATAGGCAGACTTTGGACCTATAAATAGCGTGATCAATCACTGATTATTGCATGACATGGTTCCCAAAAGTGTTAGTGTAGCGTTAATTTATTTTAAAAGACCAAAATGCTTTGTAAAATAATGAAAATAATTATTAAAAACTATTATAAATGATTAAAAAAATAATGTTGTAATTTAGATAATAATAATCCTATAATATTATACTGTATAATTAAAGAAAATGCACTAACCAATTATTTTGCACAAACATGTCAGCACTCGAATGTGCGTAAGTGTGTAAGATTGCTCTTGAGTGTGCGTAGATTCTGTTCTTCCCTAAGAACAAATCACCAATAAGAAAACATTGTCAAGTGAATGTCAGAATCTTCGTGAAAACTGTGTAAGTGGGTTTTAAGAAGAAATTTCTTCTTAAGAACGGCTGGTGAATGAGGCCCATTGTTTCTGGAAAGACATGTTACTGTTGAATTTTTCAATGTTGTTTTTCAGTGTTGTGAGCACCACAAATGAAATTTGATTCACTTCCCTTGTATTGGACTGGAGGCAGAAACCTCAGAGACAGATATCTCAAAACCTGGACTAGAAAACCAAAACTACACTCCCTTCCAAAAGTATTGGAACAGTGAGGCCAATTCCTGTATTTTTGCTGTAGACTGAAAACATTTGGGTTTGACATCAAAAGATGAATATGAGACAAGAGATCAACATTTCAGCTTTTA
>NTHP01000058.1:1656473-1717237 GCA_003416845.1 Oplegnathus fasciatus
AAAAAAAAGAAAGAAATATTAAAAAGCAAGGACTTGAACAACATACAGAAGATAGACTAAAACAAAATGTAAGTACAGTCTCAGCCAACTATAACAGAAATTAAACCTACAGTTTATTTGAACTGTAACCTAAAGATGTTTCCTGCTGGTCTATGTGTCTGTGTTATGACATGTGCTGCTCTCTGTCCCACACAGAGGTGATATGTTGCGATGTTTTGCCTTTAAGCTGCAATTTGTCGTGTCTGTGTGTCAGTGTACCCTTTCAGCTCACCTCATCAGAGCTTACGTGTTTGCGTGATGTGTTGTGTTGATGTCGGCTGTGTGGAGTGCCTGTGCCTCTCTTTCACACCTCCACACAGTTTGGTGCACAATTAATAACCTTTGTGCTGAGTTCAGATCATTTTGACAAGTGTGAATCTGACGTGTGTTCTGGGGTGCTCACCGAAAACTTACAAATTCTTTACAGTCTCCTTTAGACTTTCCAAAATGCCATCTATGTTGGGGGTCCTTAATTTAAATAATATCTACCTGTTAGACCACCAGTTTATAAACCTGATCAGTTTCATCCATAGCTTTTCCCAATGAGGCCTCCATTGCAGACATGTAGCTCCTTCTTCATTCAAGTCACTTATTGCTGTTTGTTCATCTGTGGCACCTGCTAATGCCATTATCTGCTAGCCATGCCTGCATGGCTCATGTTGTGCTCTCTAGCTCTTGTTGACATCTAAATTCACAGAGGAAAAACACTAAACTGCTGCCTGCCCTAGTTTTGACAATACAGAGTATTTCAGTATTCACTCCAGGGGTCCTGTTAAAGTGGACATCTCTGTAGATTGATCTTTAGTGACTCCTGGATCAAAATAGGTCACCATAACTTCAGTTACCTCTGTAGTCTTCCATACAAACTGTGAGAGCGAAAGGGAACTGCCGAATAGGTGATAATTCTCTGTGGGTTCATCACTACAGTAGGAGTGACGCCTTTCACATTGCAGTCATTTGATCCATTGTGAATATAAAAATATTGATAATTGCAGCTTTAGATATAACTGATATGATCAATGACAAGTATATCAAGAACATAAAGCTCAAATTATATGTTCTATGTCCATGTGACGTAAATCTCCATCTGCCCATGTCCACAATGATCCCTGCAGTGCTATGTGCTGACATCCCTGTACAGCCCAAAGTGTATGACCACACAGACTTCAAGTTCCATCTGTACAGACATGCCTGCATATACAGACCCTCAGGGCGGTATGTACAGAGCCTTTTGGAGTATAAAGGCCCTTGGATCAGGGCATCCTCAGGAAGCTAGTCTGTGATGTCGCTCCAAAGCATGCTCTCTCAGCCTTAGGATCTCCTTATTGGAACAGTGATTCTCAAACTCTCACACAGAGTTTTAGTGGCACAGTTTGGTTTAACACTTATAGTGACCTTACGTGGTTAACCTCTCTACTTCTTTAGTAAAAGTAGTTTTTTCTTTGGATTGCAGAAAGTACAGTACAGATCTGGAATACAAAGGTTCTGGATTCAGAATGCAGAGCGACAACAATTTTCCAGGCATCATCTTTTAAACCTCACAGTCCCATTCTGTACTACACTCCTCCTGAGGGGATGAGATGCTCTTGATTGGTCAATAATCAAACGCAAAACTCTCTGATTGGCCTGATATTAGAGGCATAACATCATGCGTCATTACAATTGTTTACAAGAAGAAACACCTGCCTGTCTGTAGTTCTCTCACGTCCTTGGTTAAGGATGTTCCTGATATGAGAAACTGCCTACCTTTCTCTCACAATGACACTCTCTTTGTTACAGTAACAACCAAGGTTCATGGAGAAGGCAAGATGGCCTCTTTCTCTTTGTTAGTGTGCATGAATATACTTACTTTCTGATCCTCAGTTTCTCAGATCCTCAGATATTTTCTTGATTAACACAAAACACATCTAGGTTATGCAAATAATATGGATGCTTTGATAAACACATCTAGGTTATAAATTGATTATGAACTTAGCACAATCTCCTTCACCAAGCGGTGCTTGGTTCTGATTTAAGGATTCAATTCACAGACTGTATTCTGCTTTTTGTCCCCGCTCCTTATTTTTTCCCTGCAGTCTCCTGGTTCAGGTTCGCCCTCTCCTCAAGGAGCAGAGTCATCCAGCAGACATCTGCTGCAGGATGACAGCTTTGAATCTTCTCCCTCCAGCAAAGAGGTCTGTTCAGCATTTTACTATTCAATAGATATTCACTGAAATGTGTCTCATTTTCATTTTTGCACAACAAGTTGAAATAATGTTTGAAAATAATCATTCTCCTCTCTTTTTATTAATAGTCCAGGAGAAGCCTTGCGTCCTTTCCCACATATGTAGAAGGTGAGTGCTTCATCCTCTGGTGCAGAGGTTTTTTACACTGTGAAGCATGGCTTTCCAGGGGGGTGCGGGAGAGTTGAAGGGGAGGTGCGGAGGGAGGTACTGCGTGAGGTGAGAGAGACAGGTGCATGCCAGTATTCTGAAAAAAAATGGGAGTTAGTTATTGCAATGGTAAGCATGCAGCAGTAGCGCACAGTGACACACAGCTCATGGAGGCTATTAATGTACTTAAGCTGTTTCTTCTCATCACAACAAGAAGAAACAGACAATTGACGACAAGATGTCTGACGGTCTGCCAGTGATTGAGACACGCTACAGACAAACTTCAGTATCTGTTATCAGACTAAGGTGCTACCAAAGTAAAGTACTACAACTTAATTAAGAGAAACTTGAGTGAATGAGCCATGCGGGAAAAAAGAAGAAGTCAAAACTGAGGCACAGAAATTCTTCTAAACAAACAGAGCTCTGCTCAAACAATCAACCCTGAAGAAAACAATCAACTTGCTGAAAATATGGAAAGTATGTCGCAATTGTTTAAATATTTGAAGAAGAAAATTCCAAATGGAAACTTAAGTAAACTTTGGAATGCTCAAGAAGGGAAAAAATGAACTATGCAAAGCGGTTGGATAATTGAAAAAAGAATGGATGCAGAAGAATCAAGGACTGCGGAATATGAAGATCCTGAAATGAATATCAAGATGCTGATCCGAACTGTGCAGTGGCAGAGACAATTGGAAGCAAAATGTGAAGATCCGAGTCTGCAAGAAGAATCTGAGAATCTACTTTGTGCCTGGAAATTGTGGAGGAAATAATAAGATCAAACGGGACAGAACAAACATCCAAATGTTTAAAGAACACACAAAGTACAAGGAAGTAAGAAAACTGCTTCATGACAGAAAGATCAAGACACATTTGCTTTTCCCTGCCAGACTGAAAATATTTGGGAAAGTAAGATGTTCAAGAAGCCTCAAGCCACAGCAGATGGACAGCGGGAGTTTGGAATGGAGATTCCAGTGAAGGAACTGGACTTGGAGTCAATGCTGCAGGTAGTGTGATGGTAGACACCACGCTCCACAAAGAAGAGATCACCAGACAGTGAACTGATGGATGGAGTAAAGGCACAGTTGGATTCTCTGGACCGAAATCTTTAAAAGATTTGTCTATTTGAATATGATGTTGGTCCTGAATGCCATGTATTTAACAGTATCAATAAAAGCTGTAATTATTACAATGAGGATCAATTTAATACATAATATGTAAAGCCACAAGATAACTTTTCACTTATTAAGTTCAATTGTAGAAGTTTTACTGTAATGCAAATTTTATTCAGATCAATGAATATATGAATCCATTTGACAATATGACTGCAAAAATAGCCTTATCTGGAACGTGGTTAAATCAAGAGAAAGATGTGGATTTTCACATGGAGGGCTACAAACTCCATTATATGAACAAAAAAAAAAAAAGAGAAGAGGTGTTGCATAAAGTATACGGTATATGTAAATGTGGGACTGGAGGGAGTTAAGTACTGCAGTCAAATTATCTTCGACACGTAAATGAAAATGAGATTCAGACTAGAAAAGCAAGACCAAAACATCTGCTGATTGTGATGGGATTGATATGACTATGATAAAAAAGACTATTGGCTGCATTATAAAACCTCTTACCCACATTTGTAAGTTATCATTTCAAACTGGTATTTTACAAATAAGATGAATATAGTGAAAGTAAAATAGGAATGTTTTAGGAATAGGAAATAGGAAAATAGGAAGTTTCAGCAAGAGCAAGAGTTTTCTGATCTGACCCTTTATTAAATACTCACTAACACTCACTATAACCGCAGACTTGACAGCTTGTTAAAAATGGGAGAAACCCATCAGTATTTATGAATGGATTACCAACATTTATACAACGCATTATGACCAAATAGGATCACCCAGTTAAAGTTATTGTTAAAACTTGCAAAATATCTAAGCAGTATTGCTATTATGAAGTGGTACCCCTTCATGCTTTCATTTTTCCTGTTATCAAGACATACCTATGTTATGTCAAAATACATTTTGTTATAACAAGATAAATTGATGTTATAAGCAAAAAAAAAGTGTGTGTGTGTGCGTATTTCGATAATTACTCAGATATGACATGCACCACTCTCCTCTCTCCAGTCCCAGGCCCATGTGACCCGGAGGACCTGATCGATGGGATCATCTTTGCAGCCAACTACCTTGGCTCCACCCAGCTGCTGTCGGATAAGACACCATCCAAAAACATCCGAATGATGCAGGCACAGGAGGCCGTCAGCCGCATCAAGGTGAAAACACACAGTACACACTCAGACACACTCGTTTAGTGTATGCACACACTGATTTGAAGTTGGCAAATTGCATGTGTTTTTACAAGCCACAGTCAAGTCGCTAATATTTCAAGCTCAGTCAGACTGCTGAATTTTGGTTTTGAACTAGTACCAAATAAATAAATGATAAATTATGTAGGCACTATTTTACAACATATTGTACCTCCAGAGTGTATTTTTCATTTTTGAAAACCCTATTTTGCCATTATTTTTCCATTTCCCATCACACCTAACTCTGACTGAAGTCTTGTTATTTGACTATACAACCAGTTGCAGCTTACTGTAGCTCTCTATCTATAGTAGGTTCAGTAGTATATCTAAACATCAATGTGTGTTCTTCTGTTCTGAGTCAAGGAAGTATTCTACAGCCTGATGTTGGTCAGGACAGATGAACTCCCCTTGTTTCAGCTGTGGGACAGTCAGAGGGTGAGGGTTCTCTTCCCTGTAGCTAATCAGCCTGCCTTTGAGGGGGTGGGAGGTTTAGAAACCCCCTTAGGGTTAATTTTGAGGTGTTAATCAGGGAACATCCAGGACGGCTGCTGTAAACTGGACTGATCAGTTCACTAGTGTTGAGATAATCCCATGACTCACCACCTCTCCATACTCCCAAACATTCACACTACATGTTGTTGATACAAAATTAATCATGATCCTGTGGCTGCAGGTGCCTCTTGGGGGGAGTGAAATACTCAAGGCGTTGAGTCTGCTGCAGTAAGCACTACTCAGAGCAGCTTTGGGCCAGTGTCGGCAACCAGAGTCGTGCCAGTACAGTATACTTGGCCAAATGTGGTGCATCATTCATCACAAAGTCTGGCATGAGTCAGGATTTAGATCTCTCTTGGGTTGAGTGCTTTTGACTACATGGACTGTTAGGTAGTGGTGAAAGTCAAAATGAAGAAAATAGTCCCTGTCTTCATTTGTAGGCTGTATGTTTATAGGCAAATATCATATAAGTGACTAGGTAACCCATGTTACTGTATACAGTGTATCTTCGAAAATATTATCAACTGTATGTACATTTATTTTTTACGTTGTGCAAGTGGCTTTCCAGTGTTACTTACTCTACTGCAAATTGTAAATGTAGTTATGAGATTTAAGCTATTTCTTTATTTACATCGCAATTTTGCATATATAACCAGGATAACTGTACTATACTACTGTTGCTATTTTCTGCATTTTCAATTTTACCACTGGCATAATATTTCAAACCATAACTATCATAAAAATTTCTACTTTGTGTTCTAAAACATTTACATCACACTCTCTCCTAGAAATAGTCATTCTCCTACTGAAAATCAGTGTATACCCATCAATAACTCTTAGTCCTGCTCTGAGATAGGACTTTATTCCTAGATTCACTTTCAGTACGATTCCTAGGAGTGGTTCAGCGATGCTTGATAAACAGTGATACAGTATTTGATTAAAATTAAAAACAGGGCATACAGGGCACATGACCACAGGGCTCGCCTCATCTTTAGCCCAAACTCCCCCAGCGTAGTCCTACATTTTCATTCTACAGTATATATATGTACCATGTCGAGGTGTAGCCATCTGTATGCGCTGCACACCTGTGCAGGACATCCACACCAGTTATGATGTTAATGACACACAAATGCATAACCATACAAACAATCTCCTACTCAATGAACACACCTACTCAGTGTGAACAAAATAACAAACACCGTACAGTACAATGGCACTACAGATTAATGTTGTTATATCTGACATACATTGAACACCCTGCCTCCCTCCCTGTGATCCAGTCAGTCTCTCCTGTGCACTGCTCTAACCCATTACTCTCCTGTCTGCTTTATTCCATGCCTGGCAGACGGCCCAGAAATTAGCCCAGAACAGGAAGAAGGTGCAGTACCTACATATCTGTCTTGTCCTCCACACTGCCGAGCACAGCATCTCTTTTTCCTCTGCTTGGCTCTTTGTTTATTTCTGTCTGTCTGTGTATGTCACTGTCCTGTCCTTTGTGTTCTCTTCAGTGTTCTGTCATTCTGATGAATTGTTGGCATTTTCCTGAATCCAGCAACTAGCTTTGTTTTGCTGGAAGTGCTATTCACTGTTTTGGTCCCTCCCTCCAGTCCCCTCACCATTTTTTCATTCCATATAATTTTCTTACGCCCATAATTTGGAACACTATAGTTTTTTGTCAAATTGGTTAACTGCTTGTCATGGAAGGAATCCAGTCTGCTGGATGCAGGAAACAGCTGTAATCTTCCTGGCACTGTGAGGTCTTACTGGGTTTGTGGTTATATTCAGTGTTCTTTTCTCTCTCTGCTGCTGATTCTGTATTTGTAGAGATACAATGTATAACTCTACATAATAATGTACATCCTCTTGTTTGCTAACCTACCCAGAGTCAGATGATAAAATGCAATCTCAAATCATCTCTGTGCGTCTGGTACAGACAGAGGTCTGGGATGTGAAAATAAGAGTCTACAGCCATGTCTCTGTGAGGCTGTTATAGGCACAGTGCTTTAAGCTAAATGCTAATGTAAGCATGCTAACATGCTCACAATGACAATGATAACATGCTGATAAGATAAGGTAAAATAAGATGAATCTTTTTGATCCCCAGCAGGAACATTTGGTTGTTGAAGCAGCACAATGACAGCAATAAGGACAGATAAGTACAGAGGTAAAAGAATAAATAATAGAGGTTTATAAAACTGGAATTAGAAGAATACAAAAACACAAATAGAGAGTATACTATTACTATATACTACTATTTGGAGACAAAGATAACAGGTTAAGTGACAGTGGTGTGTTTAACAGCAGCAGAATCAACATGTCTATGTAAACAGCAAACACCAGACTAATATATGATATGATTAAGTAATAATGGAACCTAGTTTGTCTGTATTAATATAGAGATGTAATAGAAGTGTAATATAGAATACGAAGCAGGTCAATGTAATGTAAACATGGTATAGTATAATATAATATAATGATATAGTATGAGACATGAGATATAGTATAAGGTGAAATTAAGTGATATAGTATAACCTTTTATATAGTATAGTGCAGCAATATAACATAGTATAGTATAAGTATAAAATATAGCAATGTAACATACGGTGGTATAGTTATATTACAACATAGTATAAATGAACATAGTATAAGGTATAGTACAGCAATATAACATATAGTGTAGTGTAATATATAACATAAGTATACAATCAGTCCAACGGTCCAACAGAGAAACAATGGAGAGGGAGGGGTAAGGGGAGTCTCTCGAGTGTACCAAACAGTGTGGAGAAAAGGGTCTGTGTGTGTTGTGTGGTGTTATAGACTGTTGTACAGTCTGATGGCAGCAGGTACAAATGAGCACCTGAAGCATTCTGTTTTGCACCTGGGTGGGATGATCCGGTGGCTGAATGAGCTGCCCATCTGCCACAGCTCATCGTACAGGGGGTGAGAGGGTTTTCCAAGATGGCTTTGATTTTGTCCTTCGTCCTCCTCTCTGCCACTGACTCCTGCCCAACCACAGAGCTGGCTTTCCTCACCAGCTTGTTCAGTCTACTAGCCTCACCAGCCCTGATGCCACCACCCCAGCGCACCACAGCAAAGAACTGTGCACTGGCTACTACAGACTGGTAGAAGATCCTCAGTAGCCTGTCGCACACACCGAAGGATTGGAGTCTCCTCAGGAACGACAGTCTGCTCTGTCCCTTCCTGAAGAGGGCGTTGGTGCGATTTGGACCCCAAGGTATTTGTATGAGTCCACCCTCTCCACTTCCTCTCTGTGGATGGTAACAGGCACAGGGGGCCTCCTGTTCCTCTGGGAGTTCACCACCAGTTCTTTGCTGATGTTGAGCTTCAGGTGACGTGTTATTGTACCATGTGACAAAGCTCTCTATCAGTCCTCTGTACTTCTCCTCACTGTCATTGTTGATGCATCCAACAATAGAGTAGTAATCGGAAAACTTTTGGAGGTGGCAGGAACCAGAGTTGAAACGGATGTCTGAGGTGTAGAGTGTGAAGAGGACTGGTGCCAGTACAGTTCCTTGTGGTGTGCCGGTGTTGCTAATCACAACCACAGAGGCACAGCCATCCACTCTGACATGCTGTGGCCGACCAGCGAGATAGTCCAATATCCAGGATGTAGTGTTGGGGTGCAGTTGCATCGCCAGAAGCTTATCTCTTAGAAGGCAGGACTGGATGGTGTTGAAAGCACTGGAGAAGTCAAAGAACATGACTCTCACAGTGCCTTGCTTCTGCAGGTGTGAGAGGGCTCTGTGGGTCAGAAAGATGATGGCATCCTCCACTCATCTACCTTGGTTGGTAGGCAAACTGCAGCAAGAAATCAGTTAATAATGTTATGTAGGTAATGTTTATCATGGTCACCATCTTAATATAACATGTTAGTATGCAAACATGCTAATAGGAACTCAACAAAAGGTACAGCTGAAGCTGATAGGCATGTATCTGGCCATAAACCAAAGAATGAGACAAACTGACAGTCTGACCTGATGATGACGGTAGGTGAAAAGTCAGAGGTTCTTTCAAAGTCGATAGGATTCCTCCCCTGGGGAAAGTAAGTGCACTTACTCAAGTAACACACATATAGTTCTAATGTACTTGTACTTTACTTTAGTATAACTACTTTATACTACATCTCTTATCTCGTATGATCTCTACTCCACTGCCATTACACATAACTGTTGGTTAGTTACTTTAGTTTTACATATTGTCTTATAATTACCTTTTATAATTACCTTGTAAAATATGATGTGTTCTTGGTGATTAAACAACCCAACAGTATATTAACAGTTAAAATTAGCTCAACCTTAACCTGCTACAACATTAAAATGAGTACTGAGTGCAATAATACAATAATATAATTTCAGTCAGCCTACTCACATGGAATGAATTATTATGTGAATGTAGAATATGTGCAACATAAAGTTTTGGTGTTAGGACTCTGACCACATCATTTCCCACAAGGAAACAACAAGCTCACCATAGCAGTGCGGAGAACTTGGTTCACCACAAAAACATGGACTCACTGTATAACATTAATAGTTAGCACATGCATGGTTTCAGGTTGACATACTGTCAGTGTTGGGGAGTAATGAACTACATGTAATTAAACTAGTAGTTTAACTACATTTTGCAGCAGCTTGCTGGTAGTTCAACTACATTCATATTTGTATAGTGATTCAAGTAGTTAAATTACTTTTTTGACATTATTTGTGTAGTTAACTACTGAAACTACAAACAATTTTGGGCCATAAAAGGAAAGGAATGATTTTTATTTTAATTTTAGCATTGCTTCTCTACTGAAGCCAACAAAAACAACAACAAAAATATAACATTCCTTGAAATTTAGTCCTTGTGAAAAGCCCAGATGGCATTGTTTAGGACAGGTTTAGGTCTCAGAGGTATTTCTGGATTGTCAGCTCACCTGTGAAAAATATTTGGCTACAGTTTTTAATGTTTTGAATCTGAATTTGTAAAACTAAACTTGAACATATTAGGTGTCAGGTAGTCATAAGTATTGACGCTAAGTATTGTATGCTATTTTAGAAGTTACCTGGCTAACTGAGTAATCCTGCTTGGTGCAATACCCCCACCTGGACTCTAGTTTCTGGAAAGCAGGTGTCTGACTGATGGACAAAACCAAAGCTGACATTCCTGCACTTTCCCATGAATAGTGGGGTATTTTATTTTTTTGGTTTACATATGACCTGTGAACAAGTGGGCCCTTCCGTAATAAACTCAATTGAGTGGCAGTTTTTGCTGGCATGTGACTTTTCTTTATTATATTTTGTTATAATTTCGTACCACATGCACATTGTCAATTGGATCATTTTTTTTACAAAGTAGTTTGAACTCCTTTTTCTAAGTAGCTTTAGTTAACCAAACTAGATTTCTCCCTAGTGTAGCTTTGTTGTAGTTCAACTTCTTCCCATGTGAAGTAATTGGTAGCTTGCAAAGCTATACTTTCAAAGTGGCTTCCCCAACTCTGCATACTGTGTTGTTATGATAACTGCATAGCAGTTCTTTGATTTTGGTTTTCAGTGACCCCTCATGTGTGTATAAACAGTGCCACCTACCATTTGTGATGCTCAATGACAGCAGTAGCTGAACTGTTTCCACTTCGGCTGATATGTTCTACATGTCTACATATGAAACTACTGAAATTGGATTCATGAGTAAAGACTAGTGGAAAACAGTAGGGTGAAACGAGCCCTGTAAAAGCCTTTGGCCATCTCAAAGTACCATACTAGTGTTTTTGCCTGCTTCAGTCCATTCACCACAAACCACACTTATATTTTTGCTCAATTTGCTAATATATAAGTTGTTGTAGCAGTAGGAACCGTTCCAGGTTGTTGTTGTTACTACAGTCAGTTTGTGAGGTGACCCTTGACCATTAGCAGCATGCCTACAATTACTAAATTAATTCCTTCATATTAATATTTTTTGGTTATCGCATGTATTCCATTTGTCCCTGTCTCCTTATTACTCTTATTTTATGTATTTGTGGTGCCAGTTGTGACTACAGATTTTTCCTGTTTGGACACACTTGAAATTTCTCAGTAATCTGTAAAGAATATACAGTATGATTTGTAGCAAATGGACTAAAATATGCAAAAATGACTGCTTTCTGAACATGTCAATCAATATTGACAGTCAGAATATATGCAGAGGATAGTACACACAGTAAGAAATGTAGATCTTCATGCAGTGTGGTGGATCATTTACATTATGATATGAATATCATAACATTTACAGGTGATATACACTTTACATCACAACATTTTTACCACTAAAATACTTGTTCTTAGTTAATTACCCAGGTTAGGAGCCATACAGCAAGTATGTCAAGGTAATTAAGTGCAGTTCTAAATAAATGTGGCGCTCAGATTATTTTCAAATGTTCATTTTAGCTCACACAAACATACTGCTGCCTTGATAAACATATTCCATCAAACTCAGTGACATGACTGGTAATTATTCCTCAGATCAATATACTATTCTGCTGTTTACTATTTGTTGTGTGTGTGTGGACAAACATTGGTTTTATCTATTGTTATAGTTGTTATAGGTAGCTCTGCAGCTTGGGTCCAGACTTGTCTCTTAGTCAAAGACTTACTTTGGGGTTTATGTATCAGTGTAATTCATGTTTTTATTTTTTTTATTGTTTTATCTTTTAGTACTGTGTGCTCTGGTTGTAATTTGACGGTTACTGACCTCTAACTTTGAATGTCTGTTCATTCAGGAACATCTGCTCTCTAAAGTTTTAGTCTTTCAATGTCTGTCTGTATGTTTTATGAATGTGTGTTTAATATTGTTTTGTGAATGTGGTTGTGTATATGTGTGTGTAGGGCCCTGAGGGTGAGCCTCAGCCCATGACAGAGGTGGATCTCTTCATCTCCACCCAGAGAATCAAAGTGCTCAACGCTGACTCCCAGGTACTCACTATGACTGATGCACAAAACACAGCTGTAGAGCCTTTTCTTGTCACCTCACTGAGAAAGGACCCGGGTATCACCAGCAATTAAAATATTACAAGATCTCTGAAGAACACATTGAAATGGAGCCAAATACACATAGATCTTTGATGCTACACAGTTAACATCCATTGATTTTTCCATACTTTGGCGGGTATGAACATGAAACAGGCATTAAATTGCTTGGTACTGGTATTGAAAAGGTCTTAAAAAGTCTTAAGTTTACCTTGGTGAACCCTGCAGAAGCAGGACACCTACACCCAATGCAGAAAATGTGCATCATGCACACATAAACATGAATGTGTAGCTATGTCAGTGCTCTGAGATTATCCTGAGCTTTTTGCTATTAAGACCAAAAATAAAGTTAGATAAAGGGTATTGCAATCTGTTGCTGATTTGTACTGAGGCCTCTTGGGGTCATATGGTAGAAAAAAATATTGACGTGGAAAGTTGTGTGAATGGATTGTTGTCAAGTAAATAGATTAGTAAACTACAAGGGGAAAAGGAGTCTGGAGTGCTTAGTCAAGACCAAAAATCCAGTTGCGTTCGATTCAATTTCCTTGAGATAATTATGACCTGGATGAATGAGAATATTCACAGGCTTAGTCAAGATGTATTCAGGGGAACAATATAACTTCCAGTGTGGACCTATAGTTTTTTTTATTAGCTGTCTTTAAGTGCCCTAGGTGGGAATGTCCATGTTGTTTGGGTTAAGTTAAATTTGCTATGTTTGGTTTGTTAGTTTGGTTTCTAACCCCAGATTTATATAACATAAGGACTGTGGTTCTTTGACTTCCAGGAGACCATGATGGACCACCCTTTGCGGACCATCTCCTACATTGCTGACATTGGCAACATTGTGGTTCTGATGGCCCGGCGCAGGATGCCTCGACCCGATTCTCAGGAGAATGTGGAGGCCTCAGACCCAGGTCAAGACAGCAAGCGCCAGTACAAGATGATATGCCACGTGTTTGAATCTGAGGATGTGAGTCCCACAGCAAAGTCATATGATGTCTTTGGGATAACATGCAATTTTTCTAATGTTAATTTTGACAGTGTAATCGGCTGTGAAATGGACTACAATTAGTTAAAAAGAACTTGAGCTGACCATAAGATAATATAACGATTACAATCATTTTTTCCTGTCTTCTAGGCCCAGTTGATTGCCCAGTCCATCGGGCAGGCCTTCAGTGTGGCTTACCAGGAATTCTTACGGGCCAATGGCATTAACCCTGAGGACCTGAGCCAGAAAGAGTACAGTGACTTGCTCAACACTCAGGACATGTACAATGATGACCTCATCCACTTCTCCAAGTCTGAGAACTGCAAAGATGTAAGTTGCGCTCTGTATCATTCAAACATTTTTGTACTGGTTCCTGAACAGTAATTTTACTGTCATATCCTGCTCAAACTAAAAAAAGTCAGTGATCATCTTTATCACTGCTAGTAGTTCATACAGTGTTGGTGCTCAGAACTTCCGGATTCCAAAGGTTCTGCTCTCATTGCCACAATCGCATTTACATGAATGCGAACTCGTACACAATGAAATAACCACTAAAACTACACTATTTTATATCAGTTGATATGTTTTTGTATTATGGTGTGGAAAATTGTATTAAACAAAGTGAAAAGTAAAGTTAGTAAAATGGTTTTGTTTTGTGTCTGTTTGCTTGCGGCCTGCCGGCTGACCTCAGGTGCTCATAGAGAAAGCTAAAGGGGAGATTATGGGTGTGGTCATTGTGGAGAGCGGGTGGGGCTCCATCCTGCCCACTGTCATCATTGCAAACATGATGCATGCTGGGCCGGCTGAGAGGTCTGGCAGACTGAACATAGGAGACCAGATCATGTCCATTAATGGGACCAGTCTGGTGGGACTGCCACTGTCCACCTGCCAAAGCATCATCAAGGTATGTGTATGGTATTATTTTTAGTAATGGATATACTGAATGAAGTTACTGATTATAGATGTGCACAAGTAGCACAGGGGCAGAGTTCTTGCCTACCACCCTGGATCCATTGCAGTTGGCTGTATCTCCGGCTTGCTTGTGTTTCCACAAAACTCACAACACAAGTTACACAGTACTTAACATAAAAACAAAATGTAAGCAAAAAGAAGCGAAGTGCAATACAATATAAAAACAAAAAATCAGAGCATTTTTTTCTGATTTGTTTTGCAAGATTTATTTTTGGCATTTTTCCTTTATTTGATAAACACAGCAGAGCTACAGACAGGGAATGCATAGAGAGAGGGGGATGACTTACAACAAATGCCCCCGGCCGGCAGGGTCAGATGGGAACAAAATTCGGCCTGGGCACTTTTTGTCTGGACCGGCCCCATTTTTCCCCAGCATACGCAGCACAATATCAGGCTTTTTCTGACATAAATGCTAAGCAATAGATATCAAGTTGGCAGGCTTTAAGCAACTATCAAACCGGGCCCGGCGCCACGAGGGGTCTTAAGGGGGTTTAACAGAGATAAGTGACAATCGCTTAGCTGTTGTTTCAGAACCATGGACAATGATGTGGTGCCCCCTGCTGATTTTGACAGAGAATCGTTCATAAATTTAAAAATGTTTAGCGCTCTGCTAGTAAGAGTGAAAAGTACCATAGGAGGCATAATTTGCTCTGTAAATACAATGAAGCAAGAGGGAGCTTAAAGAAAAAGCAGTAAATTGCTAAATTTGATATCAGTGCACAGGACATCTTTCAGTGCTGCACAGAATCTGTGGCTGAATATTGCTACACTCAGCAAACCACTAAAATCCTAAACAGTCACTGAACGGATGTGATGATAGCTCATCTAATTTGCGATTCTCAAGTCCAGAGTGTCATGATCTGAAATATACATTAATTCTTTTGATCAGCTACTTCAGTAGAGTGTGTGACTATGCCGTAAGACAGGAATAACAGTGGTAGTACGAGGTAGTGTAGTGTGAGGTATTGTCGGCCCCCAGCATTATAATGAAGATCACAAATCAAAAACGGACAGGCAGTCAGTTTGAAGAGGCTAAAACAGCTGTAATGTAATTCCATCACTTAGCCCCGGCCCAGGTGCGACCGCACCCCCATACTTCCCAATACTTGGCCAGTGAACGTACACATTCAACTTATCTTTTCCAGCTTGACAGCTGTGAGTATCACCTCTCTGGACATGGAGCTCTCTGGAGCTCTGCTCTCCTGCGACCACAGACACACCAGCAACTAATTCTTCTGTTCCATTCCTACACAGACTTTTTCATGTGACTTTTGTTTTTACTCTGTTACAGATTTGACTTGAAATGTTGTGAAAAAGTACTTAAGTAACAGTAAAATTACGTATTTTGTAAAATTCCTTGGAAAAAGTACAAGTACACAAAAAACGACTTTGTTACAGTAACAAGAGTACTGTCACCCCTAGCTTTATAGACAGTATACAGTAACTGTGTGTTGTCATGACATTCCATGACAGCAAATTATATTGCCCAGAGGGACCACATATTGGGAAAGTAAAATAGCCTAGAATTGATCCCTGAGGCACTCCAACCTAAACTTAGCTATTGATTGTCTATGAAAACAGACAATTGTCTATTTTCCAGGTAGGAGGAGTAGGGAAAAACCTGAAATTATACTGACCCAGTATCTCACTCTGCCAATAAGAATGCAATGGTCAACCGTGTCAAATGCTGCGAGTAAATGTCAAGTAAATAATAATTGAGTAAAACTAAAAGAGTAGTATGATGCTGATGGAGGCCAGATTGAAATATATCATAAATACAATTATTTTCCTAGACCTCACGGTGTTGCCTGGCAACTACTTTCTCCAGAATTTTAGGATAAAAGGGCAACATGGAAGTGGGATGAAAACTTTGAGGGAGAGAGGGATCACTTCAGACTTCTACCAAAGAGGCTGTGAGCATCTTATCATCTGTCTGTGTAGTGATGTGCACCTTTTGACATTTCGTTGATAACATATGCTTTCCTTTATGTAGGGTCTGAAGAACCAGTCTCGGATCAAGCTGAACATTGTCAGATGTCCCCCAGTGACCACTGTACTCATCAGACGGCCAGACCTCCGCTACCAGCTGGGCTTCAGCGTTCAGAATGGCATTGTGGGTAGCACTGTGATTCTGCTTTGTTTTTATTTTAAATGATACTTACAATTCTGTTAAATTCTTGGGTGAAAAATTGATCCGTCACTTCAACAGATCTGTAGCCTTATGCGTGGGGGCATCGCTGAACGGGGCGGGGTCAGAGTGGGTCACCGCATCATCGAGATCAACAGCCAGAGTGTGGTGGCCACACCCCATGAAAAAATTGTCCACATCCTGTCCAACGCTGTGGGAGAGGTGAGTCGTTACACTTGACATAGACATAACAGATACTGTGTTCTGAATATTTTCACAGACTCATTTAAGTTAAGATAAGATAAGATAATCCTTTATTGATCCTCCAGAGGGGGAATATAATAAAATTGAAAACTATACAAGAGCAGTTAAACTCAAAATTACAGGCATTAGCAGAAAAACTGGCTGGTGAAAGTGATGACAGCGTGGTCTCCACTGCTGTTGTACAGTCTGATGGCAGCGGGCACAAATGAGCGCCTGAAGTGCTCCGTTTTGCACCTGGGTGGGATGATCTGGTGGCTGAATGATCTGCCCCTCTGCCACTGCTCATCATGTAGACTCATTTAAGTTAAGATAAGATAAGATAATCCTTTATTGATCCTCCAGAGGGGGAATATAATAAAATTGAAAACTATACAAGAGCAATTAAACTCAAAATTACAGGCATTAGCAGAAAAACTGGCTGGTGAAAGTGATGACAGTGTGGTCTCCACTGCTGTTGTACAGTCTGATGGCAGCGGGCACAAATGAGCGCCTGAAGTGCTCCGTTTTGCACCTGGGTGGGATGATCTGGTGGCTGAATGATCTGCCCCTCTGCCACAGCTCATCATGTAGAGGATGAGAGAGGTTGTCCAGGATGGCTTTGATTTTGCCCTTCATCCTCCTCTCTGCCTCTGACTCCAGGCTATCCACTTCCAGCCCAACCACAGAGTTGGCCTGCCTTACCAGCTTGTTAAGTCACAAACTTGCCAGCCCTGATGCCACCGCCCCAGCACACCACATCAAAGAATAGAACACTGGCTTCTACAGACTGTTATAAGATCTGCAGGAGCCTGTTGTACACACCGAAGGATCTGAGTCTCCTCAGGAAGAACAGTCTTCTCTGTCCCTTCCTGAAGAGGATGTCAGTGTTGTGAGGCCAGTCCAGTTTTTTATTGATTTGGACCCCAAGGTCCTTGCTCCTTGAGAGGGATCCTTCCTTTGTTGCTCTTCCTGAGGTTTCTTTAAGTTTTTTCCCGTTAAAGGGTTTTTGGGGAGGAGTTTTTCCTTAACCAATTCGATTGTCCATGGACAGAGGGTGTCGTATGCTATACAGATTGTAAAGCCCCTTGAGGAAAATTGTGATTTTTGATATTGGGCTATATAAATAAAATTGACTTGACTTGACTTGCATGAGTCCACCCTCTCCACTTCCTTTCCCTGAATGAACTGGAACAGAGGGCCTCCGGTTCCTCTGGTAGTCCACCACCAGCTCATCAGTCTTGCTGATATTGAGTTTCAGGTGATTGTTGTTGCACCATGTGACGAAGCTCTCCATCAATCCTCTGTAGTCCTCCTAGTTGTCTTTGTTGATGCATCCAACAATGGAGGAGTTGTTGGGAAACTTTTGAAGGTGGCAGGAACCAGAGTTGAAACGGAAGTCTGAAGTGTAGAGAGTGAAGAGGAATGGTGCCAGTACAGTTCCTTGAGGTGTGCCGGTGTTGCTTATCACAACATCAGAGGCACTGTCATCCACTCTGACATACTGAGGCCAGCCAGTGAGGTAGTCCATAATCCAGGATGCAGTGTTGGGGTGCAGATGCATTGCCACAAGCTTTTTCCTGAGAAGGCAGAGCAGGATGGTGTTGAAAACACTGGAGAAGTCAAAGAACATGACTCTCACAGTGCTGCTCTGTTTATCCAGGTGTGAAGGGACCTTGTGTGTCATGGGTATGATAGCATCCTCCACTCCAATGTTTAGTTGGCATGCAAACTGCAGTGAGTCCAGAAAAAGAGTTAGCAGGGTCCTCAGGTGCCGCAGAACTAGCTTCTCAAAGGTCTTCGTGACATGTGACGTAAGTACCATAGGTCTGTAGGTCTGTACCCTAACCCATTGAGAGCGCTGGCACGTCCTTTCTTTGGCACTGGAATGGTGCAGGAAGTCTTCTATAGTTTGGGCACCTTCCTCAACCTCAAGGAGAGATCAAAGAAGTGCTGTAAGGCTGCTGCAAGCTGCCCAGCACACGCTTTAAGTATCCTTTGATTGATGTTGTTAGGGCCACTGGATTTATTAATTTCTACCTGGATGGTGGTAAGGTTAGGGGCCTGGGTGGGGGGTGGGGGTGCTGTGCCATGATCCAGTGTCCTGGGAATGTTGGGAATGTTGAGGAGGGCTGGAGGGTGAAGTGGGGCTGCACTCTGAGGTTGGGGGTTTACTGAGAGAGGATGGGGTAGCCATACTCTTGATGGGGAGGAGAGCACAGTCTCCAGCAGAGGTGTGAATGGGGGCAGAGATGAAGGGTGGGGAACTGGACATACTGTCTGAGCACACAGGGTCGCGTCAAACCTATTGAAAAAAGGGTTTAGCTTGGTAGCAAATTTTAGCTCCCCCTGTACTCCGGAGGCAGTCTTGCTGCAGCCTGTCATACGCTTCATCCCGTTCCACAGTTCTGCCCCATTTTGGCCTCAGTCTTCACCCTGTAGTTGTTCTTGGCCTCTCTCAGTTTCCTCTGTGACTTTATTAATGCTCAGAGCATGGTACACAAGACAAAGGTTAGTTTGCAATGCGCACCTCACCACGGTCCTCCCCCTCTGGTCGAGGTTGTTCCTTTCAGTAAGCAGGTTTGCTTCCCAAGCTGGGGTGACCATTTCCCTTGTTCAGTATTCTGTTTTAGCTTATGCGTCACTGTGTAATGTAATGTAAGAACAACGTTCAGTATTGTCCATCCATCCATCCATTTTCTTCTGTTTATCCGGTGGCAGCAGGCTGAGCAAGGTAGCCAGACGTCCTTCTCCCCAGCAATGTTTTCCAGCTCCTCCTGGGGGATCCCAAAGCGTTCCCAGACCAGATGAGATATGTAATCCCTCCAGTTTGTTCTGTGGAATGTTGGGGAAGCTACTTTGAAAGTATAGCTTTGCAAGCTCCCCATCACTTCACACTGGAAGAAGTTGAACTACAGCAAAGCTATCCCAAGGAGAAATCTAGTTTGGTTAATTAAAGCTACTTAGAAAAAGTAGTTCAAACTATTTTTTTTTTTAATTATCAAATTGGCAATGTACATGTGATAAGAAATTATAATAAAATGTAATACAAAAACAGTCACATGCCAGCAAAAAATAGAATGCTCAATTGAGTTTATTTGCAAAAAGTGCCTACTTGTTAACAGGTCATACATAAACCAAAAAAATAAAACACCTCACTATTCATGTGAAAGTAATGTCAGCTTTGGTTTTGTATATAATGTCCATCAGTCAGACACCTGCCTAGAGTCCAGGTGGGGGTATTGCACCAAACAGGATTACTCAGTTAGCCAGGTAACTTCTAAAATAGCATGCAACAACTTCTCTGAACATTTGTTGATAAATTGCAATAATTAATATTTATGGCTAATTGACACCTAATATATTTACATTAGCTTTACAAATTCAGATTCAAAACACTGAAACCTATAGCCAAATATTTCTCACAGATGAGCTGACAATGCAGCTTCCTGGAATACCCCTGAGACCTAAACCTGTCCTAAACAAAGCAATCCCATCTGGTATTTTCCCGAGAACAAAACTGCAAGGAATGTTATATTTTTGTTTGTTTGTTTGTTTGTTTTTGTTGGCCTCAGTAGAGAAGCAATGGTAAACTAAAAATAAAAAATCATTCCTTTCCTTTTATGGCCCAAAATTGTTTGTAGTTCCAGTAGTTAACTACACAAAAAAATGGCAAAAAAGTAATTTAACTACTTGAATCACTGTGTATGTATATATATGAATGTAGTTGAACTACCAGCAAGCTACTGCGAAATGTAGTTAAACTAGAAGTTTAATTGCATGTAGTTACTTCACTATTCCCGAAACACTGGTTCTGTGTCTAGCCCGGAGTCTCCTACCAGTTGGACGTGCCCAGAAAGCAATCCTCCTTTTTCCGGCATCTCATCTTAATCTCATCCACACCTGGTGCCTTGCCGTTGAAGAGATTCTTGACTACCTCAGCAACCTCTGCCAAGGATATGGGTGAGGTTTCCCCTGGATCTTCAAACTCTGCCTCCTCCACAGAGGACGTGTTGGTTGGGTTTAGGAGTTCCTCAAAGTGCTCTCTCCACCGCTCGACAACATCCCCAGTCCGGGTCAGTAATTCTCCTCCCCTGCTTAAAACAGCCTGAGCTAAGTCCTGCTTTCGGTCTGCCAGAACTTCCTTGAGACCAACCGAAAGTCTTCTCCATCCTCTCCGAACTCACATCCGGAGTTTTTTGCTTCTGCACCCACCGAAGCCGCAGCCCTCCTGGCCTCCCAGTACCTGTCTGCTGATGGCCAGCCAAGCCTGTAAGGCCTCCTTCTTCAGCCTGACGGCTTCCTTCACCGCTGGTGTCCACCAGCGAGTTCTTAGGTTGCTGCCACAACAGGCACCGACGACCTTCCGGCCACAACTCCTAGCAGCCGCCTCCACAGTGGAAGCTTTGAACATGGCCCACTTGGATTCCACGTCCCTAACCTCCCCCTGGATGCACTTTTGCAAATTTTTCATGAGGTGGGAGTTGAAGACCTCACAGACAGGGACCTCAGCCAGACATTCCCAGTTCACCCTCACTACACGTTTGGGTTTACCAGGTCTGTCCGGCAGCCTTCCCCACCATCTGATCCAACTCACCACCAGGTGGTGATCAGTTGACAGCTCTGCTCCTATCTTCACCCAAGTGTCCAAGACATATGGCTGCAGTAGAGCCTTGCACGGCCCAAAAATTCCAGCCCTAGCCCGGCCGTGGCCTGTGGTGTTCAAGCCCTAGCCCAGCATCAGTCACACAAAGTCTGCAATTTTTCAGCCTGAGCCCGACCCGAGACTGAGACCAATAACCGACAGTCATGCCCACAAATATTAACTGTCCATTACAGAGAACGAGACGCATAAAGACGCAGTAGAATATAGCCGAGCTACGTGATCCAGCAGCCAATAAGTAAATAAAGATTTACGGCCTACCTTTCTTTGATGTTAATAACTTCATTGTTTGAAGTGGTAATAATCACATCAAAGCTAATGCACATGCATAATTTGTGTGTAATGCCTGTGATTAAAATGCGTATGTATAATATTTATAATATAATCAATATAACAATATTTCATACAGTGGGCTACGTGCTCTGCACTTTTATGGGCACAATGAAAAGAGAGTCCGACCCGAGCCCGGTCTATAAAAAAAATGGCCCAAACCCAGCCCCAATCGACTCAGCGTGTCAGGTCCTGTTGGGTCCCAGCTTGCAATACACCCAACCCCAATGCCTATCCCTGCAGGTGGTGGGTCCACAGGGCGGCGGCTCCATGTAGTTCTCTTGGGCTGTGACCGGCCAAGCCCCCTGGGTCAAGGCCCAGCCACAAAATTCTCACCGGTGAGCTCCCCTCCCAGGTCTGGCTCCAGGGGGGGCCCCGGTTTCTGTTCAGTATTATATTGTTCAGTATTAATTGTACTGACACTGGCACTCTTTTTTGGTTTGAGAAACAATACAATTGGGACCACAGTCACAAGGACTAATACCATAAGGCAACATGTTGTTCCCCTAACGGGGTGCCAGGGTCTGTTGTCAGGCACTGACCCTTTGATATCATAAGTCACTATGTTAACTCAGATGTTCTTATCTGTTGCCCTTTTGAAGTTTTTTCTTCTGTCTTCTCTCTGTAGCAACCATTGGCAGGTTTTTAAACAACAGTTTAAATATTACTTCAAATATTACTGAGATCACTACAGAAAATCGCAGATGAACATTCAATATCCAAGAATTCACATTATAGACACGACCTCTGAGTATGCCTGTAACAATTTGGCCACAATAGAGCACATTGACCATACACAGTCCAGCCATATACTAGGTTTTGACCTAGTCTTGTTAACAAGCAAACAAAACAAACAAAAAAAAACAATAGGTGCTCCTACTGGTGAGTGTTCACATGTAATGATGACTTTGGCTTTTCACAGGTTGTTAAATACTGGTGTTATCCCTGCTACTGCTTCTGGTTTGAGCGGATATTGTGCCTGACATGGACGGCGTGTGCTTTTTAGGTATCAGATGGAGAGGTTCAACCCCTTTAACTAATCCCACATCATACTTATCTTTGGCCCACAGCTTTTGTGGCACTTCTTGTAATTCTGGTGAGTTAATTTTTAACTGAGGAAAATTTACCCACCCCTTTTGTTTAGATTTGCCAATCTGTGCCAAATGCATTGTCTGTTTTCCCATAAAAGTGCTCTGAAATGGGCATCTGTATGTTTGCAATCGAGGTGAATATTGAATTCCTTCTCTATTTTCTCATGCATTATCTTGTGAACACCAAGTGACCCAGGGTCCCAAATCTTTACACTGCACATTATGTGTTCTAGCTAGAAACACGTAGTGATGAGTTATGTACATTAAATTCGTGGTAGCCAATGAATTTGGCTACCGCGGAGGTCGGCACAATAGTCAGAATCAGAATCAGAATCAGCTTTATTGGCCAGGTATGTGGACACATACAAGGAATTTGACTCCGGTTTTTCTTTGTTCTCAGTGTACATACACAGAAATAGACTTACATACATGTAAAACTATACATCTTAAAACAAGGACAACAAGCTCGACAAGGTAAACATAAACATTAAACTACTATGTACAGGTATAAATATATATATATAAGAAGTATATATATACTGTATAACAAAAACAAAACAAAACAACAATAGCAAGTGTAGACAGTAAGACAATAGTGCAATGGAGCAGAGTGCAAATGATGCTGAAATAAATATGATTACTGTAGGTTGCTTTATACACATGAGGTAGGTGGATGTGACAGTATACACAGCGTGCATAGTTTTGTGTTTGAGTAATGATATTTACATGATAAAAAACAGTGTATATTTAAACAATGAGAATATATAACAATATAATGATATATTACAGGTCCAGTAAATGTTTCTGTCACTGGGTTATTGCACAGGGATCATTCCTGACACTCTGTGACTGGTGTTAACTGTTCATCAGAGTGACAGCCTGAGGAAAGAAACTGTTCATGTGTCTTGTTGTTTTGGCGTACAGAGCTCTGTAGGGCCTCCCAGAGGGGAGAAGTTCGAACAGGTTATGTCCAGGGTGTGATGGATCTGCAGTGATGTTTTCTGCCCGTTTCCTGACTCTGGACCTGTATAAGTCCTGAATGGAGGGCAGTTCTACACCAATGATTCTTTCTGCAGTTCTGACTGTCCGTTGTAGTCTGTTCCTGTCCTGTTTGGTGGCTGATCCAAACCACACAGTGATGGATGTGCAGAGAACAGACTGAATGATGGCGGTGTAAAATTGGATCAGCAGCTCCTGAGGCAGGTTGAACTTCCTGAGCTGGCGCAGTCAATGCGCACATTTTATTATTCCAGTACATCCAATCACTAGTCATGAAATTGCTTTCTTTCCCTTCTTGGAACCAGTTTTTCTCAAACTCTGTGTCTGCTCCTTCACTAACGGTGGCTGTGCAGTGTAAGTCTGATGTCTGCATGAACATGTGCTGTGATGTTGTGCGTTTGTTTTTTTAAGCAGATCTGAGGCTACCCTGAGGGTAGCAAGTCCCATTGGTATATGTATAGGGGCTCACCATGCCCTAGTTCTACATATTGACCTGCAAAGTCTGATGCTCTGGTGACTTTAACTCCTTCCTCTGTACAATGCAAAATCAAGCTTAAAGCACAAATTAGGTTTTGAACAAATTCATAGGGCAACATTTGGAAAAGAGAAAAGAATGGGTTTTTTTTTTTATCACCATCTGCTGTGACTACAGATAGTGCTGTAGTATATGATTCCTTTACTGTGGTGCCTGGTGCAACAGTACAAATATATCTACCACTCAATTTTGGAGGAATTGGAAATTCACTTTGTTTTATAACCGAAATAGTAGCTCCAGAATCAACCAAAAATGTGATATTTTCCCCTGCTATCTTTAAAGTCATTTCAGATAAAACTTCAGATCTACTTATTTTTGTCACGTTAAGCACTTCTCTGTACCTATGTGTCGGTGTGTGTGTACGTGTGTGTGTGATGTTGGGGGTGCATTCACCGGAATCTGGAGTCTCCTCTGCCTCTACTGCCAGTCATGCCTCATCCTCTGTCTTGGATATGTGACAGTTAGACCGCGTTATCTTCCTTAGTCTGTAACAGTCTCTGGCCCAGTGGTCAGGGTTTCCACAATTCCAGCATCCATCGTCCTGAGGGCCTGCATTCCACAATTCTCTGCTTGGAGCTCAATTGCTGCTCTGAGGGCGACTGCTGCGCCCTCTGACTCTCACCTTGTTTGCTCCCCATCTCATGGTGGCTGGAAAAGTTGTTTTAATTTAGTCTCTCCACATATCCACGATACTCTTTTAGCAGGCTGACGGCTCTGGTTTGCGGCTGAGGCAGGAAGCCAGTTGTTCCTGTGAATGTGAGAGCTGACGGCATTGATTAGTTTTTTCCCCCTCCTTACACCCCTGCTCACTACTCTGATTCTTGTCACTGATTTATACTAAAACTGCCATACTCAGGAAATCCACATTTCTTTACCCACAAAGGAAGTTGTTTACAGGAGTCATGACCATGTTTCTCACACATAATTTTTGCACATCCCATTTGATCAGACTTGTCAGTCAAAGGTTTGCTTTTACCTTTCCCCATTTTTTATATTAATTTGCAGTCACTCACTTACCAGCAAACAGAGATATTTCTCAGACATGACATTCATTGATATTATTCAATATTTCCTTCTTCAATGGGTCGTCACCCCTATGGAATGTCACTCTACCTTCAGACGTCTTTCGTGGTCATCAGTACTGTGTCCTCTTTCAGTGGAATGCTGTATCATACAATCTCCCCCCACGATCTCACAAGCCATCTCTTCTCACCCTGGGAGTCGATTACGAACTGTCCTCAGGGGAGGTAGACTTCCTGGGTCTTAAGCGATTTCAAATCCCCTCACCGACTGCACGCGGAATTAACCTTTGCAGAAAGTGGATCGAAGAAAGTATGAGTTGGGTGTCCCCAAATTATTGTGGCAATTTTGCAATCCCACTCTGACAACGAGGAATGAGACAAAAATCTCACACTTTATTAACGCTCAGAGCATGGTACACAAGACAAAGGTTAGTTTGCGATGTGCACCCCGATGGGAAGCTGTTCTCTCTCTTTATACCTTGGCTCGCCCCCCAATGATCATAATCAAACATAATGGAAATTAACATGATATGTGTAATTTCCCTTACATCTCTTAAGCTCCTTTTGGACAGCGCAGAGTTCCTCACTATCCCTTGCCATGAAGGCCCTCTCCTTCCTGTTTAGAAGGCCTTTGATCTCTTTATTAAACCAGGGTTTATTATCCAGGATTTTATTCTCTCTCGGTGCACAGTTAACATATTATTTGAAGTTTGTCAGGACAGGAAAGAGGTAGACATGATTGAAATCCCCACCGATTGTAATGAGGGCACTGGGGCGTTTGAAGTCCTGCAATGACTGTATGGATACGTCACTCGCGTTTGCCGCAGCAGCAGATGGTGGAATGCAAACAGTCACAACAATGGTGTGCGAGTACTCCCGTGGTAGATAATATGATCTCAATCCTATTGCCATCAGTTCCATATCAAGAGTGCAAATACATTCCTTCACAGTAACATGTCCAGGATTACACAACAAGACCTCCTCCTCTCTTCTTACCACTCTGTTTTCCTCTGTCTGCTTTTACTAGCGTGAAGCTGGCTAGCTCAAGCAGGTTGTCCGATATATTCCCATTTAGCCACGTCTCCGTGTAGCAGAGCAAACTGCACTCTCTGTAAGCACGCTGGCTGTTCACCAAGGTGGGTAGTTCATCTGCCTTGTTGGCGAGTGACCTCACGTTCTCCATAATAATTGATGGAGGAAACAGTTTAAATTTCCTGTCCCTCTCGAACTCCAGCTCCACACCGGTTGTACAGGTGTCACTGCTTTCAATTGACGCAGTTGCAATTTGCCATACTTTTATCCAGCTGATTATAGCACTAGCTGCTGTGCGCACCAACACCCACCAGGTGGCACATGTGAGATGTCCAGACTGCAGAAGTGAACACAGCCACTGTGAGCGCTGTGAAAGCCGAGCCCTGCATTTCTGCTCCTCATACAGTAGCTACAGTTACCAGTGCTTGAAGCGGAAAAAAATAAGTACGACTACTCCCCTTATTCACATGTTGGCGTGTGCATCGGCTGGTATCAGCAAATCATTAAGTATTACATTGTGAATGTCTACTGTGAATAAAAGATACCACTGATTTTCACAACATAAATTTCATCTTCATCGTCTGACTCTGTTCATGTTCTCTTTGTGCCCTTTTGGAGCCAGGCCAACATTATTGTAAGGTTAATGTAACGTTACTTAGACTAGCCGCTGACAGAGAAAAGCAGGTTGGCAAGAATGAGAACAGGTAAGTGTCACGTAGTGCCCCCTGGGTAAGTTTATTTAGGGCCATTACAAATTGCCCAGAGGACCTGATATGGAGAGGGCAGAAAAGAGTAGGCTACCAGCAGCTTGTGAGAAGTGCCGGTGCGCAACAAAAAGTCACGTTACACCAAAGAGTAAAATGTAGAAGTGCCAGTACTGCGTACTAAAAAATTACGTTCCCATACAACAATTTTAATTAATGGATTAATTTATAATTCCAGTCTATCTTATATCTCCACTGAGTTAAACGGAGAGATTTCCACACACCAAATAGCCCCTGTTTAAATGACTTTTATTTTATGCTTCCATAAAGGAAACTCCCGTTGGCAAAAAAATGAAGAGCAACGCAAAGAATTTGCTCTGATCTTAGAGCACATCCACGGTGTGTAATATTAGAGAGTGAAGGCCGGAGAATGTTGTTTAGATAAATGATAGAGTGTGATGAAAAACGATTTGGTGTTAAGGCTATGCAAATTAATTTGGCTTCAACATAGATCGGGTAAACGAGGAAACAACACCCAGTGTCTGACAGCTGCTTCAGGCTCAGCAGGAGGGAGGAGATAGGGAAAAACAGGGTTTGTTAAGAAAGGTTCACAGTCAGTTACCATGGCAACTGACCCTGAGTTTAAGTTACGAAGGGAAAAGCCAGAGTTTCCCTCATTTTAGGGTTAACAAATTCAGAGTTTTCACTAAACCCACTTTGTGAAACAGGGCCCTGGATGTAGAATTTACCTGAGTTTTCAAGGAAATTTCCGTCTGTTTAATTGGGAGCACTGCTCCTCAATTCATTAAACTTTTAATGCCAAGTCAGCTATATCAGATGCATCTGTATTCCAATATCTTTTTGCTGACACGTCATATTAATCAGCATGTTTGCAGTCATTGATACAGAGGAAGTCATGGCTTTTATTTGTTGTGTCAAATGTTGCATCAAATTCACTTTTATACAGGTGTGGATGCGCGGAATGCATTTTATAAAAAACCTTACGTAGTGAAATCTGTGTTTTGCAAGCTGTAAACATGCCTCCTGAGATTAGAGCTGTAACCCTGGCCACCCACCATAAACATAAGGGAGAGGGAGAGAATCAACGTGTCCAATATGCTGGAGGAGGCTTAGCTTCTGCAAAATCATTTCCGTCCACTCAAAGATAAAAAAATATCTGTCTATAATGTCCAGCTCCCTGCCTGTGAATGTAAACTACACGCTCTCGTCTTCGTTCCCCTCTGTCCGCTGGCGGTACATATATCCGGTTCCACAGCTCCACTCTCCGTGGAGTCAACCAGCAGAAATACAGACAGAGGTATGTAGTAAAATCCTGTCATCAGGATTCAAGCACTCTGCTGCCACTTAGCGTCTACAGTTATCAAGTGCAACCCCCTCTTTCACCGCCGCGGCATCACTGTGGTAACACGGCAGCAATCCTGTCAAATGAAATGAGTGACATCTGTGAAGTAGCTCGCTGCGGGTGTAAGCGACTATTCTTCAGGTATTTTGTACAAACAAAAAAAAGAAAACATCTACAACTAGAACATTGCAGTGGTATAAACAAGCTTACACAAAGAAAGTAGACAAAAATCCAAAAACAAGAGAGCTGCTGCAACACTCTGCCTACCGCTTGGCACCCGTAAGTAAAATAACTGGTAAGCAGCAAACATTTTACTTGCATACAAAGTCCTCCTGCCACTTACTACTTGAAGGAACTAAGGGGAAGTAATGGCAGTTATATGAATTTCTGCACTGTATGGCCATATAATTATTAGGGTTATTAGCAGTGAATGACACCTCAGTTGCTGGGTGGAAGAAACAGCATCAGACGTCTCCTAATTGGTTTTGCAACCAACGGCTTCCAACTGTGCTGTTTGCTTGGTTATAAACAGCAACAGCCGCTACATGACACCCAAAGGTGCATGCCAGTGCACACAGCGTAAGTAGCTCAACACTTAGTGCAAACTTTAAAACAACATCCTGACCCCCCAGTGTAGAGTCCCAGGTCAGAAGAGTTCAAAACATATGTTTGATTGTAATTAACTTGAGCCACTTCAATTGAATACATATATTTCATACATCTTAGTTTACACACCACTAAAAGGGACCCAGTTAACTAGGATAAATACTTTTCCATGCACTACCAAGCCAAATGTACACAAACCCAAGTGCAGGATAAGTCATCAAATACTGTGTATCTTCATTCTACAGGAGGAGAAAAGAGAGGGATCTTGATATATATGAATACTCATATAGTAGTCCCCAACAAAAACACTCTCTCCTCCCGTTTGAGTAACTACAGTAACCAGCTGTTTTAGGAAACTGCTGAGTTTTTAAAAATGAAGCTATATATTTGTGAGCCGTTTTTAAAAATGTACATCTTCAGTAGTGTTGTAGAGAAATTCTGTGTATTTTAGGTTCTTTCACGTATCACGTCTCTGTGAATACAAACCTTTTATACGTGTTTTATACATCAGAGAGGACTCTTGACATGAAAGTTACACAGCAAAATGTGCAGTTTTTGATTGGTGTCTGGCTTACAACAATTTCCCATCCTTTTCATAATAAGTGAAAAAATATCTCTCACACTAACTTGACCTTTTGGCGGTTCCTGTGGACAAAAGTGGTAGTGTTTCACCTAACGTTAGGTTACATGTTCCCTGCGCTTCATTCCGCACCGCGAGGAGACTACTTCACCAGAGGAGAACAGGCGGCAGCTCGGGAGACGGACCTTCAGTTAGCAGCTGAAGCGACTCGAATTCAGCCAGAGCAAACCCCAGCGCTGTTTCGTATCATGGAAAAATCCGACCCGGTGGCAGGCATTAAGAATAACTAATAAAGATAGACGATCTTCTCGCTGTTGGTCTCGTTTGTTTATGTAGGTCATATAGTGGCATCTGTATTAAATTGAGAATGTTTCATAACCACTTAAAAACTCCATAGAGCTGGTTTAAAGCAATAAGCTGTTAGTATTTTTGATTAACCGTTACAATATTAACCTTTAGCTGCTAAGTCACAGTTTATTCCCCTACATTCCTCCCTTTTGACACAAAGTGGCAACGATAATATGGAAGAATAAATTCAAAATTAACTAGGAGATAAAATCAAGGAATGAAAATAAAAAAATAACTATTACAATAAGAAATTATTGCTAAACTGCAATACCAAAGTAGAAATAAATGCTTCACTGTTCATGACATGATGAGGAAAAACAGGAACAGAAAAAAAAATCTTCTTTTGCTGCGAGGTTGGTGCCAGTGTTTCCTCCTTAAATCCTTGACCATGACCTGGCTCCTCTGGCTCGAAGTTGTGGAGCTGTACTGACATGGACTTAGGCAAGGCGGCCTTCACCTAAGATAAGCTTGAGAGTATTGTTAAGTGCACAACATTATGCTAACATTTCATCATTAAGCCCTGTAAGGGTCAGCTTGCTTTGCAGGAAAGGTGTGTCAATCATGCGCAATATCTCATAAGGAGAGAGTACTGTGGTTTTGTGTGCGACCCCTCATGTACATCGATGCCAAAGGAAAATGTCAACCCATAATCTTTGTTAGCTTTGTTTTTAGACTTTGCTCTTTCAACTGCACCTCCACTTGCTGGATGGTAGGCACACATTTTTAGATTAATGTTGGATGCTTTCTGATCCATCCTCAGATGTTCTAAAGGGCCTTCTGCTCTGAGGTGTGCATAGGAGGGCATGTCTGTACCTCTCCCTACATCGTTAGTGGCACAAATCAAACACTTTTTACAAAAAATGTCTGCATATGATGAAAAACGAAGAACTGGTAACTCTTCTGAGCTAACCCATACTCCACTAGGGAGTTGTGTACCAGGAGGAAACCACCTTGTCATCAGCTCCAGCCTGCAGCGCAGAGACATCATTATCAGAGAAAAGATCATCCTTGGAGGATCCAAGTATCCAGACACCCTATTTAAACCTATGTCATTAGTATTTTGGTCATTGATCTCTTCATGGGACAATAAGAAAAATATAAGAAAAATATAGATTAACACAAGCCTCATCCTTTAAAATCTAATGACCAGACAGCCATGAAATTTCCCTAGAACATTCATGGTCCCAACCATAACATTTTCCCAAGCTTTCCTCCAGCAACATCCCTAGGAGAAATTTACTAAATTATCAGTGTGTTGTTTGTTCTGTCCAACACTCATATTGAGGTGTGTAATGAACATTGCAACCTCTAGTGGCCACTAGTAGAACTTTGGATTTCTGGTCAGTTTTTAATAACTTCTGTTAATTGCAGGTGGCAACATGTTAGTTTGGCTGTTCTACTTTTTTTTAGAATTGACATTAAAAATAATTTTTTCTACCAAGAGAGTACAGAGAAAGACAGAGTATCAGGAGAGCTGATGTTACCAAGTAGAACTGTGCTGTCACTAAAACAGCAGTGAGTGGCAGTTACTAGTGTCCAGTGGGATGTCTGGGTTGGCAACAAAGACTGCTAGCATTTGGTACTTGATCTTCAAAGGCATTTACTGTTAATAATTCCATGAATTGAATTCTTTGTTCTGTTTGTGACTGTCTCAGATCCACATGAAGACAATGCCTGCAGCCATGTACCGCCTGCTGACCGCCCAGGAGCAACCTGTTTACATTTAACAAGACAAAGCCCTGATCTCACACACCCTTTAAACCTCCTGCAATCAACTGTCACTTCCCAAGCCGATCCCCTCTACTGAGCCCAGTGCTCATCCTGTTCTATACAGCTTATGGACTATAGTGAGTTGTTAGTAGGACTGTTCTATTGCTCAGCCTCGTGACAACAACATAGAAACCCAAATTATCCATCTGTGTTCACTAAAAGATTTGTTTGTGCACTTTGACTAAAGTTACAATTAGTGAAAGGATGTTTACACCTGATGCATTTTCAGCACCTAGCAGTGCCCCAGAATCCTACATTTTTCTTCCTGGTTCACTGTTGATGTTTTGAAACTCAACACAATTCACACTTTCAAACTTGGGAGCACTATAACAATTCCTAAGTGTATCTCTAACATTCAGTTTAGACAACTAAGACAGTTTGGTTACAATTTTGGTTATTGTTACATAAGAAAAATGAGAACTTCTCACACAGTAGAACCTTATTTTCATCAGCTGGAAACTGAACCCTGACCATCGACTTGAAGGCAATCTGCACATCCAAACCTGACCTTCACACCCTGACTGTGCTTTCTGCCATGCTGCTATTTCACTGGCAGAACACTGCCTATGTCTAGTTATATTTCCTCCACCAAATCATTTATGTGAAAAAAAATCGCTTTTTTTTCTTATATGTATATTTTACACACTCATGCTGTAGCTACATTTCATGGGACCAAGCTTGCTTTTGCTCTCAGTTCTCCCTCCTGCTACTGTAATCCACTCAAAACACTGTACATCGGTGTTCTACGCAGAACACAGAGCTCTCCACATACTGTGAATCTTGCTGACAAATGAGTGTGTGAACACACACTCCCCCTCGTCACGTTCCACACATTTGTTTGCTGCATTGTTGAAGAGTTGGTGCTGCAGCTCCACTTTGCACATTTCCAACAGGAAAGCTTTCCAACTCTACTGTTGTCGATTGTTACAGTAGTTGTTGTGTTTTCATGCTATTTGTTACATTTTTGTATCCTCTGTACATAGCACCAGCAGTAGCTTCAGTCATCATGTAATAACCCCCATCAAACTAATACCCCTCTTAAACCACAGAGCGGTGTCCAACCAGTATGTCCAAAACATAACGCTGACTTACACCAAACCAGATGACCTACGATGTCTCTATGTCAAGGTGTTTGCACAAGACGCAGGAATGGAATGTGAGTCGCATGCCCGTCTTTGTCTAAATTACCTCAGGGTGATAAATACTGTATAGCTGAATTTCAGTCCCTTTCCTTCCCTTAAATTGAAGAAGAGAACATTAAACACTAGTCTGCCTGATGTATTGCATACAAACGGTAACAGGAAACCAAGGCTTTTTAATTTGGCTTCTATAGAAAATACATTCTGTTCATTGCTGGTTGGATAATGTAACCCAAAATAATGGGGAGTGAGCTCAGGACTACATCATGCTACTGTATGTGGATGTGTAAGGGTGTACACTAAACACTGCTCGCAACAAATACAATAACAGTTAAACATACAAGCTACTTTACATTCTCGTGATAGCTGGAGGCATGTGTGACATCAACAAATAAAGAAAATACATTTCCACAGCACTAATTCCATCAGTACAACAACAGCCATCTCATACTCACACACTTAGCATTTCCTGCAGATGTTTCACATTAAAAGCCTACTTGGGAAGGGAGGGATTTTAATGTTAAACATTGGTTATTGTTAAGTGTAACTGACAATAGCTTAAGTGTGATCAACAGAAGTAGAACCAGGAAGTGTGAGTGAAAACAGTGAGAGCAGCAACTTTGTTGTACTGATGAATTAGTGCTGTGGAAATGGACATTTTCCTGACTTTATCAAGACAACAGGTAAACAGGAGGAACAGAGGGAAGTGTTGAGTTTGCATTAACAGCAAATTAACAGAGGAGTAGACCAGAAGACAGGACGGCTTCTTACCAAAATATGATCAAATATACTGAAATAATGAATAAAGTCCTGTCTCTAATACAAACTACTTTCAAGTAAAGGCCTGATTCTCTCTGCATTCGAGGTAAATAATGACCCTGGACACTAATTGACAATTTACAGTAACCAACAAACAACATAGTGAAGAAGTGTAATTATTCTGTTAAAGGGGCTGTATGTAACAATTTACATGTATTAATCATTTTTTAATTGTTTTTTAATTATTTTTTGTTGCCAATGTGTGAACACATTGAATGAAAACATAAAAATGAAGACATAAAATGAGACCTTCCCCGACTTTCTCGGTTGCCTATAACAGCCTGACTGATTTCTATGTAAAGGACTCAGGATGGTTTTGTGCTACCGAGTGTCTTTCCTCTCTTCAGCTCCGCTACAGTGCTAACAGTGTGCAACACTAGCTAGTTAGCTCTATGATACTACTTCATATTTATACAGAGTATAGATGACGTTATTTTGAATGTTGATGGAGCAGCTGATGTTGGCCGGTGTTGGCTCGCACCTACGGAGTGGGAGCACAGGCACGAGCACAAGCACTGGGATGCTGACTGCAGTTGACTTAACGGCCACAGGTGTCATTGTTAACAAGCATTTTCTGAATCTTACATACAGCCCTTTTAAGTATTCTGTTAATAAATTTTCCATTAATTAAGTAAATGCCAGAGAGACATTTACATCACCAAAGACCTCTTCAATACACCTTTTTATATGTAGCATCATTTAATAACCAAATTTGTGAATGGATGACAGCTGTTGAATTTTATTATGAGTTTAAAGTGACATTTTTGGAAGTGTTCTTATAAATGTAATGATGATTGATTTCAGAATTCAGTCATTATAAGTGGGAAGAAATAATTGGAAGCAGGAACATTTTACATGAATGGCAAATATATTACTATTATTATTATTACACTATTTTGAGTTATGGAGGTGTAACACAGTACAGTTTTCAGTCATTCCCTCTGAATGACTATACTTCAAGGCCACTCTGTCTTCAGATCATGCAATGAAGTCACACTGAAGGACACTCAGTAAGAGGAAAAGGGCAGTAGCTTAGCAAATCTTCACTATAACATAATTTCATGTCCAACAAAGCTCTACTACAGGCTGTGTAGTTTTCCCTCAACAGTCACTTGTTCCTGCAATGCAAACTGCTCCGGAGTTCAACTCTTATCAAAAGTGCAAAGGGTTTTTGGGTTTATTTTGTTAAAAAACCTGAAACATGATTCTTTTAGTCTTTTATTTTAAAGGAGCAGTGTGTAGGATTTCAGGGGATCTATTGGCAGAAATGGAATATAATATTCATAATTATGTTTTCATTAGCGTATAATCACCTGAAACTAAGAATTGTTGTGTTTTTGATTAGAATGAGCCCTTCGTATCTACATAGGGAGCGGGTCCTCTTCCACGGAGCCCGCCATGTTGCACCGCCATGTTTCTACAGTAGCCCAGAACAGACAAATTCTAGAGAGGGCCTTTGCATTTTTACGTTGAAGTGGCAGCCTACACACTGCTCCTTTAAAGTTTTGGGGTAATTTGATAATATTGCGTATTTATACACAAAATAACACTGTATAGTAGCTTTGAATGGTGCTTATAATAAGACTAAAATGACAATGTGGCTGTACCCTTAAATGACCAATGTACCAGTGTTACTACAGTATACGTTTGGTCCCATTTACTACAAAATACATATTCTTTGCATTACTGCTGGCCATTTTCGAAGCACAATGTAATTTTTTCCATCTTCAACAAAATCAGCTTGCAAAAACTTGAAACTTGGGTTAGATAATCCATCACAGTGAGCATCATTGTTGTCAAGGTTTCCAGTATCTACGAGCTAATTTTCAAACTGTCGAGAAATCAGTGGAAATCAGATGCCTCTAAAACTAAAATCTAAAATCAAAGGTTCTGCACTGGAAAATGGTCACCAGGCATGTAGAGAAAAGATAATGGGCTAAAACGTGCAAACACTAGCATGGACTTTTAAAAATGCTGTGGGTATTCTTGATTATCTACTGTTTTGATTTGAAGGTACTTTGAATAGATGTGTTTTAGTAAAAGTGCTGAGATCACATGAGACAAACTAACATGAACTTGAACACAGAAGCAAAGTAAGAAGTGTTTTCCTGCCTTTCTTGTGAAGATATGGGTAAAACATGTTAAAGCTGTAATAGTGAATGTTTTTAATGTGCACAGATGTATGTTACAACTAAAACACATGTAAGCACCTTTTAAAGTGGTTGACTTTTACTGGAGGAGGTTCTCTACATCATTTCCATGTATCAGGAGGTCAATTATAAAACCTAAATCTGTCTGTGTTCCAATTGTCCCTACCAGGCAAGATGCCACACTTACATATAGTAGATTAAAAGAAAACCTTTAATTAAAAGTTATTAAATATTGCCTTTCATCCCATTTAATTAACAGGTTGATTGTCATTGGCTAGATTAAGTGTTTTTTTTAATCTTAAAATTGAAATAAGTGGTTCATATGTTATTGCAGTCACAAAAAATGTCTCTGAGCCATTATGTTTCATGTAAAACTTCGGCGAACTGATTGGTTGAACTGAGTAAGGACATAGCTTGTAATATATAGAAAATATATATACATTTCATGTTAACTCAAGTGACATTAGTTTGTATTGTGTATGTGCAAGAAAAAGTTTTGAACCAATCATTTTATTTGTAAGATGGAAATCAAAATTCTGAATTCTATTTCAATTAAGGCTCAAATAGATTTTTAGCCTTTAATTTAAAAAAACAAAAAACAGAACTAATCCCATATACTGTAAAATGTACAACTGTCCTTTAAAAATGTAGCACATCAACATAGCTGTTTCTATGTTTTTTGGACCAGACTTCAACTACAAACAGAGACATCAGCTTGGACTGAAGTTCAATTGATGTTTGCTACTATGGTTGACTGTGATGAGAGATTATTTTAGAGTTTACACAAAAGTTTTTATTTTATGAAGCCGTTACAGATTGTGGATGCATGTCCTTCTGAGTAAAACTAAACCAGTCGGAATAAGGATTTGTGGTACACGTCACTTATGTTGTGCACATCTGTAACGCTTACTGCCTCTTTTCTCCAATTTACTAAGCATTTGAACTCAACACCAACTCCTCTGATACCCTCCCTTTTCTCTGGGAATGTACCTGTCTACAGCACCCCGACGGTTTTGATTTGACAAGCTTTTATTCTTTTGTTGGACGTTGCTACCAGGACTTGTGTTCTCTTTTTACACCCCTCTGAGTTTAAGGCTAAACCGTAACATGTATCCCACTGTATACCCCAATTTCAAAATCAACTGCTTATTCCAAATGTCTGTCCTCATCTATGAAGCTCATCTTGGCCTTACTATTACTACTGGACTTTGATGATGTTAAAACTGATACTGAAGAGGAATAGGGGTGACAACAGCCATTTTTGGACTTTTAACATGGGCATCTCTGGAGCCATGTGATTATGCTGTACCGTTCTTACTTCTAGTGTGTGTGTGATTACAACCATATACTCCATGTTCAAACAAAAACCAGCTGGATATATAAAATACACATATAGATGAAATATATAGAAAACTATGTAAAGGTATATACTTCTAAGGTTTTGTGAATTTGGGTTGGCCTATAGGCAAGCTTCAGTCAATGCGAAGGGTCTTTTAAGGTGAGTGGAATGTAGGAAACTGACCGTGTGAAATAACATTCATGTATATACAGCTAGAGCACAAGATAATTTAAGGTGTGTGTGATATTTTCCCTCTATGGTTTGTCAGGGATTGTAGGCTAGCGGGACACAATGAAGTTAACCAAGGAAACAAGCACTTGAAGCTGGTGGCAGGCAGCAGGGTTGGCTAACAAGTATTTATAAGTGCACTCATTTTGAATGTAACTGAAATGTTAACTCTCAGTGTGTCTAAAGATGAAAAAACATACAAGAAAAATACCATTTCTGTAAAGCAGCAGCAATGTTTATTTATTTGCTAGCTTTTTTCTGTGATGTTCTAGCTATTGGAGCTACATTTCTGTACCAGAGCCAGAATGTTTGTAACAGTATTTACAACAATAAATGACTTGTCGAAGGACATTGGCTTGGACTGTGGTGTCTAAATGAGCCCTGCATGATCTTGTTCATGTGGATTTTTATACTGTTTTGAGTTATTTTCCGGTAGAAAATGCAATAAGGGTTTTGCTGAAGTGTGACTGAAAATTTGGCCAAGGTTTTCCTCAACAGGTTTTGAGAATATAGTAGGCTGATGGGATGATATGGCTGTACATTGATGGGAATTCAAAAAAAAAGCTAAATATTTCCTCCAAAATTTGGTCTAGACTGAAGCATCTCCTCTAGCAACATCATCAGGTCAAACTTTCAGTTTGCCCAATACTTTGGTTTATGACCAAATAGAGGCTCCCAAGGCAAGGGGGGTTCAAGTTGTAACAACTTGAAAAGTGGACAAGATAGATGTGGGGACAATGGGAAAACTCCCCTGTGAAATTTAACTGTACCACCAATGGCATGGCTGTATATGTTGGGTTAACAGCTGTAAATGCAATTAAAACCCCCCCTTAAGTAAAGAATCTTAAGTCTAAGACTTTCTTAATACCTACCTACCTACCTAAAATTAGTTTTTCATTTACTCTCATGGTGACTCATGTACTGCATGAGAGTTGTTCTTCTGTTTGCAAAAAGAACCAACTCACTTGTTGGTAAGGATCTGAGTTTGGAAATAAGGTAATCAAGGTGTGAGGTTTTCAAGTTGTAATTGTACAAGAAAGATACAACAGAGAAGAAGAAAACATGTGATAATGTATTAGGGACATGACAGATTGTAGCTGGATACCCAACATGCTATATAATACAGTAAGGATACAATAAGAAAACCACATTGTCATGAAGACGTTTTGACAGCTTAGTGATGTGACTGATCTTAAACAGCCTCTCCTCTGCAGATACTGTCAGAAGTGTCATATACAGAATGTCTCCTGCTCTTGCAACCTTAACTCACAAACCCTAACAAACAAACAGCTCGGTGAACGCTATACATATCATTTTGAGTCATAGCCCAAACTACCACTTAAAACAGAATATTCCAGAGCAAAAATCATGGTGTGGTTCAGAGGGTTTTTACTGACCCACTTTAGCATTACCTTGCATGAAGTTTTGCGTTTGCTTCGCAAAACGTTTCGTATTTCCTTTGATCCATATTTCTGGAGGAAGTCCGAGCTCCAACAGTAGCTACGGCCATTGGCTATAGCTGGATATAGTTGATGCAAAGGCTGATTGCTATAGCAATGGTTATAGCTATGGCTACAACTGCAACTCTAGCTGTTTTTATGGCAACTGCTGTGATTCTGGCTACGGCTGTAGTTGAGGTCATGGCCTTGGTATTCCTAATAGCCACAGCCATAACCATAGCTACAACCATAATCACAGCTACAGCAAAGAGCTACTGTAACTACTGTTGGAGCTCTGGCTTCCTCTGGAAATACGGATCTGGGGGAATGCAGAAAGTTGAAAGGTAAAGTTGCTGCGAGGAAATGCAAAACTTAATGCGAGATAATGCAGAAGTTTTAGAAAAATCCCCACCATGACCTTTTGGGGGCTTTATAGAATCTGAACCATGTTAATTAAGTTTAATATGCGGTGATCTCTATGTTATGCATATGTTCATAAAATGCAAAATAACAGGTGAAATGTCCAATCAGTAAATGGCACGTACAGTACTAATACAACACTTAAGCTTACTGTATGCATATAGAAGGTTTACTCTGGGCAGTGCAGTAGACTGAGACTAATGTCACAAAATTTCATATATTGCTTGTAGTGAGGCTCAAGGATCCACCCCTTGTTTCTCTGTCATCGATCAGCTCAGACTGTGTGGAAGCCTTCAAGCAGAGTGAGGCAGCGGCATAATCCTGCTGTGCACTGACCGAGCTGGAGAACTCACCCTTGTTGCCAGAAACTTCACATTTCCCATTGCAAAAAGGATGGTAGGTAGATATTCAATGTATCTCCTCAGAACTCCTCGTTCTTTCTGGTAAATACCATTTATGCCAACATTTAAGTCACAATTATGACTGGGAAGCTGGATTTTTCTGAAAGCTCCAAGTCTGTGTTCAAGGTAATTAAACCAAATTTATTAGGGCTTTATTTAATATGCACGACCAACTCCGCAAACATATAACTGTCTTGAGTTGTCAAAGGACATAAATGGTCGTTGTAAACATGGGAATCTTTGTGATCACTACCTTTGCATGATGTGAACAACACTAGTGTCCACTAACACGAACTTTTACAAAACTAAAGACTTTGGACCAAAATCAATTCATTGCAATGGAAGTGCTTCAATTCCCTTACAGAGGCTAAATAAATCTACATGGAACTTTCACATAAAGTTAAACAATTGCGCAAATTCGTGCCATTTGCAAACTGCCTTGACAGTGCTGAAATTTCAGTGAGAGTCCAAAATAGAGGGAGCTATCATATTACGTAGCTGTGCTGCATCATCCACTCTTATAACCCTGCTCTGCCAGAGTACAAACTGTACCACAAAATACAGTCATCATACTCTTGATATAACTGTCTGGTTAGCTTGCTAACTGGTGGACTGTGGCTGTGAACACTTCATTATATGGACTGTAATTTTCAAATAATTTCCAAGGATTTTCCTGGAAAGAACTGTGTAATTTGGTACTAATTATGGGTAAAATTGTTCAGTTGGTACACTTTAGTTCTAACTGATTGCTAGTGTAACCAAGGGAGTCTTTTAGTCAGTGCACAACAGGTCAGGTAAACATTTTTTTTTATTTGTCTACAGACAAGCATAAAATTTCAAATTGAAGTTTCCAATAATAAATGAAAAATGAATTAATATGTACTTGTCTTTCAAGTCCATTCCTTTTTTCTCTATAATTAGTACAAAATTTCTTACCAAGAAACTTGTTAGAAAATGGAACCCTTAAATAAAGCAATCCTGTTTTATCAGTATCTGGAAATGTTGCAGTCAATGTACCTGACCATTAAATAACACCAAGATACATGTAAAATAATTGCTGTTATGTATACATGTAGCTGTATTGAGTTGACTGGAACAAATGCACACTTACAATGTTAAAATCTCAATGAATGTTTAGAAAGCATACAAAACATTGGATGCTAGGTACCATGTTTCAATGCTCATATTTTTCAGATTTCACAAATAAATTGTCACAAAAACAGTATTGGAGGAGCAAAAATGTTTTTAAAAATCTACACTCATACACACTCATCTCCACACATCACACACACACACACACAGATCCTCCTTAGTGGTTGGATAATAATAGTTTTCTCTCCAAGTTTAGCAACAGATAAGGCAACATCCAGATGTGTTGCCATCCGACTTATTTTAATACCATTGGTTTTCCCTCAAAGCACTGTCTCTCTAAAGACTCCGATCAGACTGTGAGGACGTTCAGGATGATCCAGACGGGACCCTGTCCTTGACCCTGCCCTTGAACCCGCTCTAGAGGCCACCCTCGACCCCACTTTTTTACTGTTTCCTCGATGTTCCAGAGACTGTAGTGCAGCACAGGTGAAGGAGCTGAGGTCCCCACAGCTCTGCAGGTGCAGCAGACCAGGCTTTCTCCTGGGGGGGCGGGGGAATGTCTGGGAGGAACTGCCTGCTGGCTGCTGCTGCTGGGGAAGTTTAGGCTGACTGGGACCCATCTCTGAGTCAGTGAAGACCTGAAAGCAAACAAGGAAACTGATGCTCATAACACCTCAAAATACTGAACAAAAATATAAACGCAACACTTTTGTTTTCGCTCCAATTTTTCACGAGTTGAATTAAAAAATCGAAGACTTTTTCTACGTACACAATAGGTATATTTCTCTCAAATTTTGTTCACAAAATTGTTTAAAACTGTGTTAGTGAGCACTTCTTTGCCAAGATAATCCATCCACCTGGTGTGGCATATCAGGATGCTGATTAAACGGTATGATTAGTACACAGGTGTGCCTTGGGCTGGTCACAATAAAAGGCCACTCTAAAATGTGTGTGTGTGTGTTGTGTGTGTGTGGGGGGGAGGGGAGTCAGAAATGTTGTGATGTTGAATGGTAAAATGTTATAAGGGTTGATAGAGAATAATTACACGAGTACTCTGGAGGTGAGTATTTCATATATTTCATAACTGGTTTGGTGTCTATGTGAGAACATAATGACTGGGGCTATCTCAATATTTGAGTGTGTTTATGTGAATAATCCTTAAACAGTGTCAGCCAACCTTGTATGTGTGTCTCAGGGTATCTTTATTAGCTAATAAGGTTGTCATCAAATGTCCTTGAAATATCCTTTAACACTACAGTCTAAAACCTTAAGTTATGTTCTATATTTTTCTTATGGTCAACACATCCGATGTGCAGACCCGAATCAACATAGAATTGATTCTACTAACAAGTACTGTGTGTGTATTATATACACACATATATATTGTGACAGTTTGACTTTCTGTGTTCTCTTATTTAATTTTTATTATTAGGGTTATTAGGTTAGGGGTGCCAGCCAGGTCTCTCTCCTGGCTTTTAAGATTAGTAAGTCAGGTTTTGTTTTGTTTGTATTTTTTTTTTCTTTTTTTAATGTTTTAAACCTCAAAAAAGGATGCACACCAATCAAAATGTACACCCTACCAAGTGCGGATTTGCGGGGGTGGCAAGGGGTGGCCGTGGCCACCGTGGACTGAAGCCTGGCCACTCTACTGGCTATCCCAGTCGTAATTGCCTCTTTGGGGCATTTTTTTATTTTTTAGAGGCGGAACCATTTCTGTACAGCTTCAACACACCTGGGATGCATTTTAGGTGCACTTACTCCACTTACTTGGTGCGCGTTGTTTTGTCTTGTTTTGTTTGTTAATTCAGTTTTCTGCTGTGGTACCTGAAGCTCTTTCACCAGAGAAGAGCTCATGAACATCAGAGGAACAACATCAGCAGATTTATTTCCCACTTTTCGCTTGCCGTTGGGGGAATTACTGGACATTCTGGTCAAAGATGCCCTCACTTTTGTACATGCAGTGAAATGCTGGAGGAGAGGAAAACACACACCGTTACCGGGAATATTTCTTTCCAATGTGCGTTCACTGCGCAGCAAACTTCTGAACTTCAGCTACCGGTGGGGAAAAACAGAGACTTTTCTACATCTTCCATTTTATGCTTCACGAAGACATGGCTGTGTGGACTGATACCGGACTCTGCAGCGGGCAGGCTTCCAACTCCTCAGAGTGGAACGCGACACAGAATCTTATTACATAAACTGTAAACCTTTTTACTCCCCTTGTGAGTTCGTTTCATTCATTGTGGTCGGTGTTTACATTTCATCACAGGCCAAAGTGCAGGAGGCACAGCGCACACTCACCAGATACTGAGTGTGGAGCGGACAAACCCGGACTCCTTAGTTATTGTCCTCGGTGACTTTAACAAAGGTAACCTCAGCCATGAACTCCCCAAATACAGACAGTTTATTAAATGCCTGACCTGAGAAGATTCTACAGTAAGCAATGCCTATCACGCCGTCCCCCACACTGCACTGGGACACTCTGACCACATCATGGTCCACCTGGTGCATTTATCAACATAAATGTAATAATTTGGTGTCTGATTACTGGATCTTTCAAACAAGTCACATGGGAACAATAATTTCATGCTTTTCCAATGTTTTGCCTACTCTACCACTGCACCGAAATTAGGCATTTTCTTTTGAAAGTGGTTACCAATGGTTACAGGGAGCCATTCTGGAAGAAAACTATACAAACATTCCATGCAAGGCCTCTATTGTCAATCTTTTAAGCACTATTGTGATTTACTTTCAAAATGTTTTTGCAGCTTTTTGAGATGTGACATTTATTCTGAACCAAGAATTCTTGGTTTTATGTATATGTTGATTATATTTATTGGTTACATATAATGTAATCAGACTTTGATTAAAAACTCCTTTTAATTATGCATCTGTTTGTGTCTCTGTATTCCTGATGATACAGTGATAGAGAATGAGCTCATAGTGCTGCTGAGCACTATAAGCTGAGCTGAACATCTGCTCTCAGAACAGTCGTACTACTCTGTGGCTTGGTTGGGACACTTGTACTTCGTACCTACAGTGTAAGCTTCTTTGTTATTTTACCTGCAGGAATAAGAAAAAAATTGATCTATAATATATCTATAATATCTATAATAATGTGTTGTAGGTGCCTAAAATAACCCCTTATTTTCTAGTTAGATGCATTTTTATGTTCATATAATAGTGATTTCTGTGCCACCCCAAAATGACCACTGGTCCCATCCTGGCCACCCCATTGAAAATTGCTTGGCTCCACCACTGCACCCTACACATCGAATGACCATACTCAACCCAACAAGTACAACACAAACACAACATTTTAGTGCAAAACCAAAATGTTCATATATTTAAAGACTTTCACAAAAACACCCAAAATCCCACAATCCCAAAGTCCACAAAACAAAAAATAATCCAACTCAAAATTCCAGTTCAGTTAAATTCCATTGCCCAAAGAAAAAAAAGAAAATTAAGTTCAGTTCCGTTCAGTGAATGTAAACAAAGTTAAATTCAGTTCAGTTTGTAAATAGCAACCAAACAAACAACAAAAACTTTCAAGTAAAAATAAATAATTTTTTGCACTTTCAGAGTCAATCAGTCAGTCCAGTCCAGTCAGTCTGAGAGTTCAGTCTGGGTTTTTGCTACTGGGTTGTGGGTGAATGACCAGCTTCCGTAAACAACTGAGCAGAGTGGATATGGAGCGATCCAGGAGAATGTTGAGTATTGCTGATTGGAGGACAGCTGTCGGATGAATAAACGGTTCGGAAGGGATTAAATGATCTTACTATATGTTTACAGCACAATTGAGCGGGTTTCTCTGGCTGATACTCTCTTCTGCTCTCCTGCTCTCCTCAAAAAACTGAATGAATCTTGTCATGGAATTTGTTAAGAAACATAAAAAATAATGCCAGCCATATATTTTTAGCTTTCTAATAATATTACTTTTGCCAAGTATAGTTATACTTACCCATTCTCAAATGTGGAAACCCCCCCAACACTGATTTTTGTATCAGATGTTTGTATGTGTAATTTTGCATGACAATTGTTTGTATGAACTCCTACCTGTTCTATGTAACTGGCACAGCGTACAGCCTCCTCCATGTGCTCCTGATCTGACTGCAGGACATTTCGTATGCTGTCCACCAGCTCCTGGACCTCGGGGGCCAGGCCCTGCGCTGCTGGCTGCTCCAGAATTTTCCTGACCAGCTGCTGGGTGTGTCGGTAGCTCTGGTAGTCCACCATGGAGGAGGGCCGGGGCCGACGGGGCATCCTACTGTCGTTGCCCCGTCGCAGTGTGACATGGCCCTGGGTGTGGATGGCCAGTGTGGGTTGAGAGGTCTGGGTGGAAGAATCTGTGGTCTGAGGAGAGGGAGCGAGGGGAGCGTCGGTGTTGCCCTGCACTACAGAAGAAATCAGAGGGGAAGAATATGGTTCAGGTTCTCCAATTATCTAACGTAACATCTATGTCAAACAATGCTTGAAGTGTGAAACAGAACTTGAGTGGTACAAATGACCAAAGCAAAAAAATAATTTGTGATTTAAGGGTGGCTGCTCTTTCATCAGAAAAAGGTTTGAAAAAAATGATGAAATCCTTTATTGTGGTTAAAACAGAATATTTAATGTGGTTAAAACTGGAACATCCATAATTAAATCCCTGCAGCCATCTAAAGGCAGCAGGAAAACATATGTTGATAAATCTGCAGTCTCTGACTGGATAAGTGCTGCACATAAAAAACACACACCAACTGCCTCTGGCAGCAGATTTGTGGTGCTCTGCACCATCAAGACAACAACATGATTTCTTGGAGAAACTCTCCATTTGTTGAGCTAATGTTCTCATGCTTCACTGTGATTGGCTCAGCTGTTTCAGAGCGATGAGACCAGTGATGTGACAGGCTGAGGGCATTTATTAATCACCACACCTTCTGATCTTCCACCTCATCCAGCCCTCTTGCAGTTTGTGCTGCTGCACATACATGAACCAAAATAGCAGGTGAAGACGCCCACACAGTATGTGCGCCCAAGAATATTTGGAGCTTTATAAGACACATCCCCATCTCCTCTTTGTGCACTTTTCCTCTTTGTGTCGTACAATTCAACCCATGTTTTAGCACTCCCACTGTTTCATGATTTTAAATTGGTTGGATGGCTTTTAGATACTGTACTAAATAAATCTCAAAGACTGTCAGTCCTCCAATGGGACAGTAAAGATCTACTGAATTAAATGGCTTATAGATGCGCTGATTACGCATGTAGTCTTGATTGGTGTGTCACAATTGTCTCATCTCACACTGGTGTACCAATTTCCAAAGATGGCTTAGTTGTACATGAGCAAAAAAAGCCAACCTTTAGCAGTGAGGTCCAGCAACACTGGGTCACTGTTGGAGCGGTGGATCCTTGCTTTCCTCCAGGGGGTCAGTGCTGGAGCGTGCTGCTGCTGCTGCTTCTGAGGAGGAGGCTGGAGCTGGGGCTTGGCCTGTGGAGCGACGCCTGGTGATACAATTTGGGGACTCGTGTCTAAGACTGAATACAGACAGATGGACACACGTGCTATTAGAACAAAAGGCAGTGTGTGACATTCATTTGAAATCAAATAACACAGACTGACAGAAGATGGGTGGATGCTCCAATCCAAATGTCTTTGTCCAGAGAAATGTAGCACACATTCATTCCCATAGAATGTGTGCTAGGGTGTGTCTTCCTGATTGCTTCAACAAATATACTTTCCAAAGCTATCATAATTAAAAATGCAGTACAAGTGTGTCTGATACACACACAAAAGGAAGACTGCTTTACATGAAGTGTGACAAATATGGACAAACACGACAGAGATCACATAACCGCCACAAGCAGCTGAAGGTGTCAGTATCCTGAACATGAAGAGTACAGGACGAAAAGCAAAGTGAGTAGTTCAACCAGAATTATCAGAGAGCAGACAAAATGACACCCATTAAAGCTGCACACTGTTCAGCCAAATTGTACTGTCGTGCTTCTACTTGAATGGATTTTCAAAGCCACGTGTCGGACTCCCCATAACAATCTACATACTTAATTTTTATATTGCAGGTGCATTGTCACATAATTGAAAAGTTAACAATTTATTCATAAAACTAATAAAAATTACCATCATTCAGTCAGAGACAGTTCTGTCAAAGAATTGACCATTTCTAGCAAATTTTACATAATGGAATACATTTTTTTAAAGTCAGCTCATTTCTATAAAATGTTGTTTCATCATGCTTTTCTTTACAGTAACATAGTTAATTGCATAGTCAGTTATGTGATTGGCTGTTGCTGTGGTCTAATTGAACAGCCTCAATCACGCAACTGGTTCTGCCCTGTGTGTCTTGATTGACAGACATTAAGAAAAATGGTGTTGTGAAATATAAACAGACTTTGGAAAAAACACATTTTGAAATAAAAACGTCTTGAATGAAATAAAAATGAATGAAATGACTGTGGTAGTGCATTTTCAGCTAATCACGTGTTATATAGTGCTAAGTGGTTTTGATGGTTAAAATGAAAACTGGATTCTTTAAAATTACATTTTGTCATACATCATGCCCACACAAACAGAAATAATATATCAAAGGATTATTTTAATGTTGCTAGCCCCGAATTAACTCAGTGAAATTTGTTGGCAAGTATGACCTGTTATAGAATCATAAGGCTTGACTTGGAATCTAATTCTTAATCTGGTTTGGTCATAGCAGATGGGTTAGAGTTACACCAGTTGCCTCTCTCCTACAGCGGCATGCATGCTGAATCCCCTGTTCTCTTCCAATGCACTTTTCTAATTGATAAAGGCTCATTTTGTAAACACAGTGTCTTCATCTTTGGTGGCCCCAAATTTTAGACAGGGGAAGCAAAAGCATGCATCTTAATTTACAGAGCGAAACCAACTCAGGTTGCATGAGGACCCTGGCTAAACACCTGCATGAAGTACGATTTCAGCACAGGCTGCAACACTGTGTTAGTGTTTAAACTGTAGTCTGAATGAACATCAACTTCAGCAGGGTCTCCCTGCTCTGGCTGCGGAGCCTTGCCTTTGTCAGAAGGGGGTGGAGGAGTGCTTTTACTTGGGCCAGTGCACGAGAGCTCTGGTAGATTCTCCGGCTTAGAGGAACCATTGGACTGGAAGTCGGCAGTAGCAGGGTCAGGGGCAGTACGTGGTTTGCAAACTAAAAAACAATACACAATGAAATTTAGGCCTAAAACACTAAAAACACGAAGGTAAACCTTAGCCAAGAAAGCACGCTGTGGCACTAGTGCGTACACACACGTAAACAAACCAACAGTAAAGCTGTGCTGCACTTCCACACAGACTATGCAGCCCCACCACACATGAACATGGCAACATGGGTAGAAAAAACCCCCGATAAAACAGCAAAACATGTCTTAATAGAGTTTGTCTAGCACAAGCGGAATAGCTTGATAGTATGATACCGCGACAGTTATTGTAAATGACACAGGAGCAACACTGTCTCAGCGCTTTGTTCCACCTGATCAGCCAATCAGAGGGCAGCGCAAAGATTCACAGACCAGTTGTCTCTGATCAGCTAGTCAGATGCCGCAACGTACATTTCTGTCTGGAGTGCAGTTGTGTGTGTCTGTGTGGCCCTGGGCAGCGTGTGTGTCTGTGGGGAGTGTGAAAGGAATCTGGGGGGGCGCCTCCCATCCCAGCACCCCCCTAGATCCAGGCCTGTCTTGCCTGGTGTGTGGACGTGCGTCCTACCTCGAACAGAGGCTCCTGGTGGAGAGGGAGTCGGGTTCATAGCCAACTCTGTCAGAGCAATCTCTGTCTCCTGAAATAAACAGAGACCATCACACTGGTATAGTTATATGAACTAGTCAAAAAATGAGGAGTTGGTAATTATAGTTTATTGACTAATTTAATTATTTTTACACACAGAACTCATTAACATGACAAGTTGCTAGTTTCCAAATTTACTCGAATGTTTTAGCCATAACGCGGTTGAACCTATACCTATACTTTGATCATTGTGACATATAATAATATATACTGTCTTATAATATATAGTATAATAATATATAAAGTTAAATACTCAAAAAATTACAGTAGAAAAAACACAAAATCCAAGTTTTGCTTGAGGTAGGTAATCCACCACAGTGACCACTCTGTCATCTTATTATTATATGTGTGTGTCTGTGTGTGTGTGTTTGCTTGTTTTTGTGGTGTGGTAATGCAGTGGTGAGCAGAGACCATTTAATAAAACTTCTTGGTGATGCATTCATGTAGCCTATAGTTTCCTTCAATAACATCAAAAAGTCTCACAGATTTCACTTTGTTGTTGGATTACTGTTCTGTAATTAGCTCTCATAGTTGGGACATGTAGAATAAGAAAAATGCATCTTGTAACTTCAAAAAAAGTGAACCAAAATTCTAAATTTTATTACTCCATTACAAGTCTTGACTGCAACTTTTCAAAAGGTTTCATCATTTTCCGTACACGTTATCTTAAAAAAGAGAAGATGCAGACGAAAGATGTTTGAAGCTAATAAGAGTTTTTAACAGGCAGGAAAATTTACAATGTAGTAGAACAAAATAATGATTTTCAGCCTGGGACTGAAAAGGTGAAAAAAAAAACCCTTAAGAACGTTTAAAAGATGAAAATCTCAGATGTTGCAGCTTCCTGAAATGGATTATGTAGCTTTAATAAAAAGTGAGGGTGAATACATGTTGACTGCCATGGATTACTGATCTAAAACAGTTCCAGAGTTCTGCGAGTTGATTTGTGAGGAAAACGGTCAGTAAAGTACACAAAGTTATAGGACTAACAAGACTAGGTCAAAACCTAGTATATGGCTGGGCCGTATATGGTCATTGTGCTATATTGTGGCCAAATTGTTACAGGCAGTCAGTGGTCGTGTCTATAATGTGAATTCCTGGATATTAAATGTTCATCTGTAATTTTCTGTAGTGGTCCCAGTAATATTTGTTCTTAAAGTGTACTGAGGTAGAATATCACATGACCAAGGGTGGATATTTCTTTTCATTGTTGGGGGGGACAATAAACAAACATTTCTTAAGAGCAAATCTTGAAGGGGACAGCAAAGATGCCACCAAAACCACTGTTGTAACAGTTAATAATTTATTAAATGTATACAGAGGTAACACGAATTACTACCACAGTGTTTACTGTGGAGCGTCTAACCTCGGCCAAAGATGATTTGTTAATTTGTTAAGAGGGAAAGCCCCTCTGCACCGTTTAGATTTTTTTAAAAGTTACAGAGGTTGCAACTTTTAGGTTTTCAAAAAACCAACGGAGTGATGGGTCTATCAGTCAATAAACCACCTTCCATTAGCTGACTGTGCACGTCATTCTCCAGCCCAGTGTCTGTTTACCTGCCTCGTCTGCTTTTCTTTTCCTTGATAAATATCTGACTACGCTCATTTCTTTAAACTGCGCTGTTAACTTGAACTGACTGGATTTTGTAATGTGTGCAAGTGAGAGAGAGAGACAGACAGAGAGAGAGAGAGAGAGAGAGACCGAGAGAGTGTAATTACAAAACAAACGCGTGTATTGAGGAAGTGGATCAACTGATTGATCGCAGAATGTTTTGTTTTCTTTTGTGATGTGGCAGCATGCCACAGCAAAATGTTACCAGTGGAAACACTGGACTATAGGTACTGGATAACTGGTTCGGGTCAGCTTACTAGAAAATATCATGGGTTCAAGCCGGCAGGTCAAAACGTGACAAAGCACCGTTACGGGTGGATTACTAAGTGGTAAATCGCTACATAAAGTTCTAAAAAATGGGGATGCAAAACTGCATTTGCTTACTACGTATGCAATGTTTGCTTGTTGTAAAAATCTGTGTAGTTATCTATAACGTCATCACGCAAGGCTTTCCAGCCAGTCATAAAATGGATTTTCTTTGACCAGCTGGGGTAAATGAACCAAAATTCCTGTGCCAAGTTCTTGTTAACTTTTACAGAGGAGCAATAGAAAGCATCCTGACTGGAAACATTTAAAATTGACATGTGTGCACTTGTGTTCTGGGTGTTAAAACTGCCCAGAACATCATTGGTACCCATCTACCCTCCCAACCAGAAAGCCTGGATGAATGGAGAAGTGAGGGTATCAAGGAGGCAAAGCGGAGACATCAGGAGAGACTGGAGAGAGACGTTAACACCAAGAACATCGCCAGATGAGTTTAACACCTTTTATGCTTGCTTCGATCTCCTCAACAAAGAGTCAGCTGTCAAGTCTACTCTGTCTCCAGATAACCGGCCACTCTCAGTATCCACAGTGGATGTGAGAAGAACCCTGATGAGTGAATATGGGTAAAGCTGATGGGCCTGATGACATCCCTGGCCGTGTACTTAGACCTTGTGCCAACCAGCTAGTTGATGTCATCGCTGACATCTTTAAAATCTCATGGTCACCAAGACAGCCACCATCGTCCCTGTACCTAAAAAGTCTGCAGTGTCTAGTCTAAACGACTACCGCCCTGTTGCCCCATTCTGATGAAGTGCTTTGAGAAACTGGTTCTCCAGCACACCAAAGACAACATCCCAACCAGTCTGGACCCTCACCAGTTTGCATTAAGAACCAACAGATCCGCAGAGGATGCCATCTCCACTGCCCTCCACTCAGTCTTCACACACCTTGAAAATAACAACACCTACATCAGAATGCTGTTTGTTGATTTCAGCTCAGCATTCAACGCAATCTCCCCCATTAAAGTGAATGGCAAACTTAACACTCTGGGCTCGAGTACTACAGTCTCCAACTGGATATTGGATTTCCTCACAAACAGATCCCACTCAGTTCGGATAGGCGGTTACACCTCCTCCACTATAATGTTGCACATCGGAGTCCCCCAGGGCTGTTTGCTCAGCTCCCTCCTGTTCACGCTGTACACCCATGACTGCAGTCCCCGACATGAAGAGAACTCTGTTGTGAAGTTTGCGGACGACAAGTTGTATGGAAGGTAACATGCACACTGTTTGCTTTGTCTCTCTTGTGGTGCAGGGAATGAAATCCCCCAAAAATCCAACTCCATAGAAAAAAACACTTCATATCAGGAGGAAATCAACAATCTTGCAGAGTGGTGCACAGAGAACAACCTACTGCTCAGCGTCAGCAAAACCAAGGAGCTGATCATTGATTTTAGCGAAGACACACACCCCTGTCTACATCAGTGGAACTGAGGTGGAGCAAGTGAACAATTTCAGGTTCCTGGTAATCAGCATCAAAAAGAACCTGTCAGGTCATCTCATCAGCGACATCCGTTGGTTAAACCTGAACGCACTGTAGGAAAACAGCAGGTCTGAGATCAGTATTCTTTACCCTCATTGTGCGTAGAGTGACGTTCAACTCTTGACGCTTCCAAATATCACAAGCTAATGTTACCTAGCAAGCTTAGCTAGCTAGCCAAACAGTCAGTAGCAAACCAACAGTTCAGACGGCCAAATACTGGAGGTGATGGCGATGAGGAGGAGACTCCTAACATTCGCGGCTCCACCGAGTCAACGTTAGCCCAGCCTCGGGTTGACGAAGCACAGCTGGTAAGCACCTTTTTTCTCCGTACAGCCGAGCACCCCGTCCTCGGTAATGCCGTTACAACAAGAACAGCTGAGTATCGATAACGTAAACATTACATTTCATTAGCTTATGTCCTCTCCTTCATGAGCACTGATCTCAAAAGAGACTGGATAGGTTAATGCAACATGGTAGTAATACTACTTTGCTTGCTTTCACCTGCCCAGTCTTTTCTTTTTTTACTTCAGTGCTGATGAAGGACAGGACACAACTATAAATATAATTGTTCCCTTGAAGTGATCAGTTTGGATCTCTTGGTTGATCTAGCACAGTAGTACATCGTCAGATTCTTTCTCTGCTATAGTTGTTGACTTTTTTAAATGTATGTTGAATAAATGACTTATTTATAACAACACATTACGTGGTCATATTTTCAAATCTTCAGTCATCTTTTAGCACTGACTTAATGAAGGGCCCAGGGGAATCTGTTATAGCTTTTTTGAATTCTCAATTCCGTGATTCTGTTTTCACAGAAACTACAGGGCCCTACCTTAATGCTGCCATCAGTCTGACGCTGGCACGTGCCGGGCCCCTGTCACAAAAGACACTTGCCACCGGGCCGAACAACTTTTCTGGTGGAAATCCTGAAGTGCATACACAAGTAGCACCCCTTTTATGTGCAAGGCATGTCTGGTGCCTCTCTGCATTATTATGGTCAGAAACCGGCACGAAACATACCACAACTAGAGGTATGGTTGGTTTCAGAGTTGTGGGGCAAAAAACACGTGTTGTTCAGACCTGTTTTTGAAGATTATAATGGAAAATGGAAATTTCTTAATTTTTTATCTTTGTCTTTAAAAATTATGAATTTCAACGACTTTTGTGTTTTTTATACAATTATCATCTTATTTCTTGAATTTTTCAGTATAGTGCATCTTATTTTGTGACATCATTGGATACCAGAGGTTGTGCGGATTTTGAGAATCAACGCCTAATACCGTAAAAAAATCACTTTAAAATTGGCACAAAAAAAATAACTATGGTATATCTGAATAGTGGTATATGGCAAGCTCCAAATGGTTAAAACATTTAAATGAAAAAATGATATATCAGCTGATATATCATTATCGGAATACTCTCAGATATTGATATCAGTATCAGCCACAGAAATCCACTATCGGTCAGATTATAGTGTAAAGGATGCCAATTTTGGACTGTACCCGTGTGACTACATTGGTGGAGCTTCCAGCAACAGCCTCATATGGAGGTGGGGGGTCTAACGGACAGAAGACCTCCACCCCTTTGATCCGAGCCCCATAGATATGAGGGAGAGGGATCACACTGTCACCAAGCATCCTGAAACACAAGTCAAAGAAACAAATAGTGAGTGAGTTATCATGTTCTACCAAGCTAATGTGACACATCGACACTAAAATTGATGTGAAGTAAAAATGTACTGTGAATAACAGAACATTGAGAATGTAGTGAAACTATGGAAGCTGTAGAAAGCACTGTAAAAACACAACTGACATTACATCACTGACACTGTGTTTGCGTGTGTGGTGGGCTGTTACCGGCGAGCCAGGCGTGGTGTGTATGAGTAGAAAGTAGAGAAGTAGGAGGGGGGAGGCGCTGGGGCCACAAACTCATCTGGGTCTGAGACCTGAGCAGGCTCCTCCCTTTCTTCCACTGTTGCCCTGGGCTCATCCTATCACAGAGCAAGGACACATGTCATTCACACATCACGTTAGGTGCTATTATATCAGACACACTTCTTCTTTTAAGCCAACATGGACAAGAAGTGCTTTCAAAATTGAGAAATTCCATGAAATTTTAGCAACACCACCTACTACTGAAGATCATGGGAAATGGTAGGGACAGTGACTAAATGGACCTTGAGCTAAGACTGAGGGGTTGGTAGAATGTGGTGCGCAGTCCTCCTAATCTGGGCTGTACTACTGTCCTTTCTGCACACTCACTGTTTCTTTCTTTCTGGGTTTCTGTTTTGGTTGATGGCTGCCCAGCCAAGAAGTCCATGTGGGTTTAATTTGGACTACAGGGGAAACAGGTGGATTTACCATAATTTTATAGCTTAGTTTTCTCCCTTTGCCCATTCTTTCTCATTTCCTCTGGTTTCACTGAGCACAAACCTTAATTATATCATGTTTGGTTTGTTAATATTTTAAAAAATTTTATTTCAATGTTCATTTTCAATAAGCTGCGTTTACTATTTTGTTCACATTTCATCATCTTTCCCTCTACTCTTCTCATTTGTCTCATTGTATTTAGTGGGTCCAGCAGTACATATTTCAGTGTGTGACACTCCGACTGATAGCTGATTACAATAAGTAAAGATGTGTTTTTCTTCTTGAATTCTGATTTGGATATGCAAGCAGTAGGCTACAACAGCAACCCATTGTAGGTAAAGGCCAACATTAGTCTTGCGGCAGCAGACCTGACTGGTGTGATCATACCATGCAGGGTGTTCTTGCGGTGAAGATCTGTAGATATCTCAGAGCAGCTGCCATTAGGCACACAGCTGTGGTCAGAGCGTTCAGAGCGCACAGTGCAAATAACACTTTCTGGGAGAGAAAAACATACAATCAGATCAGGAAAAATAGAGCAGAAAGAACCATTTTATCTGTTGTCCATATTTAACACAGACCAAGAGCTCGATTTTTATTGGGTGCAAAGAATAATGCAGTACAAAAAGCTGATCATTGATAGTTGAGCTATTTTGGTAGCCTGTACAGCATGCACTATCTCTCTATCTATCTCACGAACTTCGAAATACAGTACAACCACAACAATATAATCTAGGCCTAATTGACGACGACAAAATCTTGATTTGTGGTGGTTTTTTCTCTCCGTGAACAAAAATAATGCATTAATAGCTAACAAAATTGTACCACGCGGCCAAAGGAAAGAGAGGGGAGAAGGGAAGATAATACAGAGGAGGCGTGCGGTGAATTAGGACCACGCGACTGACCACTGAACAAGTGGTCCGGACCAAAAAGACCATACGACGGACAACTGAGCAGCTCCACAGACCACTCCTTAGACCACTCACTAACTGGTCCGGACCACTGGCTTCAGCGCCCCCTAGTGGTAGCAACCAGTGATCCGTGTTAGCGACCATGGTCTGTGGACAGACTGGGCAGGCCACTGAATTGGCTACAACCCTGCTGCTTTGCTGCTGCTTCAGCGTCAGTGCTTTTAAACACTATGCGCTCTTTACTGAGTTAATTTCAGTATTACCACTCCTGATTAGGCCATTCTTAGATCATTACAGAATTGTCCTCACTCACCTGCCAGTTATCACACAGGTAATTTGCCCATACTTGCACACTTCATCTGACCATTTTTATTACGTAAAATAGGGGCCAAATAAAATGAGACTTAAAGACCCCTATTTTCATGGTGGCGCAACAACTAGTGCAAGCAGCACTCTGACAGTTTGGTATTTCTCTGACCTTGAAATTCTCTTTGCCCATCTGTGAGTTATTTTAGTGCCCAGTGCAGAGCGCATGGTGCACAGGTACGAGGAGAGGACTAATCAGGTGAGGTACATTCAAATGCAGCGTCACAATTTTGGGTCTTAGACTCTGCGATGAGAATAGACGCCTCAGAACCACGTCAATCTGCCACTTTGGTGATTTTATCAACAAGAGCAAACTAAATACTCGGAGTAAATATGCAGCAGTAACAAAACAATGCTTAAAATGTAATTAGCTATTTTAATTAATCACTCCCCAAACAGTAGATGTGTTTATATCGGCATCAAAAATAATATTTAATGTGGTTAAAGCCAGTAAATCAGTCTGCATTGATCTACAAATTAATATAGGTGATTACAGTATCTGTTGTCCACAGCTGCTTCAGACTCTAAGAAGCTTCTCCTTCAGTTCAGTAAATCCCTGCAGCCATCTGAAGGCAGCAGGACACACATGTTGATAAATCTGTAGCCTCTGGTTGGAGAAGTGCCACGCCAGAGTGCAGTGACATCACGCACGGCTGTCCACTTAGTTTACCTTCATTAAATCACGTGCAAACGACACCAGGCGGCTACAAAGCTACACACACCTCTACGCACATCAGACTGGTCGGTTGTAACTCAACATTCTGCATGTTTATGTGGGAAACATCAACATTTTACACATACATGAACATGTGTGGTGATTATAATTGCGTATATGTGTAGCTATACTAAATGTGCATTCCTACACAGGATGTATTTACTGGTCAGCTCACAGTCAATACTCAGCAGTGCTGTATAGAGGTGTACCTTGAGCAGGATCCTCATGGTGCTGCAGGAGTGGGCAGGGTGGAGCTCCAGCAGCTTCTCCTCGGGACATTTGGAACTGGGGGAGAGGGAGCAGCAGTAACACACATCTCCAGCCTCACTCTGAAACAACAAACACACATGCAGACAGGGTTGATTTTGATATAATTTGAAACATTTCTTAATTCATGATGCCCCAGAAAGATCCGGATGTCTTCATCAGGAGCAGCTTAAAAATGATAAAATGTACAGAGTACAGCAAGCAGCTCAATCAACCAATCAGCCAGATACAACACATACTAATCTATGTAGTGACTGTGACAAGAATATACCATGAAACTTGCTGTGGATGTTCATGCTCCCCAGAGGGCATTCTGTCAGAAATCAATCACTTTCTGACCTCATCCCTTTCGATTTGAACAATTTTTTTCCCTACATGTTAATCTACGGTATATGAGAGAGTGTAAACTCAGATTTTTGACCAAAATACAGACTCCACAACAATTGTACCTCTTTGCTAAGAACAATATCCCCACTGTTGAAGTGGAATACTTCATAATATCACAATTGAAGATGATGTCCTGACCTTTGAAAAAAATGAAAGGCTATGTCACAGTTCAGTATGCCAGAGACTGGTGGCTTGGTGTGGTGATGTCTGTTGAGCTGAAGCAGCATCAGGCAGAAATTAACTTCTTGTACCCAAAGGGACCTTCCACATCATTTACTTTCCCAAGACATCCTGATCAACTCGAGGTTGATTTGGGCGATGTGTTCACATCAGTGAAGCCATATACAGCAACAGGCAGAATATACGGTCAAAGTCCAAATGAGATGATTTAGGGGCAAGTGACCTGGAAGCTGAAGAACAGAGACAGGAACCTCAGGCTTGCCTGGGGGCAGGGCAGAGACAGAACTGGAAACCTCAGGCAGTTTGTTGTCTTATTTTATTCAGAGCAGCATGTTGCAATGTCAGGGAAGAAGAAAGTATTTTATAAAGTGGCAAGCAGCTCAATCAGTCATTTTCTGGTGGGGATGTTTATAGCTGGATAGGTTCCTGCATGGCCAGTCCTTAACACCTCTGCAAACCAATTTCCTGGGGTATACATTTTTGAGTACTGGCCATCATTTTTACATGTCTCTCTGTGTATGGATTAAACAAACAAGATACAACATGTAGTGATGTTGGTAGGTGCATTTTTGATCTTTGGACAGAGCCAGGCTAGCTGTTTCCCTCTGCTTCCAGTATTTATGCCAAGCTAGGCTAACCACATCCTGATTCCAGCTTTGTACTTAGACAGACATGAGATTGACATCAAGCTGAACATCTCATGCTTTGGAAAGATTCAGATGAGATAAGCAGATGCAATACTGGATTCAGATTTGATAATATTAAATTGTTTAAAAAACCTTGTTCAAACATTATGTACAAGAGTAAGTTTTCAGGCCACTTTTTTATGTACACTCCACTAAATATAATAACAATAAAGGTAATAATGGTCGTCAAATATTTTGTCACAACTCGTACTCTTGCACAAGACAACACTAATACTGTGTGGTACTCGCGCGAGTTTGACCCAGGATCATTTGTGTGTCCGTCCGTCTCCGGTGAGTGGCAGTTTGACAATTGGTGTGTCAAAATCAATAAATATTCACTGTATCTAGCAAGTCACACGTCGGCTGAATTAATCTGGCTTATTACAGCGGTATGATCCCAAAATAAACACATTTTGCTGTGATTTAATTGCAATAAACGGATCAAAAGGATGCTGAAATAACTACATCATCATGCCAATTTGTAAAAAGTCTGAATTCATGCTTTGTCAGGTCTGTCCGCAAGACCACAAGCAAACAACGTTTAAAATTCTTGTTTTCTGAATGGAGTTGGGATCGATCAGGGCTTGTTGCTTTGGTAATGTGCGTCCATGAATTTGGGGGCAGGGGGGTGGGGTGGGGGGGCTTCTGAACGAGCACTGAAGGGAAGGGTGTATTTGTTTGGCTGCTGAGTTCAAATATCAACAAGCTGTCTCTAGGATTGCAGACTACACCTTTAAGAGTACTGCACTTGATCTGCATCAGCATGAAAATAGGGCCACACACACACACACACAGCAAACACACACACAGACCTCCATAAATAGAGCAGAAACACAAAACACTACCTTACCCGATCTATTCTTATACGTCAGACAGGACAGATGGACAAAAATACATGTGAAAAACAGAGCGACAGGAAAGAGACAGGGGAGAGGAAATCTGGAAGAGAGGGGAAGGAAAGACAACACAACAGCAGGAAAGGTCAATGGGTCACACAGAGGAGCTCTGGTCAGACTCATCACATTTCCTGCAGCCTGACCAGCAAGAAATAATTTTTCCCTGGTCAAAGCCGAGAGTGAAGTGCTATGTAGCTGTACAATACCCCCAATGACAAACATATTAATGCACACATACAGTACATTGTATGTTCAAAAGAAGATCAATAAACAATAATAACTAGACATTATGAAATAAATAACCACATGAGTAAATACAGATAAAATAACCACCTAATTGTGAAATAATCCAAAGATTTTCAAACTCATTATTATTATTATTAATTAACTTTTGTTTTCATTCCAACAATTGTCATTTGCAAATGTCTTTTTTCCAAAGCCTGTTTTTATTTCACAGTGCATTGTTTTCCTAGCACTGTTTTACGTCATAATACCATTTTACCTCACAGGACAGGCCTCGCAGTATAAACAAACATCAAGATTAATGTGAAGTTGTACTTTCCCCTATATTTCTCTCTGGCTCTGAACACTTACTGCATGCAGCAGCCTACTGTCCTACAATAACTGCTATAGCTGGCTGGAGTCCAAGAAGTTAGTAAGATATTTTCTTTTCTCAATCAAATTATTAACAATCAGAATGAAGCTATGCGGTTTTAGCAGCTCTAGTGGGCTCTCTCATCACCTGAAAATGTGATTTCTTTCCAGTTTATAAATGATGTTTCTCTATAAAATAAAACATTGTCACTGCAGTTTGGCTTGTGGTGGAGACCAAACAGTAGAAATCCTCAAACTAATGCAACCACTGTGTATATGTCAAGTAGTAAAAATACAACCCTGTGCATTAGTAGTGAGTCTATTTAAATTTCCCTGAAATTCACTTACTTCTACAGAAAAACTGACCATATTCCCTAACTTTCCTCATCTGGTAAACACTACTGTGAAATTCCATAATAGTCCAGAACTTCCTTCCATGAAACACAGTGAATCCAGGGTCCAGTTTCATCCACAGTATTTCTCTTGAATCATACAGGTGAAGACTTTCACTCACACAAACAAGGTGTCAGGGCTTAAAATTGTCTATTTATGATCAAAAATGGTGAAATATATCGGTAATCAAAACTATGGTTGTGGTTGAAATGTAAAGTGACACCAAGTTGTACCATCATGATGCTTCAGAGGGAGCTTTGAGGGCATTTATCGGCTGGTAAAATATTCTAGGATCACCACATTAAGACAGAGATTCCGTCCTTACCCTCCTAACAAACGCTGTTTCTCTCTATTTTAATTTAAAACAAAATGTAGTCTCATCATTTTCAGGCTGGTGTGCTTGTTTGATTTTAAAGAGTTGTCCTTCACAATGTTATTGTCTACTTTTTTCATTTCAGTGACATCTTACTTATCAAGCACTTAGAGCCAGACTTACTAAGAAAATGGTGTCGTGCAAATGTGTGCTTCGGTTTTCATTTAGTTTGCAGTTGCAATCTGCATGTATTTAGCGCCTGATTTACTAAGACAGCAGCTCATTATGCAGTCAGCTCCTGGACTGGACCTGGTACTGACCCATCTCCAAACAAACACTGCGAGTGAAGGAGAGCTCAGAGGCACAATTCAGAGGTGGAATCTCTATGAGGTCGCTAAACTCAGAATAAAAATGATAACATACTGATTATTCAAAAAAATTTACTCTGGCCTCGATTCAACTCTACCTGAGAAAAACTGTTATTCTTACTACTGCTACTCTAACTTATTACTCCAAATATTACTCAGAAAATTATGATATTAAAATAAAGCATATATCTAATTACTGACGCATTAGGAGGCAAGAAACACATTAATGAGAAACAAATTGGAGATGAAGTGATATAATAAGACACAAAATATATACAAGACACCGCAACCAGAGAGAAAGAGACAGAGAGTGAGGACAGAGCAGCAGGTCCAGCAGCTCAGAGTGCAGCAGGTGGAGGTGGAGATGGTGTTGACATGGATGTTAATACAGAGGTAAATGCAGCCAAACACACACTAAATCTTAGACCCTATTCCAATTAGACTGCTTAAAGAAGTTTTACCCTTAGTTAGCACTTCTTTATTAGATACGATCAAT
>NTHP01000059.1:0-34561 GCA_003416845.1 Oplegnathus fasciatus
ATTATGCAAATCATTATTTTACTATTTGCTATCTCCCACTTTTACACCTTTATTGCAGAACTAATTTAGGAAATCAAATAGGCAACACATATCAGGCAATCATGACCCCTTAAAGTGAGACTATGTAACTTTTGAAAGAAGAAACATTATTATCATAGAACATTATTCCTCTTACAAATGATATAAGCAATAAAACGCACCCTTGCTCAATTTATTACACTCAGGGGTTTTGCTGCTACAGCCTTACTTGGTCTGGTATGACCGATGCTGTGTCACTGACTCAGCAGTGTTGTGCCACTTAACTTTTAATTAATTACTCATTACTAAACTAATTCCTCAAAATTACAAAAATTAATGTTACTTGTTACTTTATTTCGTTACTCAGCCCCAGTTCCGTTAAAGGTGCCTTTAAACAACTCCAAAGCCTCCACACCCACACATCACATCTTTTGTATTACGTGCATGTAGAAATAGAAAATGAGACACAAGTTGGAAGTGTTTACAGACCATCTAGCAGCTAGCTTAGCCTCGGGGACTGTGCACAGCTAAAACCATCGACTGTATATAAAGATGGACGACGCATCTCCACTTCCTCCCACTGTACAAAAATGAAGCCAAAATATCCCGGATACGGGCGCTGCCATCTTGCTCTGGTGACGTCATTTGGAGCCGGAGTCTGCGCAGTAGTGATTGGGAGATGGAGCCGCAGTATTGAGGTCCCGCCCATACAGCCGCCTGACTCAATTGGTAATCAATAATTAGTGACTGCTAACTAATGATCATTTGGTAAAGTTAAAGTTACATCTCCTCTCGACGTTCCTACCGACGTACAATTCCTGAAAAGAAGTCCGCAGGTGCCTCTGCAACTACTTCACCTGGAGCATGCTGTGATTGACAGCTGTCAANAAAATATGTCAGAATCAGAATCAGAATCAGCTTTATTGGCCAGGTATGTGGACACATACAAGGAATTTGACTCCGGTTACTACTATACATCTTAAAACAAGGACAACAAGCTCGACAAGGAAAACATAAACATTAAACTACTATGTACAGGTATAAATATATATATATATATAAAGTATATATATATATACACTGTATAACAAAAACAAAACAACAATAGCAAGTGTAGACAGTAAGACAATAGGGCAATGGAGCAGAGTGCAAAGGATGCTGAAATAAATATGATTACTGTACCAGGTAGCTTTATACACATGAGGTAGGTGGATGTGACCGTATACACAGTATACACAGTGTGCATAGTTTTGTGTTAGAGTGATGATATTTACATGATAAAAAACAGTGTATATTTAAACAATGAGAATATATAATAATATAATGATATATTACAGGTCCAGTGAATGTTTGTGTCACTGGGTTATTGCACAGGGATCATTCCTGACACTCTGTGACTGGTGTTAACTGTTCATCAGAGTGACAGCCTGAGGAAAGAAACTGTTCATGTGTAATATGTATGTGTAATATGTATTTTTAATAATGCCCCAGTAAAAGAAGTGCCACACAGGAATAAACGCTGGCAACTCTGTTTTGTAATTTGTCAAAACACTGTAAAAAGCTGTAACATGATTTCTGAACCGCAATTTGCTTCGACCAATAAATGTCTCAGGAAAGCATTATCATTCCAGTCCACTTTCCTGTGAGACATGAAATGGGAGGCTTTTATTTTTCATTCAATTGCATGAATCTGTTGGATTTCCACTTTCACATAATTATTTGCCGTTGTTTTTCGATGTACTTTTATGGACCGTTGTGTGACTCAACGCAGTCATTTTGGCGGGAAGAGAAGTTCGATTAAAGGAGAAGTGCTTTAATAGATTTCAAAGTACACATTTGTCAGATGCTCGGTTGATGTTGAAAATGCGCAAGAAGTCTTTTATGCAACTGCCTGGGTTTATGAGTGCAAACACGTTCAGGCGTTCATTCAACAACATACAGGACAGAGAAGCTGACCTGAGTTTAGCCTTGCACCGTGTCATTTTCCAAAAACTGATGAGCCTTCTAAAGTGTTATTGCACCGTTTAATTTGAAGAAAACTATACACCGCCTCTCTTTTGATCCCTTAAATTGCATGACATTTCCTTTTTTTAAGGTCATGAGCTTACACATAAAATTTGGACACGTGATGCCTTGTCAAATGTCAAGGCAGATTTTGAGTGTCTTTGAATGATGTTATGGATTTTATCCAAAAGATATACTTATGCTGCTTCTGATTTCACACCGACTGGCAGTACACCAAGGTGTATAGACATGTGGCAGTTGCTCAGTCCTCCTCTACTCCCTCCAGCCTCTGGCTTTGTTTTATCTGCATAACAGCCTCTCCCGCCACATCAGAGCTGTCATGTCACAGCCCAGGCTCAGTGAGCTAGACAAAGAGGGAGACCACACAAGATTTAAAGTAATTTAAACAATATTTTATTTGAAACTAAGACAAAAACAAAGTAATAAATGAGTCTGTAGTCTGTAGGTCAGTGTGGGTGCAATGGTGAATGTAGGCGTGGTGTTGAGAGGGCAAACAAAGAGATAAACCAAACCAAAAGGGTAGATGGTGATGGTGAGAGAGAGAGAGAGACAGAATGACCAGCCTAAATAACCTAGGCCCGGCCTGTCCAGGTGCAAGACATCAGGTTGGATGGCTCTGCCCATCTCTATCTGCAAGCAACCTGCAAAGAGAAAGACAAGACGGCAAGAGGAGCACTGACAGAGTCAGGGGCCGTCACATCACCTGCCCACCAGCCGTCGCCGCTGAGTCTTCCTGCCTCTGCTCGTCCCTTGAACTGGTCACCTTCCCACCAAGACACTCCTCATTTAGAGGATAACAGTTATTTTCTGCCAGATTGTATATGTTGCCACAGTGTTTCAGACTTTGTAATGACCTGTTTCCTGCCTGTCTTGGCCATCTGGATTTCTTTTCTGGTCTGACTGCTTTTCCCTCGCTGACAAACCTCCCTTTTGGCCAAAACTTAAATAAGTTTTAATACACCTGCTCTGCCTTCAGAGTTTAATTTTGGGTCCAAGTTCTGTCCTAGACTGCAAAAAAAGTGCTTAAAAACCAAACTGACATTCTCTCATGGGAAAACATGGTGTATACCAAGTGACAGAGGGATGATATTCTGTAAATTTATCAAGCTGCAGGTGTATTTTTCACAGGTGTTTATGCACAGCATGTTAATGTACACCAATGAGCTCCACAAGATCACACAAGAACGTTTAATTCTGGACAGCACAAACACGACACAAAGGAAAATGTTTTAGATCACGTTGATCATCCAGGTGGGCTATTGTTAGAAAACTATTAAACAACTATATTTGTATTTTTTTTTTTGTGGGAGGAGGGCTATTTGGCTCTTTGAACTGATCTGTAGTATGAATGTAATTACTAACTACATTTTGGAGATCAATGCATGGATGTTAGAACTGTCTTCAGTTAAACATGAAAAATATAAAATTCTGGTAACAGTCATTAAATCAACTGCTGAAGACCTGGAAGACAAAGTTTCTGTTGCTTTAGACTCTAAACCAACTTCCTCCTAAATCTCAGGGCAGCAGTAGACAAATGTGAGATTAACACTGTAGAAAACTTAATCTATAATTGTGTTTATTCCTTGTTTACAGTGGCTGATAAATTTGATGTTCTTGGCATTTTAAGTCACAAAAACATCAAATAACTGCTGAACGTCAGAATAGTTTAATCTTTTCTGACAGCAGTCCAAACTGCAAGATGGTAGGAGTGTTCTTATATGCAAATGAAATCAGCAAGTACAGAAAGAAAAAAATTCAAGCAACATAAAAATCACACACAAACAAAGCCACGTGGCTCATGGTGCTATGGCAACACCTTAGCCTGACAGGAGGTCGGTGGAAAGACCCAGATGCAAACTCGGCGACACAGGAGAGTAAGTGGAAATTCTTTACTGAAGAATTCACAAACTAAATACAAAAGAAACTGATCACTCTCAATGCAAAACAGAAGTTGCAGAAAACTAAAACAACTGAGAGGCTGGACTGTGGGTCTACAGCAAAGAATACAGTATATACTGTAGATAAACTAGGCAATGAGCTACGATGTTCTGGCAGCCCTCAACTTATATAAACTACTGATGAGGATCCTCCACAGGTGTGCTCTCAGCAGGAGTCCACTGACGACATTGCACGCAGGTGCTACTCCTCCCAAGGAAGGCGGTCAACTAGGGAGAGAGCGAGAACCAAAACACACCAGGCACACAGCATTCATACTAAAAGGAGACTTAAAAAATAACAAATACTGTAGAACACACACTCACACAGGGGCTCACGGGGGAGGGACCGTGACATAGCCATGGTCTACAGCAGCGAAGATTAATAGAAAAATCCTAGAGCAACAGAGCAGCCTCTCTACATTCAACCCAGCAATTAACTGAATGGAAAGGCTGTTAACCTTGCTGAATACATGAATACAAAGAAAGGTGAGAAAAGGCAGCAGCCTTATGTGCTGCAGATTCAACACGACAGACATAACAACGCCTGTACAGTATTTCACTGTGTGAGAGTGCGTTTAAGCCAGACGGAGGGGGGTGGATGTATTCATTTATAGATTCTAATAAGCTGTTTGCAGTTTGCAGAGGTACAACAGTTAAAATGTGTGTTAAAATGTGTTTTAAGTTGCTAAATTAATTCAACATTAACAGCTGTCACCTCCAGTTCATGGAGAAAAACAGCGGTTGCTGAGCTTCACAAAATGTCAAGACGGGGCCGCTTCCTCTGCACTAAATCTTTTTACCAAGCCCGGGCTGTTTTGTATTGATTCCTGGCAGAAATGTGCGATGCATACAAATATCATATTTTATGATGAAAAATCCAGTCAAATATACAGGCATCTCCTAAAAGTAGACATTTATAATAAAACTTATTAAAAAACTATCTTTCATAGAGCTTTTAAAAAGTTAATAAAAGTGTTTTTCAGGAATTGATTTTCCCACCCTGAGATGTTCAGGCAGGGAGTCCAGACTGAACAGGCCTCTTACCCTGTTTGGACAGACCGGTTGACCTCAGGCTGGATTTCAGGCTGCGCTGTGGCTCACCATGGATGTGGGAGGAGCCTGCATGCAGTGCAATGTTATCAGTGAAATCAATACCAAACTTACAGGGTGTTCTCTTTTTCCTGGAATTTGTTAAAACAAAGCCCAGAAGCAGCGGCATCTTGGACAAGCTGGAGGTGGAAGATTGACTTTTAGCTGAAGCCTGGCTAATGAGAACTGCAATACTGCAAACAAGTAGATGAGTAGTAGAGTAGATGAAAGCATTAATTACCTTTTAAAGATCTGCGGTTGTTTACCTATGGTCCTCAAATGAAGAAGAAGTGACTGTACCATCCTAGTCACGATTTTCTAAGGAAAGGTTGAAGTCAAATATTGCCTCCAAATTGTGAGTACTTAATTGAGTGATAAACAAACAAGTCGTGAGGGAAGGTGAATGACAGGTAAAGAGGAGTCACATTAAAGAACTCTCAAATTTGGATTTGAAAAGCTCTGTAGTGAAAAACAGCTGAAAAACAGGTCAAGAGTTTGACATTTGACATTAATTACTTATTTTTCTGATTAGGTAATAATAACGTAAGTAAGGAAAGACCGGGTGAATAGGTGAGGATGGGCTATAAATGGGAATATTAATTTCCAACATACATACATATAAAAAGTATAAAAGAAAGTATATAAAAAATTATACTACCTTTATAGGAGTAGCTCATAAGATATCTGTGGTCCTTTGAATGAGCAATTGTGTTTGAAAATGTTCTGAAACATAGTATTAAAATCAAGAACTAGGTCCTCAGCAGAGGGTTGAGGGTGTGAGGGACTCAAATAAATGTGCAGTACATAGGAGGGGGTGGGTGAAGGAGGTGAAAAGGAAAGGGAGAAGTAGGCCAAATGAAAGCCCCAGATGCATCAGAGTGTACACTTTGGTGTGAGACAGCACACTGAAAAACTGAACAAAGTAGGAAGAATCAAATTTAATATAGTCAGAGTGGGAATGCGAATAAGAAAATAACCAAGGATACATCTGGGCGCAAGAAGAAATAAAGGTTTGGAAAACTCTTGAATAAAAACAGGGTTCAAGTTTGGCCATCTGTACCGTCTGTAAAATTACCAAGATATAAGTGAACTTAAGAATGATGTGTTGTAACTTTAACTTGAATACAATCAACATATTTTTAAATATAATATGCTGCAGCCTTTGACCCTGTGATGTTAATAAAGCCTGAAGGGAACTGACAGCACTGACATGCAAACATTACAAAGGCTCCAAATATGCATCAGTTTACTGAGCACAACACCCCATGCATGCTCCACTGAAAGCCAGGAAGATGAGGCCATTTTACAGAAACTGCTATATTTTAAAGCACACTATATTTCTTCAGAATATTATATAAGAATAATGCCATTATACACACTGTACAGTACAAGTTCAGGGGTGCGTCTTTATTCTGGAAGGAGCAAAATGTTCCTATATCTAATGGGATGTTAAGGAGCCCGTAACACATTTCCATTTATCTCTCCTTGAGAACTGGAGTTCCTGTTTTGAAGAGTGGTCTATTACGAAACGACTCACAATGTAGGACTTATATGTTAGCATTTTCAGAGGGAAAAAGAGGAGTCTCGCACAGTGACGCAATTAAAGGATAATGTCATAATTTTAAGTCAGAGCGTGACCTGTCCTGGAGGCTTTCCTGATAAGATAATGATTAATCACTGACCACATCCACAGATTAGGCAAAAATAAATCCAAATGGTACTTTAGAATTATAAGGTTCTATCTTTTGATACGTTTTTGTGGGTTTATTTTGACTTTGCTGCATTTATGGCCCTAAAATCTGAGAAAAGAAAAGGGTCTATCTCCAAAATCAACCTCTAACTTGGCTCTACAAGGTCCTACCTGCGAAGCACCAGTCAGTGCTTGGAAAGCACACGTGAGAACCAATCAAGTTCTGCCTCTACTGTGTCACCGTACTGCCCTGTGACTGAGGTTAAATGAGCTGAAAAGACCATAAAATGTTTTGAAACCTCAAAGTTGATGATTTTATGGAAGACATTGTACGCCAACTACAAAGCTAGTTAGCTCGCTCATGTTATTTACACAGCTCATGCCACTAATTGTCAGCAAGAATGAATGTTATTATGAGTAACTAAAAGTTACTGTGCCTTGCTCAGAGATGACGGCAATGAAAGCCAAAATTTTAATATGTAGGAATGTGAGATGAATTCAGGTTTCTAGTTAGCCAATTGCTGAACATGTTTAATCTGACACACAATGATGATAGTGTATCAGATACAGGCATTGATGACCCCACAGATTGTCCAGGCAAAAAAGTAAAGGCTAATTTGGGAGCAGAAAAGAGACCAGAAAAGTACAGAAAAGAAGAACAGCAGACAAAGGCACAGTCTTTCATACTTTATACAGAAAAGATGTAGAACAAGGAGAGGAAACATCAGCGAATTAGTAGAGAAACATTTTTTGCAAGTTTTTTTTCCCTCCATTTTTGGCTGGACCACATAGGGCCAGCCCTACAAACTCAAACGTCTGTCACCGAGTGAGTGGCTGAGTGAGTGACTCACTCTGCCCTGCTCACAGGGCAGAGTGACTGAGTGACTGAGTGATGAAGTTACATGATTGGTCAGCCGAGTATTGGAGTTTCCTCACTGGCTGTTGCTCTTTCAAAATGAATAGGTGGGAACGCTAGTTACGTAGCTACGCACACTATGAGTACAGGCCCCGCCCTCTAAAACTACCGCTAGTCCATAATACATTCATGGTCCATACATGGAAGGAACATCTACCGGCGGCAGCGTGACGGCGGCGTGACAACCCACAAAGAAAAACTGTGGGGGAAAACAAAATCGACTTGCCGGCCGCAGCCCACTTGATGTTGCAACAGCCCATCTGAGTGGGAGTTACATTGTCCCAAATAGGCTAGCTGTAGCCCACAGGTAGCCTATTTGGGACCGTGTAACCCCAGTCAGAAACTGTCTCTGATTGGTCGGCAAGTCATGAACACAGCCTCTGATTGGTCGACAGACACAGACTCAACCCAAGGCATCATGGACGGCTAACAACAACAATAGCTGTTTTCAACACAGAAAAATCGATAAATAATCAGAGAAGACATTCAATGTTGGATTTATCATTATTATTTTACAAAGTTTCCAAAAAGACTGCAGTTCAAGGCTGAATTACAAAGCTTCTGAAAGGGATGCGATCGCACCGGAGCGCTGATTGAACAGCACAGCGGTAACGGTATGCTCTCCGGTCTCTGGCTGCAGTATGGAGAGCCATTTCATTCAAAACCCTACCCAAACTGCACACCACCTATCCAGTTACCAGACACCAGGTGTCCAGTTACCAGACACCACCTATCCAGTCATCCTGCGCCGCCACCCAGTGGACAGCGCAGGGTACTGGAAGAAGTAAGTCTTCAGGCCTTTCTGCTTTAGGAAGTTAGGTGACGTAGTATAAATACAGACACAGGCTTTGATAAAAGGAGGCTATGGTGGTTGAATGGATTATGTACAGGACTTTCACTGAAAAGACCAGGGTTTGTATCCCACATGGGGCAAGTTTTGACTTATTGTTTTTAGACTTAGACTTATAATTTTCAGTTTTTTATTTAATTTTCAGTCGCAGTTTGGTTAGGTTTAGGTAACAAAAATACTTGGTCAGGTTTAGGAAAAAATCATGGTTTGGGTTAAAATAGACCCTTTCACATCGATTAGAATCGATTAGATTCTCCACAATTCAGTCGTTCAGTTTATGTTACGGAAACCATGAGCACCAAAATATAATTCATTCTGATAGAACAAAAAACATATCTGACCCACAGGGGTATCAATTGGATTCGGAACCGGTAACACAGGTCCATGTTTTGTTGCTTTTTATCTCTTTTAAGAGCATTATGACCCTGGAAGGGATTGCATCTATGACTACAGCATATTCCTTTGGAGTTACAGTTATACCAAACTTAGTGTGGAATTCTAAGCAAAAGTCCATCATCATCATTAAATAACTGCCTCACCAAGATAATTTTTTTTTTTTCACACATTTCATATATTCATTTCTTCCAACCATCTTACATTTCATATATTGTCCTATTTTGCAGTCAAAAACAAAAACCAACAAAAACCAAAACAAACATCAATAACAAAAAGACAGTCATTTAAAACACAAGACAGGACCCATGCTAATATATTATGCAGTCCCAATAATAATCAAATCTGTAATTTTCTCAAAAACCTTTAACTTAGTGAGCCCTTAATACTGTATATAGGAGGAAGTGATGTCAGACCTGGCTAAATTTCCCTTTGATATTATTCATTCTAGCTATTGAATATTCAGAGGAGGTGGTATCTGTCATAAGTTTAGTCCATTCTGTGAATTCTGTTTTTTTCTTGTGTTCTTCCAATTGCTCAAAACAAGTCTTGCTGCAGTAGGAAGCCTGCCAGTACCAGTCCAAACTGTGCCTTGGTGACTCCTTGTGGCAGAACTGTTCTATCTCCTAGAAGGCATTCCCTTAAAGTGTGTAAGAATGTGCAAAGCCTCCTTACATTTCCAACAGTTACTATCCTTTATCAGACTCATTTTAGATAGCTTGAGTGGGGAGTGAAATAATATCTATATAATTTTATAATGAATGAATTTTCTCATCTCTTGTGGCCCAGTCAACACTAGATATTATATTTTGCCATGTCCCTATTGAGGCGCTATGTATTATGGTGGGCAAGTTAAATAAGTCCGGCACCATATTGTCTTACTCTTCTCCCCTGTTAAGTCTAAAAAACACTCCCTATGCTGCTCCATAATTGCAGGTATTTCCAAAAGTCTCCCTTCCCTTTCAGACTGAACTGATTAACTAATTCCTGATATGACTTAAATGTTGTGTCTCTGTAGAGGTCACATATATACCATCCAAAAATTTTAAACCAAACCATGATCTTTTCCTAAACCTGACCAAGTATTTTTGTTACCTAAACCTAACCAAACTACGACTGAAAATGAAATAAAAAACTGAAAATTCAACTAAGTATAAAAACAATAAGTCAAAACTTGCCCAATGTGGGATACAAACACTAGTCTTTTCAGTGAAAGTCCTGTACATAATCCATTCAACCACCATAGCCTCCTTTTGTCAAACCTGTGTTGGTATTTATACTACGTCACCTAACTTCCTAAAGCAGAAAGGCCTGAAGACTTACTTCTTCCAATACCCTGCGCTGTCCACTCGGTCGCGTGCGATGTCCATTGGGTGGCGGTGCAGGATGACTGGATGGTGGGTGTCTGGTAACTGGATAGGTGGTGTGCAGTTTGGGTAGGGTTTTGAATGAAATGGTTCTCCATACTGCAGCGTTAAACACGACGCTGTCGACCCAGCAGTGTGTAGTTAACGTGACTGACAAAGACACTACCTCGTACTACCACTGTTATTCCTGTTTTACAGCTTATAGTCACACACTCCATTGAAGTAGCTAATCAAAAGAATGAATATATATTTCAGATCATGACTCTCTCGACTTGAGAACTGTGAATCGGATGGCCATCCTCACATCCATTCAGTGAGTGTTCAGGATTTTAGTGGTTTGTTGAGTGTAGCAATATTCAGCCACGGATTCTGTGCAGCTTTTAAAGATGACCTGTGCATTGATTTCAAATTTAGCAATTTGTTGTTTATTTTTATTTATTATTCAGGCCTATTTGTTTTATTATTTTTTGCTCTTGCAATGAATGAATGAATGCAGTGAAGCTCTTGCTTCATTGCACAAATTATGCACCCTCTGGTACTTTTCAACACATCATAAACCAGATTTTTAGCTTAAAATTAAATTTTTAGCTAAATTGTGAGGGAGCAATTTTTTTCATAAAATAAAATTAATTGATTTAACCATGCAATAGCCTCAGAAAGGCAAAATAACAGCATAAGGTTACTGTTTCAAAATAAAAGAATACATTTGTTAATCAGAGCACTCACATAGGAAGGTAGCACTAGCAGGGCGCTAAATATTTTTTGAATTTATGAACAATTCTCAAAATTTATAATATAACATTTTTTCAGTCAAACGTAGCTTAACCATGTCATGTGATGCTACCTCAGTACACTTTAAGAACAGATATTACCACTAAAGAAAATTGCAGATGAACATTTAATATCCAGGAATTCACATTATAGAGACGACCACTGACTATGCCTGTAACAATTTGGCCACAATATAGCACATTGACCATACACGATCCAGCCATATACTAGGTTTTGACCTAGTCTTGTTTTGATTTGCAGTGTTAGTAAAAACTTCATGAACTCTATTTTAAGTTCAAATCTTTGATGTGCTAAATTATTGCCTCTGCCAAAAGATCTGAATCTGACATTACTCTCTTCAGCAATTAATACTTTGATTTTGTGTATTAAAACAAAGTAAGACTAAACTATCAACCTTTTTCAATAAAGTTGTTGCTTCCTGTAGCAGATAGAACCTTACACTTCCAAAAGGAAAATAAGTTCTCAGAATTACAAGGCTCTATCTGAAATCCACCTGATCTAAAACATTTAAAAAATGTGATAAAATGTTGATATTATATGTTGAGAGTGCATTGAGGGTGCCTGTTATTTTGACAAATAAAAGAAAACTTTACTGTATGTCAGTTTGGGATGTGAAAACTTTGAATGTCAATATCTCAACACCACTCTGATCACAGATAGAACCTGATAATGCCAAGGTCATGATGGTGTTTTGAAACATATATCGAGGTTCAAGGTTCAGCATGTATTACATTATACAATACGAGATTGCACAATGAAATGCAGTAGTAGCCCCCTCCATGCTACATACACAGAAATGGTATAAATAAGACAAAGAAATTAAATTAAACAGAATAAAAAATCAGATAGGTAGAATAGAGTAAGGTCATCTAAATGTATAAATGTATGTAAATGTTTTGTGGATAAAATACTTTTTTTTGTGTTAATGTATTGTAATTTTTACAGTAGTTTTCAGACCTCCATAATATTCCATATATTTGCCTTATTGCACCAAATGTGTCAGCAGGAACTTAAGGCCTTTAGACAAATAAACCTGCTGGTTGTGGAATACATTAAAAACACTGTATGTAGCATCAGGGGACAGTGCTACAGCTTAATACACACACCAACGCACACAGGAGTAAGACAAAATCCTTCCAAGGCAGACATTATTCAGCTAAAGTGGAGAAGACATAAGACTTCCCCTAAGCACACTTCAACAACCTTGATAAATAGGAAGAAAGAAAAACATGTATTATTTAGTCTAGACAAGACTAGTCTGTCTCTGACCCATAAAAATAGATGATAAACAATACGCAGACTGATTTTTAAGTTTAAGTTTTGTGCTTTCAGATTCAAAGAAGACTGTAACAGAACAAATTAACACTGATGAGATTACTGTCTGGGGAAAAAGCAGCATCCCCCTTAAGCACCACTGACCGGATTTTTAACAGGCCTACTGATCATTCCACTAAATGTAAATACGTGCTCTACTGGAGGCCGTTGCAAAGGTTAATTGCTGATGGTAACCACACTGTCTGATTTTGCTGGAATATCCCCTCTGACTATATGTACCAAGTCTGAAGGAAAAAAACAGTTGCAACTTCTGCAAATCAGCCGAAAACCATGCTATATCCATGACGCACAATGTCACCAGCCACTTCTTTCCTGGTGGTAACAGCCCTATGGCCAGACAGGAAGTTCATATTACACTTTGGCAGTTAAAAGAAATTGGGATCCAAGCCAGAGTTACTGCTGCCAGGAACTGAACCCCAGGCTTCTGTGGGGGTTAACAGGAAATTTACACCCACACCACTAATGCACCACATCTAAAATTTAAATTATAGTGCCCCCAATGGAGACCATATTTCATGTGGACCTTATATCTGAACTTATGGTTCACCACCTCACAGGGAATTAAGGACATATGTATATTACAACAACAAAATGTGTATATGTAAGAGGTAATTCAGGGGACCAAGCAAAAACACATCAAACAGAGGACACTGCACACATGTACAATGAGGACTCGTCTATCTACTGTGCAGTTTTGACTATGATTGGAGCATTGTAAAGATATGACCCACTTCCTTAATGCATGTTTTCTCCCGACTGTCACAGCCAAATGGTCTGCCAAAATCACATGTTCAAGACAGAATTGCTTTCACTTGCTACAATAACAAACTGAGCCTTCAGCCTTGTGTTTGTGACTAATGACCAAGTAAATGGACACACTCTTGTGTCACTTCAAAGAGCCACAGGTGTATGGTTACATGGCTTAGTCAACAAGGAATGACAAACACTGCAACACACACATGACAAATACAAAAACATAAATTTCTCAGGAATGGCAAAACATCAAGTAATAAAATACCATCTTATTAGTCTGTTAAATAACAAAACAATAATAACGAGTCTACAGCCATGTTATTGGCTCTGTGAGGCTGTACTTAGGCACAGCGGTGCTTTGAGCTAATGCTAACATCAGCATGCTAACATGCTCACAATGGCAATGCTAACATGCTGATGTTAAGCAAGTACAGTATAATGTTTAGGCTACCATGTCCACCATGTTATGGTAGCCTGTTGACATTAGACAATTAGCACTAAACAGTACAACAAGTACAATGGAGGCTGATGGATTTTAGTTTTGCAAGTATTTATTTTAGTTATAAACTAAATGAGTTAGTATGAAGCCCCCCTGGGGTCAATTGAGAAAAATAAAAGAGCCATGTCTAAATTACTCTCGGATTCATAATCCGTGCCCACAGATTTGTAAACCTCTCTGATCAGAGTCAGCTGAAATTATATTATTACAGTAACAATGTAATCACATTTATATTGGAGTTCTGTAGACGCCAGACCGACACGGACCCTCAATTGTAGTAATAATGGAACCGCGTGACCGACCGGTACAAGTCCGCAGCTATCCGCAGACGCGGAAACTATGTCCGAGGCTTTAACGCGTGGCCACATCTCATTGCGTGAAGAACCAAAGGATGGATTGTGAAATCATGGGCACGGATTATGAATCTGAGAGCACGGTTTATAAACCGTGTGCACAGATTTGTAAGCCAAGAGTCCAGATTTACACGTGGCTCTTTTTTTTCCTCAGCTGATCTCAGGAGGGCTCTGTACAAATGCAATACAACAAGTCTCCGTCAGTTAGACAGTGTGTGGCATGCTAGGAGGTGATTAGCATAGCTCAACATAGAGTCTGGAAGCAGGGGGAAACGGCTGGCACAGCTTATAATATGACCATATTCGTCATACAAGGCTGAAACACATACAGTTTCCATACAGTTTGTAATAGAGACAACACAAATAACAGTGCATCACCTGACCGGATGTCTTTTTAGCATAGAGATACAAAGTAAAAATGGAAGTTTTCACTGAAGTCTTGTACGAAAAAAGTTAGGTACACCAGGCTCTGGTGGAGGGGCAGCCTTCTTGTGGTATTAAGGGAAGCTGTGAATCATAGGTGAGCCAAATTTATACCTGACTATTTCTACCTGACAGTTCATCCATCTGCCCTCCGCTGGTTGCCTGATAACCTCGCTGTGACGACAAGACTCCAGAAAAGTCACTCCTCCCAGCTGTTGCGACCCAAGAAAAAGTTACATCTCGTAGCTCTCTGTAAAACCACAAACTGGAGTTTCATTTCTGTTTGTGCATATGGATTAAGCAAACAAGATATAACATCTTACTTAATTCTTGCTGATTAGCTGCTGAAGCATTTATGTACTATACATGAAATGAACCTGAGAATGAACAACAACGTTCCACTGGTAGTCTGGCGGTTTTCCTCATGTATGCTCAACCACAGGGGTATAAATGACATTTTAAGTGATGGCAGACAGATGTGCTCTCACCAGCAGCTGTTGTTCCAGTTCAGAGACCTCTTGTCAAAAATGCCCGGAGGATTTCCCAATGTGGGGGAGTTCTCGCCCCATGTCTGCATGTATCTGGTATGATTCAAACATTGTTGCTGTCTGACATTTATAAAACATCCTTTTGTCCCTCCTAATTCTTGTTAACCTTCAATCCAGCCTTCAATCAAGTATCTGCTTTCAAAACCTTTTTAGCTCAACACTTATTATTGTTTAGATAGATAGATAGATAGATAGATGAGAAACAAGTACAATTAAAAGGTCAAATTATATGCAATAACTAAATTAGACTAAATAAAAGCTAAACATATACATAGAATAAAATAAAAAACTGAGAACAGTGACAAAAGGTCAGAGTATAACATTAAATGTATTACCCTGTACCCTGTATACCCTGTACAATCACTGTAATATACTTACACTTGCCAAATACTTGAGTTTTTAAGGCTGAATTCAGATGTATTTAGTTCCACTAATGGCATCCTGCATAAAGGTAGCGACAGCATCCATTAGTAAGCCTTTCATTGTAAATAATGAATAAATGATACTTGATCAAGGCTGAAACATCCCATGCTGTCTGTACATTTTTCACTTTGACCCACTCTCTCTTCAGACTGAGTGCAGGAAACAATGCAGTGGCCACGGTAAAGAAATGACAATGCTGCCTCTACCTTGCTGCTGAGGTTGATCCTGATCCCACAAACAAAAGAGCTTAAGAGACATAATCTATTGACGTTACTGAAATACTGTTAATGTCTCGTGTAACAGGGCAAGAGTAAAAATGTGGTCTAGTCAAGTTTAAACATGACAAGTGCGGTGTGTGTAGACTGTAGACCTGATGAATAAATGAGTAATGATCTGCTCCTGAACACATTTGCTGCCTATTGTTTATTTATTTTCCTAAATCATGTTTTTTTGTGCACTCAAGGGAATATCAATCAAACAACTGTTGGTTTATTCATTTTAGGAATGGTGTTTATCTGTTTATGCAAATGAACTCATCATTTCTACTGCAGTTAATATTCTCCTAAAAAAGATCCCAGAATTGAACATTACCTACTTATCACTATCTTGTTGCTCCCTCAACAAAAAGTAAATACTCATTCTTCTAAACTGACAAATAGTATCAAGAGTTTTAACTGAGAACTGTAAATGACGTAATCCAGAAGCAGCAATTCAAACCCATATGTCACACTAGATGCTGCAGCAAACTGGTGAACTAAAACATATTTCAACTCTCTTTTTACCTCCATCAACTTAATTTCGAACTTTCAAAACACATTTCGACAATGAGATAACGACTGTAGTCCTCAGTCTAAGTTTTTTAACTAAACATCATAAGATATTTAAATTATAGGTGCTTTGCATATGAAAATCCTTTCTAAATGAACTAGCTGAGAATGCCAGTCACTCATTGTGCACAGATGCCATTGTTTCTTGTTTAGTTCAGGTTTCTTAGCAACAAGGGCAACACAGAGCACGAAGCTTTTGAGTTGGAGGCTGTTTTCCGAGGTAAAGTGGTTCTTCAAAGTTGTTGTTTTTTTTTCTAAATCTTGTCAATAGAACACAAGTCGAACATTTTTTTATCAAATTTGAAACGCAGTGATCTTCGGACTCTGGGGAGTAAATCAAATTTGAGTGGTCTCTGTCTTGCTCCATGTTAGGTTACAGTTTTCAAGTGTTTTTTTAGCATGTGTGGTCACAACCTTGCAATAACAAGTGCCTTGTAAATTAAGGTTTCAGTATTTCTGTCACAGCACTTCATCAAGGGACTTTACTTTTTGAGTTTTTCTTTTATTCTTACAGATTCAAACAAAACCTCCAGCTGTTATTCAAAGATATGTCAATAGCACAGAGTCCAGACTCACGGGAGACGACAGGAGAGAGGAGCCACAGACACACTAACCAGGTACCATTCACTGCGGAATTTACCAAGATGCTGACGGCAAGCAGTCCACGCTTTGGTGCCTTGAGTCATCACTCATTCTTCTCCCGGCACAACCCCCATCCACACAGAGTGAGACATATTCAAGGTGAGCACGCAGGCATATCCTTCTGGGCAAACAGTTCATGTGCTTTATGAAACTGAAATTTTTTAACCGCAAGTTGGTTAAATTATAATTAATCAATATGTTTTCTCATTCATCTGTGCCATACAGACATCAGTAGGTGTTTTGAATCCTTTATTTATGATTTCCCTGAATATTTGGCACCAGTAAATAAGGAGCAGTCTGAAGACAGGAAGTCAATGGTTCTAGTCTAGGTTCTCAAAATTGTTTTCAAAATAATAATTATATACAAGATAGATGACATTTTAGATGACATGGAGCTGTGTATAACTTTGGCACAGCGGTGCTTTGAGCTAAATGCTGAGGTATAATATTTACAATGTTCACCATCTTAGTGTTAGCATTTTAACATTTTCTAATTAGCACTAAACACAAAACACAGCTGAGGGTGATGGGGATGTCATTAGTTTTGCAGGTATTTGGTCATTAACCAAAGTATTGGACAAATTAAACATTTGACCTGGTGGTGCTGGATGAAAAGTCAGGGAATCAAATCCATCTTCTGGGGACCACAGATGTCTGTACCAAATTTCACAGCAATCCATCCAATAGTTTTGGAGACCAAAAATGTCAACCTGCTGGTGACGCTAGTGGAAAAGTGGGAACCATGAATGACTGTACAAAATTTTGCGCCAATCCAGAGGAAGAGGAAAAAGTCAGTGGATCACCAAACTCAGTGCACCATGGATATTTGTACCAAATTTCATGTCAATAATCAAGACGTTTCACACACACACACAAAAAATTAAAACTGGTAGCGTCAGAGGAAAAATGAGGGATCACCAAAGTTTAATTCATCGTCTGGGGACCATGAATGTTTGTACAGAATTTCAAGGTAATCCATCATCAGGACCAAAGTGGTGGACCGACAGACAGACAGACCGACCATCCAGCAGACCAACATTGCCACCCCTACAGCCACACCACTAGCATGGCTAAAAACTCTGATAAAGCCACTGTACACTACCTCCACAGCACCAAAGGGCATGTTAGTGACTAACTGGTGAAGAAAGTGGAGCATTTAGCAGCTAAAGAGACAGATATTTCTCTCAGGAGTTGGTGGAGACCAAAACAGAGCTAAACTGCTAATGTTGGTTGAATGTATAAATAAGTGACTGTTTGCTAACGCTAGCCACTTCAACATTTTAAATACATTTTTTAAGGTGATAATATGTTATCACCTTAAAAACTGTATGTTAATATGTTAAGGTGATAATGTTTACAGCTTGTTCAGCTTCCCCCAAGTAGTATTTTTCCTTTGCCGCCTGCAACAGACTCTCACTGCTACATTTCTTTTGGATCTCAACAAACTGTTTACATGGGTCATGCTGAATTACAATAGTCTGTTTATGCACTCATTAACTCTGACTCCAGGGGATTACTTGTCAGAGATAAGTACATCTAATGCATTAGGCCTAATTTATCTTAAAATGTCTCAGCAACTTTGTTTTAAAAGCCATTCACAAGGTCCTGATGATGCCGTGGAAGCATCTCTTCCTGAGATGAATATGAAATATTTCATGAGTGGCTCTATGGGCCCCTGGAATAGTAATATGGTACATGAAAGAGATGACTGCATTGTTGGCAGAAAAGTAGATTTCATCTCTGAGGTTCCCATGAAGTTGTCACCTTTAGTCTCAGCAGGAGTTCTACTGGCTTTATTTCTTCAGGGCATTCCTTTGATTGCCCCACACATCTGAAGCACTTTACCTCACGTGTATGTGTATGTGTGTGTGAACTGTGAATATTGTGCCTTTCTCTTTCCCACAGGACTAAATGGGAGGCCTGTGTGCATGGTGAGAGATGATTGGTTTGTCACCTCATCATTACTTCCTCATCCACTTCTCAAGAGCCACGTCCTCAGGAAAGCAACTGATCCATCTTTTGCTTTTCCGCTTGCTCAGAATCGTTATGGCCTCGGTAGTAACAAAAACAAATCAGGTATGTTTACACTCATACAAAGCGCCCGCATTTTCTCATTGCTTTTTCTCAAGCTCTGCCTTCAAAGAATCCCACTGAGCTTCAGAATAACTGGAGTAATTTTTCCTCAGCATTATTTTCAGAAGCCTGGAGGGATGAACTTAAAGAACTTGCTGCAAAAATCAATTTGTCTTCTCAAGCACCGAAGGACAAAAAAGAGGTATGAGTATTGCTGTAATCTGAAATATGTCCAGGATTACTTAATAGCAGCAGAGATTGCCCGAAATGGAATTTCAACAATATATGGCAACTTCCGTGATAAATACCCTTTGCTGTGGATGTGACATATGCATTGAGACCAGTAGCTTCCTGGATTATGGCTATGCAGTGCCTGACTAAGTGAAAGAGTAGTAGGCTAATGTTGGACAAGTGGTAGACAAAACTTGGTCAAAAACATTAATAAAATCAGCATTTATGTTACACACTGTGTGCATTCATCTTCTTCAGGTAAATGATGATTTATTTGTCATTTCAAGGGGAAAAGAAACATTTATTTTCCCTCAGATTGAGTTTCAGAGGCAGCACTTCTTCCCAGGTTGTGCACCAACCCACAACAAGCTCAACCAATATTTTAGGTTCTGGTTGGATATGATCAGGGCCATGGTCAGGGTTAAGGTCTGCCTGGGAGGCATACCCAGGGTTTCAGATGCCTCTTCAAAACAGTTGCTGAGGCATGAACTTGAATAACTAAGAATATCAAACCACTGTATGGCTCAAGGCTGAAGTTGCATTTATTAGGTTTATCACAATACTGTATAATTACCGGTGCTGCTGGGTAAAGTTTATGGAAATATTTTTGTGACAGATGATTGCATCGATGTTGACAAGGGCTACTTTTGTGTTCAGTGCCAGTTAGCACATGGTAAACATTATACCCTCTAATAATCAGCATATTAGCATTGTCATAGTTGGCATGTTAGCATGCTGACATTAGCATTTAGGTTCAGAGCAGTGCTCTGCCTGCAGAGCTGCTAGCATGGCTGTAGATTCTTAGTCTTGCTAATTTAACAAAAAAAAAAGAGGGTTATTCTGGGATTTTGTCAATGTATTCCAGGACCAACCTGGGGAAGAATTTGTCTGCCGAAAGACCCAGTATTCAGCTGAAACCGGGAGAATCATCCCTCCATCCACCAAGTCTTCCCAACGCAGATCCAATTCCCAGCGCCTGGTGTATCCTCAGCCCTTCCATGATCAAGAACTCATGGTGAAATACTCCTCCACTGATGTTTGGCTCTCCCACAGTTAGAAAAATGTGTCATTTGGGGTAGTTTGGCGCACAGCCATGTAATATTTCATTCCAGAGAAGAAGGATTAAGCGCCAGATCAAAAGGAGCTTTCCAATATCATAGAAATTCTCCAGAGCACACAGCTTTTGCCCCAGGTTACACTGCATTAGTATTGTTGTTGGAAAATACCAGCACAGCTCTGTCACCAGGCATCTTGAGAAATTCACTAATATGTTAAATATGAATTTATGTGGTTTGCAATGCTGGTGTGATGGTCCTGCTGCTCTTTTGTTAGGTGTTGGAGCTACTGTGTCAGATCCTGCAGACTGATTCCCTGTCCACTGTCCAGCAGTGGCTCCTGCTGGCAGGCCAAAGAGGTAAAATGCTTCTTCAGTCCACATACTGTAGATAGTGAGGTTACTTTGTGCACAAAGACAGCAGATTTGAAAATTTGTTTCCTGACTGTATACTACAGTACTTTTATAGAGGCTGAAAAACATTCTAGATACTACATGCTGATTGGTTGACATCATTAATTTTGAGACATCAGTGCACAGTGTTGTAATTACATAAATAAGAGAATTATTCTGATAGTTGACAGAAGACCGACAGCTTCTATGATGATACAGAGGTTCCCAATCACTTCAACCATCACAGTTCATTTGACATGAATGATATTTTCAGACATGTGTTGCATTTAGAATATCTCAAACACTGCATTAATGGGGTACTCCAGCAATTTAGTATTCGCTTGCGTGGAGTTGGAGAACTCATAAGAGAACTCGTCAAAGAATGGTCAAAATTAAAGCAATAGAGGCTGAAATAGCCTGACTTTTTGTCCCCAATATGATCAAGCTCCAAAAACTGTGAATACTACATTTCCCGCAATGCACAAATTTATAGTCTCCAGGCCCCTGATGACATAATCAGCTTATCTGGTTCACATTCATTAGGTTGTTGGAAATAGACCAAATAGAACAAAAGGCCGAGGAACAAGTGGTTAGATTTGATCCTTTAAGACAGGATATTATAAAGTTAAATATTAAATAAATTAATATTAATGGATTTTGTCACTCCTATTATTACTCTTTGTCTTATCCTAAGTTAAGTTAGCTCTAAGTTTTCAAACTACTTCCCACAATGCTTTGGGGGGTAGAAAGAGGAAGTATAATGTTGCCATGGAGTCAGTGAGTTAGCTGTGGGCTACAACTTGAGCCCCATTTCTGTCGCCTATATTTGTTTACATTTTGGCAAATTGGCACCATTAAAAGTATGCCGAATTAGCTATTAGCAGTTCCTGTTTGAAGTGTACCCATGGATGTACAGACAACTATCACTGGGTTACTTTGATACTGAAGAAATCTAAAAACATGATGATTCTCAGGCAAGTTCTGGATATATAAGGAGCATCTTATTTCTATGATTTCTAGATGGATTTATGAACGTTTATTTGCGATGGACATCGGATATACTGATATCCTCGGAAAGTGTAAATCACACTGAAAAAATATTTGTGTATGATGTGTGTGTGTTGAGATTTGACTGAGTTATGCCTCAGAGAAGGAGTATGATTTTTTATGCAAATCGGCAGTCGGGCACTGGGTTTTAAAGTACAACTACTACTACCTAGTAGTAGTTGTTTTTAGAACACCTGCATGCACCTGACTCTCTTTCTGTCTTTGCCTCACGTCTTTCCCTCCACGTCCCTCCCTTAAACTCTCCCCCGTCCCCCTGGGGAGGCGCGCCTCATAGTTTGAGAACCTCTGTTCTAATGGAGTTCTGCACTTGAATGAAAAAATGTGGCACATGTATCCCATAATTATCCATTACTATGAGTATTTTGAGGCAGGTTAAACATTTCATTCTTTTCTTTTTTGTTATTAAAATCACAAAGTTGAAAAATGAGTTCCTTCAGTGTTGTTCACTAGTTTGCGTCTTTGCTCTGTGTAGTCTGGGCCGTGCCATGAAAGAATTATAAACTTTTTCATGGGTTAATAAAATTGCAATCAGTTAATTAAGTGATGTCTTTATCTCTTATTATCATTATATTTGCTAATTATGAATTCTATTTCATTTTTCACTTTTTAAATTATGAATGAATTAATTCACTTTTGAACTGGTTTGCTGAATACTTTTTAAAAGGTTTTTAAGTTTTACTTTTGTTGTTGTGTCGTCCTGTCATAATCCATCACACAAGTCATTTGTCTGCTGCTTTAGCATTTACAGTTTCCATTTTTCGATATGTTTAATTACTTTATAAATTGCTTTTTAATTGCATCGGGTAATACAGTTATTTAAATCAACCACTGAAAGAGCATATAATCAGACTTCTACACTGCTGATTAAAAGGCTTGCTGAACTCTTTTCCTGGTATTATGTGATGTGGTGTACTGTCAGAGAAAGACCTGGTGATGGGGATGATCAAACAAGCCCTGGATGGGGTCGACCTCTCAGGCCATCATCAGCAGAATCAGCTCCAGGCTTTTCATCCCAGTGCATCTCCGCCGGTATATGCTCCATCATTCAACCAGTTGTGCAGAAAACCACAGAGAACCAGGTCGGGATGATCGCTCGAATTTTCATCTTTCACCTTCTGTTCAAAAATGTGTCTTTAACGTTGTTTATTTACCTCCATAGCTCGTACAGAGTGAACCGAGCTTTCAGCGACGACAAACCAGGTAACTAAATGGTGTACTAATTTTCAGTAAGTTTTGCTCATTTTTCTCCTGCCTGCTGGAGTATTTTTAATGGGCTGAAAATGACAGCTCTTTCCCTTACTGTGTATATCAACCCTAGACTCTAGACTTTGGCAGCAGGTCTTTTTGATGGCTCAGGAGGAGGTCCTGGAAGTCATTACAATCTCTTTCATCTCCTCATTCGAAACGTGCTTTTTTTCCTCCAGTGAATTTCTCTTGGTTTGTCCTTTGTGACTGGGTGTCTTTGAATTGTTGTTTTCCACAAATGCTGTACACTAATGTTCTATTTAAAGCAGATACTTTAGAGGGAAAAAAGATTACAAAAAATATATTAAAAAACTCTTGGGTGTTTTTTTTAATAACCCAGTATTGCACATAAATTCAGCTTTGCAAGGAATGCTGTTAGTTTTAGTGTATTCTGATGTGCAATAATGACACTGCAATCAAAGCAGTGATTTTACACAATCTGTCAACGTACACTACTTTTCTGTATTGTATATTCTTGGGTAAAAGTGTACCTTATATTAAAGACGAAATGTTGCCTCTGTTCTGGAAATAAGTCACACACTTTGAAAGGGTTCACCTTTCTTCAAATAGTCTATATGAACGTCACAACAGCGAGGGAGGAGAACATTCAGAGTGAACACTTGTGTAAGCTTGTTATGTAACAAGTTTTCATTTCCTGAACAGAAGAGATGGCAAACGTACAGTAAAATCACTGGATTTGTATGACTTGAGTACTCTTTTGCAGAGAGGATTGGAGATGCAGAGGTCCTTGAAGTCCATGCAGGAGCTCAGGATCATCTTCAAGATCATCCACTTCAGCACACGGAGAACATATAGGGTCCCCTAATTTTCATCATGGTGATGACTGTATTATGGTTTCCTCATCATGAGAATTGATTGGTTCCCCTGCTTATTGGTCCCATGATATTTGATATCACAGGTTTTCTTTAGCATATTTGCTTTGTAGATGTTTCTTAGAAACATGCGAGTTTAATGAGAGGAGTTCTCCAGATTTAATTTGCACTTCAACAATACAATATACTGTAGGTGTGACAAGTGTTACATGATACTGTGGATGATGTTACATAATTGTACATCACATGTCTGAGAAAAGCAGTGTGACAAGTTTAACCTGTTGTTTGCAGGGAAATAAAACATGGCTTCCTGCACACCAACACTTTAATTATTGATGTGTGCCAAAAATAACTGATTAATTGATTTGGGGTTTTTTTTCAGGTACCTAAACAAAACTAAAAATGCTAATATCCGTGTTTTTTTCATCATGCTATGTGTCGCTAGCAGCATGGCTCTAGGGATGGCATTGTTGTTGTGTCGGTCCACCACTTTGGTCCAGACTGAAATATTTGTATATATATTATTTATGGTTCCCAGATGATGTTTCCTGATCACGTTGGTGACTTCTTTCGTCGAATGCCATCATGAGGTTGACATTTGTGGTTTTGAGTGAAATGTCTAGGATTGCCATGAAAATATTCATGTTCCGGTCAAACTCTGAATTTGCCCGATACTTTGCTTCATGACCAAACACCTGCAAAACTAACTCTCCCATCAGCCTCAGCTTTAGTGCTAATTAGCAAATGTTATCGCGTGAAACAAAGATGGTGATAAATGTCATACCTGCTAAACCTCAGCATGTTAACATAGTCATTGTTAGCATGTTAGCATGCGGGCATTCAGCATTTAGTAGAGCCTCACAGTCTGTTTTTTTTATATTTTCTTTTTGGCCTTTTTTGCCTTTATTTGATAGGACGGCTGGAGAGCAGACAGGAAACAGGGGGAGAAAGAGTGCCGGAGTTGAACCCAGGTCAACCGCTATATGGGCACCCGCTCAACCCATTGAGCTATCTGGGTGCCCTCACAGTCTGGGTTTGACACAACGCATGGCGACTTTGGTGACTTTGTTTCCACATACGGAGACTTTTTATATCTCAAATAAGACAAACAAGAAATGAGGTGACTTTCTCCAACCAGGGTGAAACAATGAGAATGTATTAAGTTGTAATATATTTGACAAAGTGGCACTTCTGACAGCAACTGGTTCTATTGGCAGTGTTGCAGCCCTCACTAACTGCATATAAATCCCCATCAGACCGGATTAGCTTCTTTCCTTTGAAAAGAGGTGATGACACCAGTGCCCAAGGGCATACTTTTATGACTTCAAGATTCAGTTGGCCTGAGAAATGATATGAGCTTGAATTCATAAATAATGCATGCCCCATATTAGCATCATTCTGCCTGATGGATGTATTAATTCTTCTTCTCTCTCTATCCCTTCTATCGTGAAGAAAAGGTTAGAGACCTAGAGTACAATCTGAGACCATCATGTTGCAAATCAGGTTGGATTTGGAAAAATATTATCAAGATCGAACTGACCTAATCGTGCAATAGCTGACAGAATGAAATGTCACAGCATCTGAAGTTATTTACAAAACGGACTCAGACTGTCATGCTGGTGCGTGGTTGCCCTCTTTAAACATTGTAAATACCACAGAAAAACATTATCAGTCCAAATTGCCATAATGTGAAGCAGGTCAACTGACTGTAGAAAATAATGGATTTTGAGATGTGACTGACTTGAAAAACTTAAGATTTTGAAGATGGTGACAGACAATTTGGGGTGCTGACATGTTTATAAAGTTAGGTGTGAAAGCAGATCAGTGCCTGGCAGAGCAAGCAGGTGGAGAGAAATGAAGTCTGCGACAGCAAGAAATGATGGCAAGCGAACTGGAGAGTCAGATAAGATAGTGATAGCAATAGTGTTTTACCACCGCCTTGTGTCGTAAAGGTCTTGATCTGGCTAGCGCGTGCATTTGTTTTGGGAGCGAGTGAAAGAAAGACGCAACTTATTATTCATATTACATACCTGTCTAGGAGGAAGAGGGTCAACTCAGGATTGGTTTTGAATCCTTTCAAATCCTGCAATTCTCTCCATCTGTTGAATGACCAACCGAGGTTGACTCATGTTTTTGCCTGTGCTCCATCACTGTCCCTTTTAGCCTTTTTTTGTTCTTTGGTCAATTCTTTTCTTTTTCTCTTTGCTGATCCTGCCCCAGTATCAGCCATAGCCACAAAATATAACGTCCAAAATAAAATCCTCTGAAGAAAAATCTCCTCCTGCTTCCTTTTAACTGGCCAGCGTACTACTCACTGCCAAACTTTGCCTGGGAAAATGTAAACATAGGCTTTTCTGGTCTGCGCGCCGTAAATGGTTTCGTCTGCTTTTGTGGACCCGGTGGCAGGCATTAAGAATAACTACTAGAAACTAATAGAAATAGCCAATCTTCTCGCTGTTGGTTTCGTTTGCTTATGTAGGTCATATAGAGGCATCAGTATTAAATTGAGACTGTTTCATAACCAGTTAAAAACTCCATGTAGTACTTTTAAGTAAAAGTTGCAGTACCATGGGGAAAAAATGGTCCATTACAAGTCCTGCATTCAAAATTCAACAAAAGTAAAAATATTATCAGCAAAACATACTAAAAGCATCAAAAGTAAAAGCACTTATTATGGAGCAGAGGAGTTCCTGTCAATGTTAGATTGTTATATATTATGTAATTTGCTTGTTATTATTGATGCATTAATGCACAAGCAGCCTTTTACTCTTGTAGGTGGAGCTAATTTTAATTACTTTACGTACTGTTGGGTAACTGTAGCAATACATCGTATTTTATCATCATAGGTTTTGTATGTAATCTGCAAAGTAACTACAGCTGTCAAATAAATGTAGTGGAGTAAAAAGTACAGTATTTTCCCTCAGAAAGCCCAGCCAGGATGATGTAGTATGTAATTCTGGCTGGGGTGGCCTGCTGTCCTCTCCTTCAACTCCTGTTGGACTCGTTCAACTCCTGTTGGACAAAAAAAAAAAGAAAAGAAACTATCTCTCCCCCACATGAACAAGCTCTCTCCCACTGGGTCTGAGGGCTGTTCAAGATGGGTGACAGGGTGTGATCTGCAACCACCAGCTTCCTCTCAAGAGCCTGGGTGGCAGCCAAGGAAGGGAAACCCTTGTCTCACTCAGCATGCAGTGTAAATATTGGTATTTCTTCTTCTTCTAAATAAATAAAAGATATTCTAAAATGTTTTCATGTAATTGTTCTTACTGTAATGGACCATTTTGACCTAATGCTCCTCTACACTTGCATACACACTCAAGCCTACACACACACTTGAAATTCTACACAACAGACTGCCCTTCACCCTCGCTTATGTGACACATTTAATCCCCTTTCACATACAAAAGACTCTGACTCAGGATTTTCATACCATTAATTATGGACAAACAGCAGGTGGCCGCGGCTCGTACCAAACTGTTAAATCTGTTAATGCAGATGGATATTGTTTACACAGGAGTCAATGTGGTATAACTTTTATATGAAGTTATAAAAGTTATACCCAGTGTGGCAACAAGCGTTATAGAATATAAACCCTGTAAGCCTGTAGCAACACTTAAGTTGATTTTTCAGACACACTGCAGCAACCAAGCAGGTAGGCCATGGTGACCAAGCCTTGCGGAGCTGCCGCCTGATGCTGGTCCTCTCTACGCGACAGAGACAATCAAATCAATTCAAATCAGTGATAATATTATAACTCAGCTGTGGCGTCTGTGTGGAGGGGCATGCTTGGAGTATAAAATATAAATTGACATATCGTTGTGGAAAGTAGTTCATTGAAGGAGGTGGTCTGGTTGGTCTCGGCCCTCTAGAGTGACACATAGAAGTGTTTTACGATAAGCTGTCTCCCGTGTTGCTTTTTGTCACTCTATAAACCGTCACCTGACTTCCACCTTTGCTCCCGTCATAATTACTATGAGGGCTTTGTCACTAGATAAATATGTGTCATTTTGGGGCACTTACTGAAAGGACTGAAGCCGTCGTTCTTCTTAGGAGGACAGTCTTGTTAACTCACATACTTTGCAATATTACTGAACTAGGTACAGATCTAGATGATGATACTTGAAGATTTTCACATTTGCTTTGGCTGCACAGTGATACCAAATACCTTTTTAAATTGAATGAACTAAAACTAAACCGGCAGCAATTTAAACCACTTGAAGCTTTATGCTTTATCTTGATCGATGAGTAATTTTCAAAATCACCACAATGATGCACTTTATAGAAAATGCTCTATTGAGAAAATTATTTATGTATTTGAAGTGACAACATGGGTGTTTGTCCGTATGTAGCAGACATTCTTTAATTCTTCATTCGTTCTTTAATTAAAAAACATGCATTTTGAAGCTCAGTCAGCTGTGGTGGGTGAAAAAAGACCCTCTTCTGCCGTAGCTGCACAGCTGCAGCAGTGCGATTAAAGCCACACAAAAAACTTACATGAGGGAGATTATGGAGTAGTCTGATGAAAATTCTCATCACAGCCAACCAAAGGCTTCATCAGAGGGCCAAAGGATAACAGTTAGTGAGCACATCGGTGCCATTGTTGATCCACTGGCAAGGATCCAGATGGGGACAGTCACATTCTGTCCAATCCTGAGACCACTCAGTATTCAGATGCTCCGGGAAACACTGTTTATGGATTCTTTATGGTACTAAAGTTTAGCTTGTGTGGTTGTTGATGTAGATTAAAGGATGAGGCTGGTTTTATTCTATATTTGTCCTATAAATCCCACACAAAAAAACCCCAACAACAATGAGTCAGTCCATCTCTCACTGCTTTCTGACTTCTCTACCCTCTCTGAGGCACTCAGCCCCAAGCCCATTCGCTCACAATGAAGACATAAATCTTTAAAGTATTTCTTTATGACATTAAAGAAGCAACAATCAAAGTTCAAGTTTGGAAAGAACTCAGCTATTTTGCCTCATATTGGACTGTGTGGGTGGTTTGATCAAATTTGATTGACAGTCATGTGGCAACATGAGCAAACATACATGGCAATACACGACAGAGCCACTGAGAAAAGACAGGACAAGAACACAGAGATACAGCAACCTCTCATGTGAAATAACCTTAACTGTTCTAAATTAAGCAGAAAGGGTGTTGATGTAATCGCTCATAGCAAGGAGCTGATTGAGAAAATAGGACTTCCGCTGCATATTAATATGCATTTGGTGTGCTGATGAGTATTTATTACACCAGGACGTGTTCATTGTAATGAAGGAACATTTACATGATATTAATAGTTTAGCACAGGGAATTAAGCCATATCATATCATATTTGTTGGTAGGATCAATTAAGTTTCGGTTCTAGTCTTTTAATGGGTTTGACGTTAAGAAAAATATAGAATACCACCAGCCTTATCCTTTAAGTTAGCATTTTTGTGCAAAAGAAGTGTATCCTCTTCAGCCGGGAAGACACTTAGGCCTGATTTTAACCCTGAATTTGCTGCTCCCAACGAATTTTTGGGTGGGGATGAATTTCTGCCATATTTTTCTTTTTCTCCTCTTGCTTTCTGTTTATAGTAGAATTGCACAAAGCAATGCTGGTTTTCTGTCTTTTTGTCAACTGAGGATGCGGCCACCTTGTTTGAATAAACTTTGTCAGTTAATGGCACCTATTTGTTGCCATGGAAACCAAACCAAGCCTAGAATGTGGAGAGATGTAATGTCCATCAAAGCTTCTTCTGTAACCACACACACATTAAACAAAGAGGAAATGAAAGTCTTCAATGAGCTCCTCAAGGACAGATCCACGAGTGGAGAGACAAACTGAAAGTACAACACTGTACTTTGTCTGTACACCTGAAGCATGCAGGCACAAGGCTGCAACACAACCTTCCTCTCATCCGCACAGCTCTGCTAACGCTCGAGCTACTGCTGCCATAAATGGAGTTGATGAACCAGAGCACGATCTGTCCGTAACTGTAACCAAGAGCTGTGAGCAAGTAAACATAACCATAAAAGAGTTGAATAATGCTTTTGTTGCTACAAACAGACGTTGTATTGCAAGAGCAAATATGAAACAGATATAAAACATTGTCGGTGTTAACAACATTTCTTCATTATGCTGTATTATGTTGATAAGACTAAAAGTCTACAGTCTACAGTCTGTGAGGCTGTATTTAGGCACAGCAGCACTTTGAACTAAATGCTAATGCATGCTAACATGTTGCTAATGCATGCTGGTGTTAAACAAGTATAATGTTTATCATGTTCTCCATCGTAGTTGAGCATTTTAGCATGCTAACATTTGCTAATTAGCACAAATCACAAAGTAAAGCTGAGAGAGTGTCACCCGTTTTTGGCCAAAGTGTTGGACACTCGATGAAAGGTCACAGGAACTATAATTCATCCCAAAGGAAACATGACTGTATGTACCATAGTTCATGGCAACCCATCCAGTAGTTGTAGAGATATTTCAGTCTAGACCAAAGTGGTGGACTGATCGACAGATCAACACTGCCACCCCCACTAGCATGGCTAAAATCCGAGCAGTATTACTTTTTCCTCAAAACATATATGCTGTTGCAAATTAGTTGTATACAAGCTTAATTTCTAAGAGACAGGGTTGCAATATGAGCTGTAAATAGTAGAGCACATTATCTCAAAGTCATAGCACCAAGTTGGTCCGGAGGTCCTTATAACACATTAACATTTGTTAAATCCAAGTGAAATTGTCCAAACATAAACAAAGAGATGGGCTGCTGTACTGACAACCCACTGTAGAACACAAATAAGAAACCTTTTCAATAAGAAAACCAAACATCCAGCAGATGAGTAAATATGCCTCCAATAATATCAGTTGCAGGCACGTGTAAACACAAAGATGACCATGAAATACAAGAAACTCCATATCTGTAAACAGAGTTTGATTGATGACTGCAGACACTCCAGACCCTTCTGGGATCACACAAACTCACTATGCAAAACATCTTCAGAGCAGCTAGGGATTCAACACGGAGAGATATGAATTAATCACTTCAAAGTGCTGTTTGCCGATGACACTGATGCCTAAGTACCCAGGGCAAACAACAGGGGCTTGTAGCAGTAGCCAAAGATAATCACAACCCACTAGATTTTTCCTTCACATAATTGAGATAAAAGCAAAGCTTGAGGCCCTTAAATGAAATGCTATGGTTCTCACAGCATACCAAGCAAAAATGTTGAAATACAGCTCAAACAAATGTCATGATCCTCAATACAAGTTATTTTCCTGAGAGCTGGAACAAAGGCATTATTACCTCTATACACGATAGAGAAGAAATAAATTCCCTAAAAATTACAGAGGAATCTTTTTAAAATGGCCACACTCTACTGCAGCTTAATGTCAACTCATGTCAAGTCAGTTTCATTTATATTGGCTAAAATCACACTTTTGTCTCAGAGGACTTTACAATCTGTACACCACACAACACCCTCAACCCTTAGACTCTCCGTTTGGATAAGAAAAACACACACACAAATCCATGAATAATAACTCTTGAATAAAAAATGTATGTATGACACCAAATTTAAATTAGCAAATGTTAGCATTCTAATACGCTAAACTAAGATGGCAAACATGTAAAACACCTGCTAAAGCATTTAAGCATGCTTTATAGTAAGCTAGTATGGCCTCACAGAGCTGCAAGCATGGGCTACAGACTTGGGTGGAGTATTTTCACTATTTAAAAAAAAACAACAACAAAACAAAATTGATCTGTAGTCATGGAAAAGATCATTGATGATATCGGCAACAATACAAAGCGATGCATGAAGCACGGTATTTTCAACGTTCAACAATGAGTACTGAGAAGGGTCCAATCTTCTCATTTTAGCCCAAGCAAATTATTACCAAACGCAGTGAAACTTACCATACTTACTGGAGTGACGTGATTCAACCCCCAAATAAGTCTGAAACCTATTGGGCTTTTCACAGACAATTGTTAGCTGTGTACTGTGACCGAGTCTAGACTGAGAAAAAACTGAGTGAACATGTTGTGTCAGACAGCCTTCTGCCCTGGAGACACAGATGCATTTCTTTCCACACTTCTCACAGTAAATCACAAGCCTGAAAAGCTTTCCCACAGATACAAATACAGTGGAAACCTCTTATAGTGATCATTTCTGTCTGGGTCAAATTGATCGCTATAAGAGGATGATTATTACAACCATTTTTTTTTCTTTTTCTTTATTTCTCATGGAGATTACCATCTAATTGACATTTATATATTTATTACATGAATATAAAGTAATGAAACAGACAACTTTGCTGTTTTCTTACAATTCTTCTGCCTTTTCCCTCATCAAGGGCCTGCTCAAGGGGGCATTACGTGACCGGGCATTATCAATCCACTTGATGAGCGGCGGCTTCAATCACAGGTGCTTTCCCTGTGCACATTCGTTTTCTGTCTCCATCACTAGCAGCCATGACTGTTTCTCGTTGTTCGAGTCGACTACACAAGGCAGCCTGAGGAACACCAAGTTTCGCTGCTGCAGCTCTTCAGCTCGTTTTTGGCAGTTTGTCATAAGCTTCGACAAACTGCTACTACTACGTTTTTCATTGAGAGAAAATTACTTTCTTTTTCCCGTCATGATGTCAGTGTGCATGTCGCACCAGCCTCAGGTAGCCAGCTGGAAGCAGACGGGTTAACGCGAGTCAAAGCATCATGGAAGTAAAGTAAAAAAATAGAATTACCGTAGTTTAAATTTTTTTTTTCATATGTTGTCATGTAAGAAAAGACCCAAAATGAATACTGTAAGTGCTGCTTAAAACCTCTCTGTACTTTTACTATTTTGTAATTGCTGGTATAGATTTTATTCTGTGCTTATTTTTCATCGTGCTTCTATTTCACTGCTTTAACTGCTCAGCTTTTGCTCAATGCTTTCATTGCTTCTGTTTACGTGGCAAGAGAGAGAGAACACTATTGATGCCATGAACAGAAAAGGAACTTCAGGTCTGAAAACGTGTCTTCATCACTTATAATCTGTCATTTACTTTTAATTATTTACCAGATGCATAACATGTATCTTTAATACTGTTTATTCTTGAGCAAAAAATATTGTTGCTGAAGTAAAACACAAGAATAAATAGTTCTAAAGATATGTGTGATACATGAGAGAGAGAGAGAGTTGTTAGAGGTGTTAATGATCTTTGATGAATCAACATCAATTAATAATTTAATTAACTGCTCATGTTTTAAGAGGGTCACCTCTAAGGAATCTGCTCGTTGTTTTTACTTACGTGCATTTGCTTTGTTCTTGGGCACAACACACTGTAGCATTAAAACCATTAAAGCTTTCCATTTATGTTGTGTTGTCATTAAAGGCTGATTCCTTTGTGACTTACTTATGCTTTGATAATGCATTATTGCCATAATGTGTGTGTGGGTTTGTCTAAGTTATTGCTGTTGCTGAACATAAGATGAATTTATGTGTGGACTCAGCTGCTAATGGTATGCGCATAAAAAAACAGCACACCACTAGAGAAACACAGGAAGGGGTAAAATTGAGCGTCTTGTTCCGAGCTGTCAATAAACTGAAGGCAAACAGTCTGGCTCTCAACATTCACTCACTCATTCTTACTTCTTTTATATATGTACTGTATATCAACACCACAGAGAGATGCAGAACAACTACAAAGAGATGAAAAACTACCACAAAGAGATGCAAAACTTCCACAAAGAGATGCAGAACAACTACAAAGCGATGCAAAACTACCACAAAGAGATGCAAAACTTCCACAAAGTGATGCAGAACAACTACAAAGAGATGTAGAACAACTACAAAGACACACATAATGACCACAAAGAGATGCAAAACTACCACAAAGAGATGCAGAACAACTACAAAGAGACATAACACAACTACAAGGAGACACAAAATGACCACAAAAAGATGCAAACTGACTACAAAGAGTCACAAAATGACTACAAAGAGACACAAAACAACTACAAAGACTCACAAAACAACCACAAAGACAGAGAAAACAACCGCAAAGAAACAGAAAACAACTACAAAGAGACACAAAATGACTAAAAAGAGACAAAAAAGGACAAAAAGGACCACAAAGAGGAACTGAATGACTACAAACTGACATAAAATTGTCATGAAGAGACAGAAAACGACCATACAGTAAACAACATGGCCATTTTGTGGTAGTTGTTATTTTGTGTGTCTTTCAGTCCAGGGGTTTTGCTGCTGTAGAAAGGGTGGGACGCCTTTACATGTCTGTTCCCATGGGGCCGTGGTTGTCTCATAATCCATTCATTCTGAGTCATCACACGGGCAACAAATGCTTTATGTTGAATTATGTGCAACACATGATACAGCATTTCTTCATTTTCCTGCAATTAAATGAGGATATTCCGTAAAGAAATAACTGTATTTGTTGCTAAAAATTAATTCCAAACCTTAAATCTTGGTGTCATCAAAACATTCAGAACTACAGCCACATCAAGACAAAAAAAAAAAATCAGTCATTCCCACCTCAAAATTTATTTTCAGAATTTATGTACAAACAAGATTTATAAAGATGAATCCACACCATTACTTCTAGTTGGTTGAAGTATATATATGTTATAATGGGCTTTTCTCAGGTCTCTAAAAAGACTCAGAAAGCTGCAGCTCAAGTCCTACCAAGGACATCTGCTTTTTAATAATGCTACTGGTTTACTCATTTACTTTATGTAAGCAGAACACTATGTGTACTCATTGCTTTCCTGTTTATTTATTTTTATGTGTTTTT
>NTHP01000059.1:34819-73710 GCA_003416845.1 Oplegnathus fasciatus
TTTTACAGCTTGGTTTGTCTACTGTTATTTAACACCATTGTAAATAAGGATGGCTCCTCAATGGTCTGTAGAGGCGAAATAAAGGTTGATGATGACTCCCTTGGTTAAATGGTTCAGGACCAAAATACATCCCTGACTCTCTGCTGCTGTGCAAACCCACTTGACCTCTGAGGTCAGCACTGGTCCACTGATTGCTCCCAGAATTAATTCCAAACATGGAGAAGATGTGTTCAGTTACCGCGCAGCACAGATCTGCAACAAACTCCCAGGGGATCTGAGACGTGTCTTAGCTCCCGTTACCTTTAAATGAATGTTATTTGCTATTGCTTTTAATTAAACTTTATGCAGATCTGCAGTATATTATTTTATTATTTCACTTATGATGCCCTTTATTTCTTGACTCTTCTGTTGTTTTTCTTTTACTCTGGCACTTTATTCTTTTTTCTTTATTTAATTCTTAGTGTGTTATGTAAACCACCGTGTTACCCTGCCACAGAATGCATTATACAATGAATAAAACTAAATTTCCAGAATTGTGACGGTTGGTGAATATTCAGAGTCATGCAACACTTGACCAGCACTTCAGGGACAAAATGCATTTTAATGATACTTGACCCACACTTTGCAGATGAGACACACTTTGGTGCCACTTAATGTCCTGACACAGAGCCAGAATTCCGCACTTAAAATGCACTCATCACACAAATTGTAATGAAGGTGCATTTTGGGAATGTTCATGCTGAGCTCATTGGATTCACCTCTTTGCCATCCACAAAAAACAAGTCCTTGTTAAGCCTCTTCCCCTGTGGCATGACCACAGTTTGAGGTTGGCTGGCCTGGTCAGCAGGTGAAGTTCAGCATTCGCGTCACGAATCCTTCTCACAAGGACACCTGTTGGCTCCAGGAGATAAGAGGCAGCTGCTTCCTGGTGCTCTATCAGCACCGCTTCTGCAAGGCAGCATTGAGAAGAGAGGGCGGCACTGGGCCCTCTACCAAATATTTTACAGATATGAGAGTAACACACACACACAAAAGCACAGCAACCTCACTAATGTACCTCATATCACGCGAGGAGAGAGAGGTGGAGCAGCTCCAAAGTGTGAGGGTCGAATTGAAGATAGATCCGTGTTTTTTTCCCCATATTCCAAAGATATACAAGTCAGGTGGATGGAAGATTTTTAGTTGACCCTGGAAAGGAGTCAGTTCAGAGATGGGTGAATGAATGAATTGTTGAAATGAAATGAAAACATAAACCATAGTAACTGGATTCATTATGCATTAGACATGGTAACTAGCAACTACCGCAGAAAGAGTTGAATGAATGAACAAAAGTGACTGAATTAATGAAATCAAATCATTATTGTGTCTAAAACCGTCATTGTGACTATCATGAAAAGAAGGCAGTTTAGAGAATGATTTAATGAATGAATGAGTGACATGATGAACCATTATTGCGTACAGGAAGTGAAACGGAAGTCAGTTCAGAGATTAATGAATGAATGAATGAATCATCGAAATTAAATTAAAACATAAACCAAATAATCTATAATTCACACAGACCTGGTGTCCAGTCACTATCATGAAAAGGAGTCAGTACATACAAATGAATGAATGAATGGAGTTATAAACCTGCACTGTGTCCAGGGGTTATATTTCACATTGATGTGGTAAGTAGCCACATGAAAAGTGCAGATGAATGCATGAATAGATGATTATTCTGTCAAGAGGTTGAATTAGTGACCCACCCTCCACTTGTATGTGGTTTAAATAATTTGCCTCATATGTGGCCTGTGAAAAAAATATGTTTAATTTGAAAAGAAATCCATCCTTTTTTGAGAAATATTGGAGTGACTTACAGAAATATCTGGACAACATGTCATACTCAGTAATATAAGATCCCCAAGGTTGAATGTGAGATATTAGATACAACTTAATAAGGAAGGAGTTCCCATATTTAACTTTCTATTGGTTGTACGTATGCACTTACATGCGTATGTGGTCGTATCTTGTTATTATCTACTTATTATAAACATTGTTCACATTAATTTTTGTTTAGTTTAGATTTGATCTATTTATAGTTTAGTTCATCAACCCTTTGTACTTAATGTATTCATTACTAATATCATTATTATTTCTAATATAATTTCAGGTGGAAGGAGGGTTGGGAGGGAGAAGAGATGAACATGGGAGGGGTCTGACAAGTGGGAGATATTGTAAAAAAAAATTATATATATATATATATATATATATATAATATGTTTGTTTTTTTCAAACTTGCTGACCCTATCACAATCCTGTTTATGTTTACTTTATACTTTCAGTAAATGTAATGGGAAAAAAGGAGATTAAACAAAATTAAAGTATGATACCCTCTTGCAATCAAAGCCACAAAAACACGGTAACGAGACACTACCATGAAAATTAGTATACAAACAAAGTAATGAGTGAATGAATGAATGAAAGTAAATGATACACCATTATTGTGTTTTGGGATCATACTTCACATAGACATTGTGCTGTAACTGGCCTTTATTCTGACTGTCCAGTGATGGATGAGTGAACAAACATGAACTGATTAAATAACATTAAATGCCAAACATTTGTGTCCAGTGTCATTATTATTCACACAGCCAAATGTATTTACTCTGATCTCTCTGAGCCACTCATGCATATAGTGCTGGCCTAACAATCCCAGTTGGCCCCCGCAGGAGAAAAGATAAGGATATTGAATCCTGGGAAATCACTCCACAGAGGGAAAGGGAATCAAACATGCACCCCACCCCCTCTCTGTCAAATGTATGTAGGCACAAGTGTGCAAGTGGTGCAGCCTGCATGACATTTATGATCTCAGTGTACAACTCCTCTGACAGCTGATTACCATTTGGCCCACTTGGTGTGCAGAGACTTCCTTTGCTCATCAGATACAGCATGTTTTCTCTGTCATGTGTCATGAGGATGATTATTATAGATGACTTGTAAAGCCGTAATAATGGAAGTTTTTCTTTTAATCATAGTGCAGTGTATTATCATTCAGCTTGTGACAACAGTGTTTGATTAGACCAAATATGAGTACATTTGCATCTTCTCACATTATCTACAGCTGGTTTATCAGTGTGACAGCCGTCCTTACAAGTGGATCTAATCTTTGCTGTCCTTCAGGGTCACATTTCAGGGCTCTGACTAAAATTAACTGAGATTTCTTCAGATTCCCTCAGGTCCCTTGAGACCTACAACCTCTCAAGCATCCTGTATCAGCGACTCCTGCCAATTAGTGCAAAGGGCTTGTAGTAAGAAGTCACCTCAATTGCATCAGCCAACTGAATACAACCTGTGTATTTTGGGCATTTCATATGTTTGACCATAATGATTCCCTCTCTGCTAAGGAGATTATTTTTTGCCTGACTGTGTGCTTTTATGGAGCCCTGGAGGTGTCACGGAGGGAGAAGAAAAACTAATCCGTGCACATGATTTAGTAATTGATTTAGCATAACTTATCACCTTCATGCCATTAGTCTTGCATGTATCCTTCACACTCTTCATGGGTAGGTCCAATATGGTTTTATTTTGAAGTTGGACTGAGATATTAAATTAGAATAGATTCAACTTAATTATCATTACACACAGTAAGTACCAGTACAACAAAATGCAGTTTAGCGTCTAACCAGATAGTGCCTATACAGCAGCATATACTTCAGGCTTTGGCTGTTTAACGCAACGCTGTGTTATGGTTGAGATCCCAGGATAATGGACTGAGCTTTTTTTTCAGCCATGACACTTCCAGGTTTCCGTATGTTTTATTTAGCAGCTTTACCTCAAAAACAAAATTTTGGTGGAAGCATTGGGGAAAGGGAAGAACTAGTTTTTGGAGTAGATAGCACCACACATTTCTGACTTATTTTCATAATATTTGACACATAAACATATTTGGATGAAAGAAAAAACAAAACTTGAAGTAATCATGCGATGGTGCATTGCTAATTATAAAGTATAATGCATCACTTAACTTCAGGGGATTCCAAATTTAAATAATTTGTATGTAATTAAGGAGTAATTGTTCAGTTTCAGTTATGCAAGTTAGCCTCTGATTAATTCTGAAAAACCTGAGTTAATCAGAAAGAATTCATAAAGTAAGTGTCATTGCACATTTATAGGAACTAATCATTACATACTATATTAACCTGTATAGCAATCTGTGCTCAAGTAGCTAATTGTGATCTTCTTCATATAGTCCTTTATTCAGAGCTATTCAGAAACTAGATCATTATTACTCATTAGACAGAAAATTACAGATTTAAAAGTTTCAGTCATGCTGGTTATGCTGTTTCTTTCGTTACATGTATATCTATTGTAAAGTATTTGCTTTGATTTGAGCTGATACAGTATGTGAGAGTCTCTTAAATTCTCCCACATAGTTAAAATTGTGATTTAATACACAAATGCAATAAATAATCAGATCTCTTACTGTTAGATTTGCCCTTCTTGCCTTGCATCTGATGCTCTGTTTTAATTAATAAAACTCTTGTCAAATGTGGCCTTCAGAACAGAATTCAGAACAGGCCCTATCTTCTTCTCTGGCTCTTATCTCAGCAGAGCGTCCTTCACAGACCATATAAAGACCCGAGACGCGACCTGTTGATTTGCTGTCCCTGCCCAAGACAGACAATATGCTGCCTGCTGTTGTAAAGCTCTGCTGTGGAATCTCCTACCCACATCTGAGGAGTATGGCAGGTAAACACTCTCAGTAATCTGAGGGAGGACGTTTCTCTTTATTCCATTTCATGCAAATGCTGCCTTCTGGGTCAGACTTCTGAGCTTTTTTTTTCCCTTTTGCATCTCTCAACCCTTCAATCGTGCAGGACTTCAACGCACAGCTGTGGCAGTTATAGGCCAGGAGATCACACACCTGCAGAGATGGGGACAGATCCAGCATCACATGAGAACAAATGCTGGGTTGAAGTTTAACGGTAAAAAGACACAGTTCTGTTGGTTTCATAATAAAAAGTGTAGTTGTTGTTGAAGTATTGCTAAGAGGAATCTTTTGCAGAGCCCAAGGCTGAAGATGTAAAGCCTGTGCCATCGAAAGAAGATCAGCTGTTCTATGTACAACATGGACAAGAAGCGATGAGGAAGGCTCTCAGTATGCTGGAGGAAAAACAAGGATGGAAGGTCGAGATCATGGAGGTAACATCTGATTGATTTAAGTGCCATCCTCACTTGACTGATTAAAGTGCCTCATATCTCCTCCAAACATCAATTTGCCTCCAGTTTCCACGCTCTGGAATAAGCTGAATCGAAGTGACCGTTGTGTCACGATTATATACTTGTTTGTCGCTCCTTTTCAGAGCAACGGGGACGTGATCTGTAGCAAAGTGATGCCCGGAGCCAGGAAGGTGTTCAGGCTGGAGGCGGTACTGGAGGCCAGCGTGGACGAGCTCTACGATCTCCTGTTTGTCAGAGTGGAGGAGATGCACCAGTGGAACCCAAGCATACAACATATCAAAGTGAGCTGCTGACCTTTCCACAACCCACACGAGGCTGCTGTTGATAACTGGATATTTCACCAAGTGTGAAACTATAACCTGTAAAAGCACAGAAGTGTATTTCATTAGTGGCTTCTTTTTTTTTTACTACATAAAGGTCTAGTTGTCTGTTTGTAGCCATAATTAATTGATGTCATGCTGTTTATTTGCAGCAATAAATGTATTCTCACATTGCCAGACTTCTAATTACGTATGTTACTTAGTTTTGCAAACTAAATTTGATATTTGTGTCTCTTGTGTTGTAGGTTCTGAAGCATGTTGGACCTGAAACAATTGTCACTCACGAGGTTTCAGCCGAGACAGCAGGAAATCTGATTGGCCAAAGGGATTTCCTGAGTGTCAGACACAGTTGCAAACAAAAGTCCAGCGTTTATCTTGGAGGAGCAGCGATTCAGCTGGAGTCCTTCCCACCTCAGGCAGGCTTTGTGAGGTAGGATCATAATGCAGCCCAGGCGCAGCTCTGTTTCAACAAAGCATTAATCGTCATGTGTTAAAATATGTTCTACGGCTTCATTAAACTTTCTCTCATAATATACATGGGAGCAGAGTAATCTCAGTCCTCCAGGTACTAAGATGTTAGGATGGAAAAACATATTTGACTCAAAGGTAAAAAAAAAAAAGTGTTTTGATTTGCTCTGACATTTTAATTTGTTCGGACGGTCTGTGGTAACGTGCTGAGCGCCGGCTAGTATCAGTGGCCTTAAAAGTCTGTGGTCATATCTCATGTGTGTGAGATAAAAATGTTTTATTGGACGGATGTCAGAGGGGGGGACGAAGAATGTGAGGATAGAGTAATGTAACAAAAGATGACAATAAAAGTGCATTTTTATGGCCATTATATCTAAAAAAGATACTTGGCTGAGTAAATATTAATTCCAACAAACAAGACTAAGAGTCTGCAGCCATGCCAGCAGCTCTGTGAGGCAGCTCACAATGACAACTCTACCGTGGTGATGTTTGCCAAGTATAACATTTACTGTGTCCACCATCTTAATTTAATATATTAGCATGCCACTGTGACATTTGTTAATTGGCACAACATGAAGGACAGCTGAGGTTGATGGGAATGTAGTTTTGCAGGCATTTCTGAATAAACCAAAGTTATTGCACAGATTTAAATGTTGACCTGATGATGGCGCTAGATGAAAAGTTAAGGAATTAACAGAGTCATTAGAATTCATCAAGAGGGGGACATGAATGTCTGTACCAAATTTGATGCCAATCCACCCAATAGTAGTTGGACAAAAACCAAAGCACAGACCAACAGACCGATATTACCATCCCTAGAGCAGTGGTGGAAGAAGTACTCATACTTTTTTCTTTTTTACCTTTTTTACTAAGTAAAAGTAACAGTACGACAGTGTAGAAATACTCTGCTACAAGTCAAAGTTCTGCATTCAAAATTTTACTTAAGGAAACTTAAAGCACCAAAACTAAAAGTACTCATTATGAAGAATGGCCCATTTCAGAATAATTTATATTATATCAATTGATTATCATTATTGATGCATTAATGTGTTCATCACTTTAATGTTGCAACTGGTAAAGATCAATAAAGTCTTAACCTATTAATAATATGTCATAATTTATTTGTTGACTATATTTTAATCTGAATCTGCGAAGTAACTTGTAAAGTTATCAAATAAATTTAGTGAAGTAAAACGTACAATATTTTCCTCTGAATTGTAGTGGAGTAGAAGTATAAAGTAGCAGAAAATGGAAATACTCCAAATTGTACTTAGGTACAGTACTTGAGTGAATGTACTTAGTTAATTTCCACCACTGCCCTCGAGCCATGCTGCTAGCTGTGACATTAGGACCTGGTGAATTTGAATCTATTTCTACACATTGGTAAACAAAAGAAAGATGAAAGCAGTTTGTGGATGTTCCAGTTTGGAAATAAAAATATACATAATGGACAAGCACATAATCCATAATAAAGCTTGTCTGAATGCTAATGACTTACTGAGTTTGTTTGCATGTTTACAGAGCCGAGGATGGACCAACCTGCATAATCATTCAAGCTCTTGATGAGGATACAAAAAAAAGCCGCTTCACGTGGCTTCTTAATATGGACGTAAAGGTAAATTCATATGTACTGTATTTTCCATTTTGTGGATGATAATTAGGGAAAGCATATACAGACTCCAATGTGTGCAATATTCATTTATTGCAGTGAACATTTTTTTGTGTAATTAATGTATATTGCACAGATGGGAGTGTGCAGATGCTTTTCCTATAACTGTACATTGTTTCTATGCTCCAGCACCTCCGCCTCTGAGCAGAGGGCTTCTCAGGTCGGCCATTTTCTTCTGTGTGCAATAACTAAACAACTCTAAAAACAAAACAATACCACTCACAAGCCTATCTCAGTAAAGCAATATGCTAAAATGATGTGCAGGTTTCAGTCTGGAATAAGCAGCATGGAGTTATCGCTGTAGAAGTTCCTCTAAACATTTGCATCTCAGGTCAGGATCTGCTCTCGTTGAACGTAGAGCGCGTTGTTTATGTTTTCCAAGGATCAACAGCACAGAGCCCACAGACACAAATCACTACAATAAGAAATAATTTTTAAAAAATGATACAAAATAAACAATTTTGAGATAAGGAGTAGCTACCGAGTTTGGCCCCTCCAAAGATTCACAAGTCTGAGTCATGAGATGATTAATGGGGTAGGAGCGGGGAAGAAACAAAGTTCTGCTGCAAACACCTTGCCTTAAACAGTTGTTTAGATTACACCGTCTGAGAAGTTTGTCAGATAGCTGTTATCTCAGCTTGGGCGTGAGGATTTCTAACAGAGAGCCCGCATTACAAACTGGAGCTGTGGAGTTTGAAAGAAGTGGGCACTTAATAGGCAGGGAGGTTCTAATGGAAGACACTATCAAGTTGCATTATGGGAAATGTAGGATCCAGCGTTTTTGGAACTTAGCCCATCCTAGGCACTAAAAATCTTTGCTACCTCGATTGTGGGCTATTCTTTTATTTAATCTCTTTTTTAGCCTCTTTTGAGCCCTCCAAATACTAAATCAGTGCAGGACCCCATTAACTAAAAGTCCACTTACTAGCTTTTTCAACTGTCAACTGCAGCTCACAGTCTTCCTCAGCTGATGGAGTTTGCTTAGTTGACAAACTAACAACAATGATCGCTGATTAAGACCATTAGATGTGGTTGAAAAGTTTGGGAAAGCGTTAGTAAGTGGAGCTTCAGTTAATATTTAATGTTTTTCTTACTTTCATTGTTAGTTTTTAAATTCAGTTTTCATTGTGACTCTTTTGTCTGCATTATCATGTCTGCAATCATTTTAAAAATGTGGATTATGAAACCAGAAATTGTATAATTCATGAAAATAATTCTGAATACTAATTTGGGAACCATATTTGCATGTGAACAGTACGTATTTATTATACAGCTGCAGGCGAGCTCACTCTCCTTTGTTTACCAAGACTGACAGTCACCAAAGTACAATCCAGTGGTCTAACAAAGATAATGCTTTTCTCAGGGCTGGCTGCCAAAGTCCATTGTCAATCAGGCTTTACCCCGAGCACAGCTGGATTTCACCAGACACCTCCGCAGACGTCTCACAGGGAGCGCCACCCGGGGCTGACCGAGTCTGTGCGACACCCACACCGCAGCAGCACCCTGTCATCGCTCGCAGGGGAGGACTGGGAGACGGAGGCACGGTGACAGCCTGGCTGCTTGACAGAATGCTGCCCTTTCAGCGAGAGCAGAAATGCTGCCTGGAGGTGATGCTCAGCTCCAGCGCTCTGCAGAGCAGAGCTGGGAGAGACCAGTGACGGCAGCCCAGTGCCTGCCTGGCAGGAGGAAGCTGGTTCATAATAGGAATTAATGTCACGATGTGTCACTCAAACCTCATTAGGATTTCCTGATCAGGACTCATCACTTGTCTGTTGACACTAGTAATTGCATATCCCTGCATATGACTGGACATAATTAATAAAGTGCTTGAATGTGCCTTTTTTGCCTGATCAATTTTCATCCAAAAATATTTAATAGGAGCAACACTACATGACAGGTACCTCTTCTCAACTCAAGTACACATGGCTCCATTCAGACTGAATTAATCTGCGAATGGAAAATATTCAAGACACTAAATTAGAGTAGCTATTACAAATGTTTCTTCACACAGTCGTACATGTTCACCTCTAAATGGAAGCCTAAATGGAGGAAAGTGAAATAACAAAAATCTCAGTTCTTTCAAACGTGTTTTACTTTGTTCTCCATACCACTTAAAAATTCAATAAATATTAACATTTAAAGCTTTCATTCACGTACGTATATACAAGAACTATACAATAAACATAATGATGTTATGAACTGCAATGCAGGAATGGTGTAACAGTATGACCAACCACAGTCTGTAGACTTACAGCATCGCTTGTATTTTCAAATTGCAACATACTTTCCGTTCCACTCCTGGTTATTAATTTCTTTTCATAACTTGAAATTTACACTATATACATTATTATCTGAAAAATATATCAGTTACAAAAAAAAAAAAAATTAACATAATGAGTTTTTTCTGAAATCTTCCTGTTTTTTAAAGCGTGAGTGACTGACTTCCACAAAGGCAGACAGAGGGCATGCTACAGTGGGGTTGGCTTACGAACAGTCATGATTTTTTTGTTTTGTTTTTACCAGTGAGGATAACCACCAGTACGTTGGATTTGGGAACAAACAACATAAAAAGAGCACCGGGGGACAGAGAAGCCATGAAGCTCCCTGCCAGGAGTGATGACTGTGGAGTCTGGAGTGTGCCGCTGGAATAATTATTAACAGGTATTTTATTAGAATCAATTAGATACGTTTTATAAGCCATTATGAATTGAAGAATTGAAGTAAAAAGATAACAAATAAAATTATCAATAAAAAGACAATTTTGACATGTGGGTTGATCCCACTGTCATGTCTGTACTGTAAAGATGAAGCTGGACTTAGGAGGTGATTAGCTTAGCTTAGCATAAAGACAGGATGCAGGGGGGAAACACAGCCTGGCTTTCTCCAAAGTGAAGAAATATGTCTAACGATGCCTCTAAAAATTGTAAAAATATAATTTTTTGGTTTTCGGGGGCAGTAGCTTTCTTCTTTTGAACAGCTTTCTTCTTCTGAACAGCTTCCGTGTTAGTTAGTTTGGCGGGAAACCTCATGGTGACGACAAGACTCCAGGAAGTCACAGCGCCCGGCTGTTCGCTAAGAAATAGTTAAAGCTCACAACTCCCTAAAACCAAAAACTATAGAGATTAAACAAACAAGATACAACGTGTTTTAATTAGTGAGCTTTAGAGGCGCTGGTGGGTGCTTTTTTGAACTTTGAACAGAGCCTGGCTAGTTGTTTCTCCTTGTTTCCACTCTTTATGCTGAGCTAACAGCCTCCTGGCTCTAGCTCCATAGTTAGTGCATAAATACGAGAGCGGCATCAATCTTCTCATCTAACTCTGTAACACATATTTCCCAAAATGTCAAACTAAAAGAGCATTTAAAGTCCACTAGAGCAACAGGAGCGCTGATTGGCCAGCTGTTGTGTAATGCACGGTGCTACCACCCTATGCTGAGCACATGAGCCCTGTCTGGAGTCACAGCTGGCCAAGTTACTGCTCTGTGAGTTGGACCTAATTAAATTTTTAGGTGCCGCACTGTTTCGACATCTTTAAACGTGAAAGCTGTCTGTAAATGAGAGCTGTCACGAAATGGAAACTGCGGACAATGAATTGTGAGACACAAATACTAAATGGAATAACAGAAAATACAACAGATGTTGTTACGTCTTCAATGCATCATTAAAATTTCATCAAATTCATATATATATTTTGGAACTTGGCAATATATTACTTGATTATAATAGAACACCGGCAGAGTCTTTAATTATGCTAGTGGCACACTCTAGTCTCCACAGCTGACACGTGCACCTCCAAAACCATGGCCTTTGACCTCTCCTCACATGTTCACAATACAAGTTCAATAGTAGTTCTAATGCACTTGAAAAAACAGGCTTACACAACTGTACACAGATAAAAACATGAATGTAGCAATGCAGTCATCACATTTTGAACACATCTTGTAGTCGTTTTAGTTTACAGCACCTGACAACTTTTTTTTTTTCTTCCGTTTCATATTTGAAGCACAGAGGGCAGCGCGACGCTGCACACAGATCACTCTGGTGTTTTGATGAGGTAACCATCACTGGTCTGGTCTAAGTTCACTGGCATGGAAAAAAAAAGTCTTTGTAAAAAAAAAAGAAAGAAAACATCCGCAGCAAGACTGCAAGTCTGTCAGATGCTGCGAAGGGTGAGCTGATGTACGAGACCGTCTCACTGAGCAGCACGTTCACAACATCACTCACTGTTCATTTCTGAGCTGACAGGGTTCTGTGACTCGAGTCCCTCTCGGATCCTAAATCGTCCCTTCTTGACCTGGCAGCGACTGGGCCTAAAGTGCTGTTTGGACTGTGCTCTTTAGAGGCACCTCCACTGTTGTCTGCTGTGGGCCGTGGCGGCCCTGGAGGTAGAAGAGGCCCCGGGTCTGAGTTTACCTTCCCAGCTGTGAGGAAGGAGTCGCTGGTGGGACCCTGGGGCGGAGCAGCACCCGTGGATGGCGAGGCTTCAGCAGCGGCAGCGGTGGTTGGCAGCGGGGGAGTGGAGCGAAGCCGTCTGCCGATGGCTTTAGTGGTTTGCGGCGGGCTCTGGGTCGTAGCGGGTAGAGGAGCCTTGGGTGATGCAGGGTGAGAAGGAGCGGAAGTCTCGGGTTCAACTGAGGCCACTGGGGCGTTTTGGAGGTCAGGAGCATGTGTGGCGAAGCTTTCTTTCTTGTTGCAAGACTCACAACAAAGCTTATTATATCCAGGGATGGAACAATAACGTGCAAGAACTTCCATTTGACAGAAAATGGATTTATCCCCCAGACATGGCTCATCTAGTAATAACAGGAGAGAGGACATCATTAAGAGCAAGATGAACTGTAGATGTTTACGTTTACATCAAAGTGACTGATTTCTGAAATAAATTACATATTGACTTACTTGAAGAGATTTTGTGGACCGGGTTTTCAGGAGCCCTTTGGTGTACAGCTTCGTCTTTTACTGTGGAGTTTTCCATTGTTTCAACGGTGAGAGGAGACGCTGGCTGTCCTGGAGGGGAGGACAAAATTAGGCACAAAAAAAAAAATTCCCAAATAAGATGTTAAACAGCAGCCACGAGACCCAAGAAAAGCTCTTGACAACCTCTTGCTACTGTAAGAAAACAGAGCCGTGTTGTTAGAAACCTATAATAAAGCTCGGTTCTATTTACAGAACGCAGGGCACAACCTGGATTTCTTCTTCTTCATGTTCTTGACAAAAACCACTCCTTTTTCCACTCACTGCCTGTGCAGGGAAACAGAAAAAAAAGTGGTGGCTCCCACCTCTTTGAAGAGAAAGCAACATGAGAAAAGCTGCAGGAGGGCATCAGGGCAGAAATGTTTTGACACAGTTTAGACAGTTGCCTTTAGGCGTTCAGAAGGTTCTTTGTCCTTAGGGTACGTTAAGGACCAATTGCAGTTAGACCACCTGGTGTTACTCATCATACAAACAGAAAAAATGAAAGTCACATAATGTTAAATGGCATCCTCGGGTGATGAAAAATGTTCACAATTTGGGCCTATTGTGCCAACCCTCTCACATAAGTGACGTAAGCAAGTTGATTGTTTCGCTGTGGATAAATGGTATAAATGTTAAATTTGCAATTCTAACTGTTCGTACCGGCTAAATTCCACAAGGTAATTATGGTGTAGGCAGACCAAACCATGTGTTGAGTTTGATCTTACTGTGAAACAACCTCTGAATCTGAAAAACATCACATACTATGTGATGTATCCTTATTTGGCCTTGCTTAAATCTACTGCCAGAGGATTATGACTAAATGTGCATGATGCAGCAGACACTAACCAGCAGCAGACATGAACCACCCACAAGTTCTTCAAAGGAAACATACAAATCTTTGTGCCTTTACAGGCAGTCTTTTTGCATCCATAATGAAAAGGGAATGACTTGATCATGCAGAGGCTGTTTCTTTAATAGTGCCTGGCAGCAGACTGGTGAATACTGTTCCCTAATTACATGGAAGTGGACCTCACCTGGACAAGGACTGAGTTTGCAAATGAGGACCGTTTCCGGCTTCTCGCCCTCACATTCGCCAATGGTGTTGTCACTGGCCTTGCAGACCACTTGCCTTTGCTGAATCCCTTCACCGCAGCTCACCGAACACTATCGCACCACCAGCACGCACACAAATAGACACACACACACACACACACGTTAAAGCTATAGGAAACTTATAAATATTTATTTAGTCACAGCTCTTGACAACCATGGTCAGGTTCTACCAACAATTTCATCTTGACGCATGCATCCAAACAGTTCATTTGTGTAATTCATGTTTATGTCAGTTTTCATCGTATGTCAGAATACGCACAGCCATTCAAATAAAGCATTTTTATGACTTGGCATCTGTTTGGTAAAAGCTCATTGTTTTTTTAGGTCTTGCTGATTTTCACTTTAAAGGACCTGAATTGTTTTTTATTTATAAGGAACAGATCAGTTTAAATTGATATTCATGCTGACTTTATGTACCCAAACATCTCTCTGTAAAAAGGGAACGGCTGCTGTGGTGCACAATAAACAAAGTCCTACAGCTGTGAGCACACCTCAGAAAATAATTAGAAACTCAAATAAGCTGCTGTGAAAGTAAACTAGCATTAAGGTCTATCATTTCTTCACTTTATATTTGTTTCTGTATGCCTTGTACTGTATCTCATGGCGGTGTGTGTGCTGCAGTATCCAGCACAGCGAAGAGGCCGAGCTACACATGTCACAGAAGCTCTATTGTCTGTCTCAAGTGACCACATCATAAGACCCTCAGGTCTAACCTATATTAATAATAATAATATCTTCAAGTCTGACTCTACCGAGAGTCTGGCAGTTTTCTATTTGATGGTAGTCTCGTAGGAGCAGCGAAGACCCAATCATGTACGCGTTTTTTGTCTACTAGGAAAGTATAAAAATGAAGGTCTGCGTCTCCTTTGTGAGACACACCCATACTTTTCCTCTGACTTCTTGTTTGTAGGTTAGTCTCCTATTATTATCTAACTATTATTAGAAGACACAGCACCCCATGCTAATTGATTTCTCCTTTACGGTAGTTACGCTGTTATAAAAACCTTTATTGTACTGAGCTTCAGGGACAAGAATATTGAATTCTTTGCTTCGCAACCGCAGCATGAAAAGTGAGAAAACCCAGACTTTTTCATAACAGAAACTTTACCTTGCACTGATCTGGACAGAGGGTTGATTTTGACAACAACAGTCCCCAGATAAGTTACAAAAAAGTAAATGGTAAAACTACAAAGTGGATATGTTGCAAAGAATAATTTTTAAAATCTGATTTGCCATAAATATTTGTATCATTAATTTCTGTTTCTGAATTTCTGCTTTTAATAAATACTCTTGTTTTTCAATTACAAAAATAATTAGCCCTCCATATACCCTTCTTCTATCTACTGTATCTTCTATTAATACCATACTGTACCATACTTCTATCAAGTTAGTATTGGCTGAACTTACGAGCAAGTTTCAAACTGCAAACCGATTTTCTAAATCTGGTTGCACCATTAAAACACTGAGCAATGTCATAGCTAGAAACAGCTGCCAGGCAACATCTGTAGCAGCCTCCAATCAAAAGCAATCTACAGTGTGAACAGGGGTTACCGTAGCATCATGAGCTGTAACATCACTGGAAAAAACAACATACAGTCTGACCAGTGTTGTTGGTCAGATTAATGGTTACGTTAATGGCTACATAAGAATTGGCTTTTGTGGCGCAATCCAGCTTTAATTCAATGACGCTTAAATTTCCACTCAGTCCCACTTATGTTACGACTAGGCTAAGTTTGAACTTAAGAACAGCTGGTGCAGCCGGCCGTCCTCTTGGCTCACCTGAGACCACGCTCCTGTCCTCCACTGGGCGGGGCATGTGGTGTGGTTGCAGGCTTTCCTGGTCTCCGGACGATCCTCGGTGCAGTGTTTGCTGTGGACGGGCCTGTTGGTGCCGTTGTGGAGCGCCTGCATGCACTGCACCACCCTGGTCTGGTAGCCGAGCTTCCCGCAGGTCTTACTGCAGGGACTCCACTCCTCCACCACCCACCTGTCAGCACAGCAGGCTCTTTGAAAAGGTTTCCACGTCACATGGCTATTAACATTTGTTTCTCCACTATTCAAAAATAGAACTCTAAAGTGCATAAATCATGTCAGGGTGGACACGAGGAGGCAAAGCAATTATCATTCTAATGCTACACTAGCTGTAGAAATACAACACTCTACCGTCTACTATTAGAGGTCACTTACGTGGGCTGGCTGCACTCCTGGACATTGCAGCGTTTCCGGATGGGCTTTGGCTTTTTGCTGGTTTCACAAAAGTTACGATGTACCAAACGGCTGTCACCCTTCCTCCTGCATCCATATTTTGTGTACTGTATGCCTGAAGGAAGTGTACATAATTAATCTTCCTGCAAGGTCATACAGATGTAAAGCACTGTTAAATACACAAATCTGAAATCCAGATGTTTAGAACTTAGATATATCATTGTGCTCTCCATGCCATTACCAGTGTCATCTAATTTCATCAAGGGCTACAACTTATGATTATTTTCATTACTGATTCATCTTTTCATTATTTATTCAATTAATAGATTCATTGCTTAGAGTGTAATATGTCATAGAATAGTTAAAAAATGACCATTTCAGTGGAAAGAAGCAAATCTTCACACTGGAAAAGGCAAATGTTTGTCATTTGGCATAAATGATTTAAATGATTATCAAAACTGCTGTCAGTTCATTCTCTATGAATTGACTGACAGGCGAATTGACCAATCATCTCAAGCCATCAGCCGATGACTTTTTCACACGCACAAAGCTACGACTTGCAGCTTTTATTGCTCATTTATTTAAAAAAAAATGCTCTCACTGACCTCCTCCACAAGGTTTGGAGCACTGAGACCAGCTCTTCAGTGCCCACTCATAGGTGTCAAGTTCAGCCAGAAGGACATTGTTGTTGGTAATAAGCGGCAACAGGTCCTCATGTATGATATACTTATATGTCAAGCTGATCTTTGCGTCTTCTGCCTGAGGAATAACCTGCAATGAGGCGAGGAAAGTTTATGAGAAACACTTGAACGCAGTAAAAAGCGCTGATCCGGTCCCACTCACCAGTCCCACTCACCAGCACGACGATGCCTTCATGCAGAGGACCGGTTGTTTTGAGGGTCTCCTTCTCACCATCGATGGAATACTCCCACTGTAAACCATTTTCGATGAAGGTCTTTGATTCAGCGTCTTCACTTTTTGCATTCAGTATGAAGTTTCCAGTAACTTGATTCTTCACAGCTGTCAGAGGGAATGAAATTTTTTTTTTTTTAATGCATGTGTGCTGGGAAAGAATGTGCGCACAAACTGTAGTTTTTAGGTTCATTCATTAAAAATCTCAAAACTTGTGCAGAAATTCGGGCTCAACCCTCCTCCCGCCAAACAACTGTGAGATTTTCCTTCGGGCAGGGAACGTGTCAGTATGTATTTTGAGATGCTTGGCGTTGTGGTTAGCCAACAGTCGTTTCTCCAAGTTGTGTGTCATCTCTTCTTCCCATGAGCTAATAAAAGCCAGAGAGGAAAAGAGTGGAGAAAAGAGGGAGAGGAGGGGAGGGCTTGGCTGAATGCTGCGGCGAGCAGTCGCACAGAAAGCTACTGTAAGCCGAAAGATACGAGTCTGTCACTCCTTCCCACACCCGAAGACATTTTAGAGCTCCGGTCTCATTACGTCTGACACGCAGACAAAGCCTTCATCAAGGCACCGTCTTCCACCTACTCAGCTACATTCAGCTCAAATTGAAAGTCATTAGCGTGACAGTGTAGCTCAAATCCGAAAACATTTTTTTTTTTCACATCACCACAACAGCAACAGCACCTGTGATGTGACTCAGCTGCGTTAATTGCATCGTCTTCTGTGATAATCCAGCGGAGAGAAATAATACACTGCAGTCTTTTATGGAAGACAAGTGATTATTTTTCCCCGTTTAAAAAAAGGTTCTCACGCTGATAATGTGTTTAATGATTGAGCAGATGGAATAGAAGACACAGCACATCATGCTAATTGATTTCTCCTTTACAGTAGAGCAGCTGTTATAAAAACCTTTATTGTACTGAGCTTCAGGGACAAGGAATATTGAGTTCTTCGCCTCGCAGCCACAGCATGAAAAGTGAGAAAACACAGGCGGTGACTGACTTTTGCAGACATTTTCCCCAACAGAAACTTCACCTCGCACTGATCTGGGTAGGAGGTTGATTTTGGCAACGTTTCTGTGTAAAACAGAAAAGTGTGTGTAGCATCAGACACCACAGGGGGCATCCCTCCTGGATACATGTGCTGTATGTTAATTATGTATAGCCTTGTATCCTGGCCTTCTGTTTGATCTCTCAAAGGAATACTCCACTGATGTTTTGAGTATGATATATGCTGTGAAAGCTTGAAAGTTGGTTCTGAAAAGTTTGTAGCTTGTGTATTTCAGCTGTATGTACATTAAAAAAGCATCTGTAAAGTATTCGCCCCGTGATTGTCTGTGCAGAAGTTTTCTACTCTTGCATACGAGTTACGGCAGAGTTTGATGACATTTATTTTGAGACTTTACCTCCTTATTTATGTGATTCTATTGTTGAAACAACATACTCTGCAGAGTTGCATCTACTAATTTACTAATTTTCATGTTTGGCTGCACGTTCACCAGCTAATCTTTGTAATTGTAAAATTATTACATCGTTATATTCATCCATACATGTTTGTAGGTAATTTGGAGTTTATGTGTGAAGAGTTGGAACTGATAAGATTTCATCCATAAGATGCTGGTGGAGTGCAGGTTTACAGAAGTTCAGATCTCACAGCACACCAGACCTCTAGAACAGGGGGGTCAAACTCAATCCCTGAAGAAGAATGAATTTTGCGGGCCAGATAAGCCGGTAAACTTGGGTGGGGTGACCGGGCGAGACCCAGTGATTCTATTGGGGTGGCAAAAAATAACTGCTTCAAATGTACTGAGAACTAAAGAAGTCAAACAAGCGTTATGAGAAAATTATTCTCATAATTCACTCGTACATGCCGCTTAAGAACGAACCTGTTCGTATGAGCGGTTCTTGAATGAGGCTCATAGCTTTTGGAGAGACTTGTTGCTGTTGAATTATTTTTCAAATATGATTTTTGAATCTTGTTAGCGCCACAAACTACAGACAGATATTTCAGAACCTGCAAAAATGCACAAAATTTGTGTACGACTGACCCTTTAATATCCTTCTTAAATGAGTAAAGAAGTTGACCGGTCTGTACCTGTCAATGAGATTATACAGCCAGTCTTAGAAGGGAAATAACCCAGCAACTACAGGCATGTGACATGGTTATAAACACACACACACACACACACACACAAAAAAACTGGTCTGGCTATGTTATCGAGTTATATTCACAAACCAATTCTGTTACTTAGCACCAATAGTCTCATGTGTATTCATGCTGGAAAAGGATGTGAGACACACTCACCAATTATATGAGGGGAGGTCTCGTTCTCTTCGATAACAATGTGGCGGGCTCCTATTGGGATGTCGAACATTTTCAGCATTCCTGACGAGACAAAGACACACAGCACGGTACAGCCGGGAGCCTTAAACAGCCGAAAATTATTCTGGGCTGTAAAAGCAGCCAATTATTTCTGAATCAAGACATCGAAACAGAAAGTTTTGTTTTTGTTTGATGATGCGGGCTGTAGTCTAACATGGAAGATGTGTTTAAGGCCTCTGGATTAATGATTTTGAGCTTACATGGTGACAGCGTCTCATATAATAGCACTGGCCTCTCCACGTAGTCGATAATTACCATTCTTTTTGGGCGTCTTGGTGAGCGTCAGCTTCACGGTGCGACAGTGGGAGTTGTCTCCCTCACACACTCCACATTTGTCCTCTTGTTTGTAAGAGCCGACCTCCTTGTCGCAGCCTACATGCTGTGAGGGGGAAGGGCAAAGACAGTCAATCGAATCAGGGCAGCGCTGCGTCTGACTTTCACACAGACTGAGATTACTCCACTGGGAAAATGATGCCATGGGAAAACGCATGCACGCATCTGGTTTGGAGTGATGATGATGATGATGATGATGATGCATATTGGAAACACACTCAGACATAACAAAAATGCAGCCAAAACAGTGAGCAGCTGGCCTGCAACAATAAAAGTCCAAGGTGAATACTGAGACAAAATAATGTCCGTGTGTGTTTGTGTTAGAGCAGAGTGCAGAGGTGTGCACTATTTCCCTCACAATTATTTATAGTTTAGTTGTCAAATATCTGCCTAACTCCTTCTAAATGCATCATTTTCATTATAAAAATACACTCCAGTAAAAGTTAAGGCACGATGGGGAAATGTGATTTCCAAACTCGGCTCCATGTCAGGTGATATCTATTATTACTCATTCCTCCTGAGGCTTCCCTGCACGAAATGCTGATATCTGGCATAAAACTAGAAATGACTGCGAAAAGCAGCACCGTGTGTTTAAAGAAATAGCGAGCAGGATTTTCCTAAAGAACAATGTGTAGGCTCGTACAAAAATAACCCCTCTCAATCATCACTTATGTCACATCATCACAATGTTTTCATGGTAATTAATATGTTGCTGGACTGGACAGAATTTGGTGGAAAATCTGCAGAGAGATGTGTGATAATTAAAGTCCCCCTCCACTCAAAAACGTGTTTTGCTTATTGTTGCTTCACTTGGGTGCTTGACCTTCACTTTGCAGAATGAGTTTGACAACAGAAGGCAGTTTTCACACACATCGGCAACATTTCTATGTGCTCACCTTGAATCTTGAGTTTAACATGTGTATGTATGAGCAGGATTTGGTGACAACTAGTTTGGAAGCCAATCGTGGTTCGATATGCATCTTACACAAGTGCGATGTGGAAACTTGAAACTGCCAGTGCACATACACTGAGAATGGACTTTTCAGTTAAGCAGTAGTTCAGCTTTTAAAATGAAAGATATTTATAATGGATTTTTTCCCCCCAATAAGTGAAAAGGAGTAGATGTAATTTAAAGGATTTTTAACTAGTTGACTGAAGTTTTTTGTGAGACACAACTTATTATTCAAAGCAGAGCCTTTTTTGTAAGTCTTAAAACATGCCAAGGTTTGTGTTTGTGAGTGCACGTAGTTTTAGTGGAGACATACCAGGCACTCTCCTCGAGCACACACGCTGAAGGGGTCTGAGTAGCTGCAGCGGGTCCCATCATGCATCACCTGGTTCATGAACACCACCTCTCCTGTTTCCTTTGACTTGCAGCTCAGCTCACACTTACGGGCCTCTGGAAAACACACGCCCACACACGCCTCGGTTCATCCAAGTACTGTATCTTCAGCATCTGATAAAGACATCAGCTTCCTGCAAATACCATCTGTCCACTCGTTGCTTTGCTTTGCTTTGGAAGGAACTTTTAATCTAACTCCTGAAAGCGAGAGCCAACTTTGCCTTGCTCTTTACAGACTTACCATCTGGGTGCTCATACGGTAGCCAGGTGTGCTTGATGTTTTTGTGGTATTTGTTGCTCCTCTGGATGCACTGCTGCGCCCGGAAGTCCTCGTAAGGGCCAGCACACTCCTCTGTGTTGCACATCTGGTAGTCAAAAGCAGAGCCAGGGCAATCTCGACCACCATAGGCAGGCCTGAGCAATGACAAAAACAAAGATGTTTTCCATCATGACATTCCCAGAGATCTTTTTTTGCAGGTGTGAGTAGCTCCTCTTTCCTGTTGCATTGTATTGTGGGATACAGCACACTCAAAAATCAAGTTTTAAGTGTGCATACAAACTTTTTTAAGCATATTTAATTTTGTCAGTAACTGTGTCCCAATTCCAAACTACAGACTAACTGTATGCAGTATGTACTTCATACTAAAAGTCTTTATAGTAGACTGTTCTTCAGTACAAGAAATTAACATATTTAATCCAATTTATACTAACAGGAAATGATACGATACATGTGCTGTTGGATGTCAGTCATACTGCAACTTTGGAATACCTTTGCCAATTAGACTTCAAAAAAGAAAGCAAATATTTCATACTTCTTCTCTTCATCTATCTTATTTTTTGTTTTCTGAGCTGTCTGAGGTTTTATTTTCTTCCAGCTGTGAGCAACCCATTCATGTGCTTTGTGTATTGCACTGTGGGAAAATCAACAGCGTGCAGCATCAGCATGCGCGTCTCAAATCCATACAGTATTACATACTGATGCTGAGCAGGTTTTTGTGTGTGCAGTGCGTCGGACATTATGTGGACTAAATACTGTCAATTATTGAGCGTGCTGTTGATGCACACTATTTTCCCACCACAATGGAGGAGCTTCTCATAGCTGGAAAAAATTTAATTAAATTGTGGGTGGTTGTGAGACAGCTCGAAAAAAATATTGGAAAATTAAAAAAAAGCATTAAATCATAGGAAAAACATTTTTGATGTCTAATTGTGAAGCTGAATTGGCAGTTTGATTGACATCTGACGTCACACATATTATATCATCAGCTACTCTCAGTTTTTAGTCTGCTTATTGACCTGACACACCTGCAGGGACCTGGAGGTGGAAAACCTGGAATGCAGTCATTGGATGTGCTCCATGTGGTCATTGTAATGGATCAAATATGGGTAATAAATAGATACTGAACAAAGCTGTGCGTAAAAGTGTTTACAATGAGAGTGACGCTGCAGTTTGTAGCGTAGTCGTGTAATGTTGATGATGCACCCCTAGAATAATGACTTCTCCATTTCCAAACACAGTCCATCATGTGTTTCTATTCCACCATAGAAACACATGATGGAAACATGTTTAATGTGACCGTACTTTAAGACAAGTCGAAGTGTCTGCTGTGACGAAGGCCTATTAAACAGGCCTGGTGCCTGCAGATCACGGTGGATTGAGAAACTCATACTGAATGAAAACAACTTTGTTTTTGTCATTTATCCTCATTAATGGTAAAAAAAAAAATGCACCCCTTCCTGTGTGGTATTATAATTTTGTGCCTGTGTACTTACAGCCCACCATAGATCAGAATTCTGAAGGGTCTAAAATTAAGATAAATGCTTCATTATATCCAGTCGGAGTTCATTATAAAACTGAAAAACATGCCAAATTAAGAAAAACGTCATCACGTAAAACTTTTAAAAAGATGGCAGAGACACATATATTAGCTCACACTCTTTCAAGTCGAGTTTTTGTTTAAGCAAACTTAATCACAGCCAGTACTGAATCATCAACATTTACAGTGTGTCATCATCTGTGGGATGAACACACAGATCGTATCAGTTATTTGGCCACAGTGTGTGTTTCTCTCTTTTTTTTTCCACCCAGGAATCAGTTTTCCTCGCTGCCACAGCACTCACGGAGGGTTGTTGCACTGTCTGCTGCGGGAGCGAACTCCACCTCCACATGTTCTGGAGCAAGAGCCGAACTTTGACCAGGAGCCCCAACTCCCATCGTGGCCCTGAGGCTGCTGGCTGGATCTCCAGATGCAATGGCCCTTGAAGCACCACTAAAAAAAAATAAAAAGAATAAAAAGACAGGAGAGAACTCAGCGCTAAAAGACAGAAAGAAAGAAAGAAAGATCCAGACTAATAGTGGACTGGTGACTCATGGTGATTTTTGATTTTCTCTCTATTTCCTACCTGCAGAGAGCTTTGCAATTATTGCACAAAAAGAAATTTGATTTGAAAGCTGACTCATTCCCCACCTTTCCTGGGGCACACTCTGTTCCATCCACTGGAGGGCCTTTTTTGGTTTTGCAGAAGTACTGGTTGTCGGGGTGACTGCACCACAGTTGCTTGCAGGGGTCATAGGTTCTAAACTAGATGAAGAAACAGCCATTTTGAGCTTCAGTTATTCTTTTTGAAAATGTAGCTTTTTAATGCTGCAGGAGGAAAACCCACCTTTATTGTACATCATTATAACATTAAATTTAGATGAGGAATGGTTGAATTTTTAAAATTCCGATGAGAGCCACATTCTTGACTTTCTATAGGAGAAAGTGCCATGATGTCTCATGGAGTCTTGATGTATTATTTCCATACTGTGTGTTGGTGTATGGATTTATATATTCTGTATTTCTACTGTATTATCATATTACTTGTAATGCATTAACAGCTTTTCCAGTTATGTGATAAATGTCTGTCTATGTGAGGGCACCTCTGGATTTCTGCTGACTGAAACGGATAAATAAATAACTCAAATCAATAAATCAACATATTGGGGATCACGCAGGTAAAGGACTTACAGCGGTGCACATTTTATAACCAACACCAAAATCAAAGCGGCACTGCTCGTCCATGGAATAATTTATTCCAGGGAGCTCAGGAAGCTTGGGCCACTTGTGCTCAAAGGGATCATCCAGCAGGCAGTCATAGGAGCTGAGGAAAAGATGAGAATAATAGTCATGAATGAGAAGAACAGGAGAGCAGACCAGATGAGAAAGTTCTAAAAAAAAAATCAATAACATATTGAGCTGCCTCACACATAAGCTGTGCAGCATTAGACCAATATGTGGCCAAGAGAAAATGAGAAATCCCAGAGTGAGAGAAACACAACGTACTGGATGTATCGATTGAGCTCCTGCTTGCTGCAACGTGACCAGTGATAGCGGTGAAAAGCTGCTTGGACAAGTGGTGCCATGATGCTGCCCATACTGGTCTCATCAGCACAACGATTTCCCTGGCCGTCATGCTCCATGCCTAGCCTGATGGGGGGAAAAAGGTTTATTGAACAGGAGGTACACGAAATGTAAGCAAATGACAACAGTGAAGTCACAGGAAACCAATCTTTTACTTTTTCCCTGTTGTTAAGTTAAAACACAAAACAGACGAGAGAGAAAAGTATAGGAGAAATAAGGTCCTCAATACTTTAGTACTGATCACAATATGTCCATAGAACAATGTCAAGTATTGAAAGTTGGCCTCCATACTTAATCAGATTCTTAGTATAGTTAACCTATTCTTTGATCAGATATTTCCTGATCCAAAACCATTTACTTATTTTGTCTCTTATTTAGATAAAGATTCTTCAGCTGCTTGTTAAACTTGCTAAACACTGACGCATTGAGAAGTTTGGTATATTTTACTAAATGAAAAACAACATCAAACAGTTGCAACACATTTTCCAGAAATACCTTTAGGCTCTACATGTATGTGACGATGATTTTCATCGCAAAATATTAACTTATAATTCTTTTCAGAGGTGTGCACATAGATACTTAAAGGTATAACGAGAAGGATTTTCCTAAAAAAAAACAATGTATAGACTCAAACAAAAATAATCCCTCTCAATCATCACTTATGACCGACTGGAAGTGTGTGGTGGTGTCTGTATCTGCAGAGACCCTGCCCTCTGGGTGTCAACCTGTGGGCAGTGGTGTGTAGCCCCCAGCCAATAACAGTGCGCAGGGTGTGAGGTGCGGGACTCTGTAAAAACGTAGCAACCAGTAACCAGATCGTAAGCACGCGGGACCACCAGAAGCGCATGCGCTTTGAGCCCGGGGAGGAGGGGCCAACTTTGAATGTTGTGTTTACAAACCGCAACCAACAAATCCTACTCATTACACCTTTAAAGTATCGATATTACTGATAATAAGTCGTCAGTATCAATACTAGTGTCAACAGGATTGAGTTAGCTCTGGGCACATGAACACACTCCATGTGCATGCACTCTTTGTTTCTCTTCTCTTTTGTACATGGGTGCAGCGATCACTTCCTTAGTGCATAACATTCACACAAGAACAATTTGTTATTTAAAAACAAAGTGTAAAAATATCAATTTGCCATTTTATGGATGGCTATGTACCAGACTATTTCTTGGCCGGGAGAAGGAACTTCCCGGAGACTCCACTAGTTCCATGGCAACTGGCAAATAACCCCTGTAAACTACACTTTTTATACACTGGATTAAACAAGCGAGATACAACGAGTTAATTATTGAGTTCTAGAGATGCTGAAGGGTGGATTTTGTTTCTTTTGGACAGAACCAGGCTAGCTGTTTCCCCTTGTGCTAAGCCAAGTTAGCCAGCTGCTGGTGGTAGCTTCATATTTACCGTACAGACATTAGAGTGGTTTCAATCTTCTCTTCTAACTCTCCGCAAGAAAGAACATAAGCATTTTCCCAAATAGTCACAGGTGGATATCATGGATAAAGGAGAACCAGATAGGATGATGCACAACACTTACTCTGTCATACTGGAACAATTTCATACGAGCTGTATTTTTTAAATAAAGGGCTCTAAGGCTTTATCATGCAAATAGTAAACCCCAGGAACACCTGTCAGACAGAAAGATGAAATAAATGAAATCAATGAAAAATTACTCGCTAGTGGAACAAGACAGTGGGCAGGATTTTGGCTCTCTATGGTGCTACTAGCATCTGTCATTTATTTGTGAAAATGTTGACTACGGGGGGTTGGTTAGATGTGATGTGAGCTCTCTATTAGCTGCAAGGCTTCACCCACTAACAGTTCCACTCCAAACACAATGATTCAGGTTGAGTGTAGAATATCATATCTCATTAACCACTGACACGCTGACAAAGCCTCATGGGAGCTGTAGTTGTTGAATGCCAACAAAATAATGGACTTTATTTCTTTCTTTCTTTAAATGATGAGGTGCTCAAGTGTCACGAGCCATTACAGCTGGAGGTACTTTATGTTATTCGAATATATACGGACAGAAAGCCACAGGAACATGCTTCAGCTGTTCACAGAGACTGATTAAAAAAACCCTCGATCAGAAAACCCACTGAGCTGCAGGAACTAGTGGAACATGAGAGGGGCAGGAGGTCTGACAGTGACCTGAAATGTTGTCTACAGGGGGTCAGGAAATACGGTAGCATCCAGTAATTGGTCATGCCTCATCCCAGTGGGATCTGACAAACACATGAATTCTCAAAGTGCGACCTAAAGAGCAATTCATTTTACACAGATATCCAGTGATGGTTCAGACATGAATTATTAGGGAGAAACCCGCCACTTGCCAACTAGACAATTCGATGCATCTGCAGAAATAAGTATGATAAATAAATCATGTTACATTTTTTTCTCCTTTTTTATGTATTTTAGTAAATTTTCTTCTTTTTTTATCATTTCTTTCTTGTCTTGTTGGGGTTCCTTTACTTGTACTTGTTATATGAACCTCTGCAGTGCCCTGACCGTATTGAAATTACATGTTGATGAGAAAGCAAAGCATTTCAATAGACTAGATGCCTGTCTGAAGCTGCCTGATTTTCTGCTACTTTGTATGGATGTGAACTTAAAATGTGTCTAAACTCTACATGGCAGGGGGGAAAGCTTTGCTTGGAGTGAGGACCTCCACACCAAACTTGACCTGTTTATTAAAGGCAGTGCTTCCAAAGGTTGGGTGCACATTCCTATGGAAACCCAGTACTAATGTGAAGTTTTGGCCTGTCACTAGGCCGCTGCAGTGGGTATCAGGCTCCTGAGCCCTCTGACAGGTGACACTGTTCTCTAATACTGACCTAACGTACCTTTAAACTTCCCACGGGAGGCCATAAAATCAAAATAATGAGCAGAAAGATGCCAAAACGCTCAGTAGAGCTGAGGGGAACAGCAGTCGGGTGATGATTCTGAGGGTCCATCACTACGACCGACACCTTTCACATAGAAGCAGTCATGCGATCCATTGTTAATCAAAAATATTGATTTTAGAAGCTTTAAGTCAATAAACTAACTATCACGGTTTCAAGAAAATCCATACATGTTCATTATTACCATCTATTAACAGAGCTCATTCGCTGAGTGAGTGCAGGTGTGATGTGGCTGTGTGCTGAAGCCTGTGCTTATAGCATTCACTTGTCTGTGTGAGATGTAACCACAATAATAAAGGCTTTTTAACTTTTGTACTTTAACAAAGCCGTGTGGGATTCCCTCTCTTGTGGACAGCATAATTACTATAATATATCCATCCATCCAACTTCTATTCTCTCTTATCCTGTTCAGGCTCATGAGAAGCTCAAGCCCATCCCAGCACGCAACAGGCAAGAGGAGAGGTTGCCAGTCTATCACAGAGGTAAAACCCGTGGAAGAACATATTCACACCTACTGGGAATTTATAGTTTTCATTTCACTTAATCGGCATGTGTTTGGGCTGAGGAAACCAGAGCACCCAGAGGAAACCCAGGCAGACATGAGGAGACAGACAGCTGGTCGTGTCTGGTCTTCAACCGAGACGACTGCTGTGAGGAGACAGCTGTTCAAACCACTGAAACACTCTGCTGCTTTAATGCATATGTAACAAAACCTATTTCATGATTTTAAAAATGAAATAAGGTGTAATTAAACAAGTTAACAAGGCATATTTGTAACCAAGAACAGAGCTTTTCCAAACATATTTTAGAAAAGGCTTAGAGTTTGTGTGATGAATTGATCCATGAAGTGAAATGCCTCATCAGGCAGGAAAATATTAGAAGTCAAACTGGGTAATTCAGATGAACAGCTGCTCAGATCTGGCTGCTTATTGAGGCAGTCAAAAAAATCAATCAATTTTCACACAGGTGTTCCCTCCTTTTTCATGTGCACTCCCAGCATGTGACTGGTGCAATTACAATTAACGGCAGCAAGGTGCATGTGTAAATGATGACACACACATCAAACTCTCAGAGCATTTCAGTCTTTCCCTACTTCCTGTGCCTACTGAGAATCATTCAGCATTTAGAGATTAATCATTTGCCTCGCACCTGTCACCCACAATAGGCTGATGGAAGTACTTTAAATCAGCAAAACTGTGAGCTAATGTGACAATATCCTCGCCATATCCATCAGGTATCTCCTGTCTAGTGTGTTTAATAAAAGATTATCTTGATTTTAGCAATGCCCTTGATTCATAGGTCCTCATCTATGAAGGCGCTTTGTATAAAATATAAGTCATTCTGCTTGGCTGTGATTATATGTGAAGGACGGTGAGAAAAGTGATAGCAGGACCAGCATAATGGACGTGAGTTTCCACTACACTCACTTTAAACAGATTTTTGTCCTGATTTTTGTTCACGTGCAAGTTCTGTTTCTTGCTGCAAGAGGACACTGTTTTCCACAGTAGATGACAATAGAAAGTGACGGTAAAAAGGGAGAAGAAGATGCGAAAAAGTTGTTGATGATTATGCTGCTGATTGTATTTTTATAATCAAAGTTTCACTCATTATTTTTTATTATTATAATAGGTCTTAACCTTGATAAAATTCTTGGATTCCTAAACTTCTGTCGGCCATCAATTTTATCATATGGTGGACAAGTTTCGGGCGATTTTAAGGCTCGTTTGACAGCGATGCACACGTGCATTTCAACTGTGTGTCTCAGTCAGTCAGTCTGAGGGAAATATTTGTTGTTGCCTGGCCCGGCAAAAAGAAAGAAAGAAAGGAAACAGGTAGTCTAAAACCACTGAACCACAAACACCATTACAGTGTTGGTGCCGTCCAGTGATTAATTCGATCAGTGAGTTAGTCATGTTGGTTGACCAGGTCTCTAAGCAGCAAGTCTGAGCTCTTTCCACTGTTAGCGGATGAAGAGGTTAATCACCTGTTCTTCTGGTCTTTTGTGGGATGTGACAGTCAATCAAATCTGTCTGGCCAGTTTTTCAATGTTGGTGCCGCAGCGGGGGTCACAGCCGTCTCTTCGTAAGCCTTTAGAGACCCATTAGAGGACAGGAAGTCTGTGTGTAATGGACCGGTAGTTATACATGATAACTCTCTTTTGTGACCAGACAGAAGCTGCTAATGAGTCAGACTGAAGATCGCCAAGTTCATTGACAGCGTGGATGCAGCCTGCTGCCACTGTACATTAACCTTAAATAATGAGACATGGTGCTAGACAGAGGTGGAAAGTAACTAGTTGCTTATTTTCTTTACTTAAAGAAATACAGACATTTTGGGAAGTATGGTTATTCGCTTTCTTGCCGAGAGCAGATGAGAAAATCAGTACGTCTTTACAGTAAATATGAAGCTACAGCTTTACACTGCTTCAACACTCTGAAAGAGATAGTTCTGCAGTACTGTAATAGGACTAGGTAATGAAAATTAAATATTGGTTCAGAAAAAGATTTTTTTTAATACTTTACTTTGAAGACTATACACATGTAAAGCTCTTTTTCATTTAAATGTCTCAATGCATCAGTGGTTAAAGTCGTCTTAATACAAGCAGCCGTACATGAACTCTGTCCAAATTTAAAATTAGCAAAATTTCCCTGTCAAAGAAATAATTAAACAAACTAAGAATATGACCAAGAATCCAAAGCCAACTTTCAGTGCTTGATAGTTTATTGTACTAAATGCTACGGACACATTCCAGTAGATACTGAAAATCTATTGAGGTTTGACTCTCCGACCCTGATGAGGACTTCTATTTCTGGTATATAATTTGGCTACATGTTAATGTGCTAATATTTACATACTTTTTAAATTCCAATTGCAGGGCTTTTAAAGGCGATTTTTAAACTCTGGTATTTCTTTGTAATCAAATACCTTCTTATTTTAAATGATTTTAAATGATACATGCATAAATTAAATTACATAATGTGAAATTAATGTTCAAACAGAATTTTCTATCTCCCGTGGTGATCATAATATCCATATTAGAATATTAGAAATACCTCTGCATATAATGCAGTCTGGTACAACACCACCCAAATGCTAACATTTAATCAAATTAATTAATTAATGATGGCGTCAATACAAACTGAACATTATAGGCATCACATGATGAGACTTTTATGGCCGAGCAGGTGTGTTGGATTGCGTCAGACTGTACAGGTGTACCTAATAAAGTGGACACTGAGCGTATATGTGTATACACGACACAGCAATATATTCTAATACATGCGGTTTATGTGCATACCTACGTACACATGCTCATATCTGCTACTTATAAGTGGTACTGATACGTTTATTTAGTCGGTTGTTTGTCCAACAGCAGAGCTGAATAAGCTCATCTGGCCTGGCTGATTACCTGCATGCTGAGGCAACCAGATGGTTTGTTTTATTAATACAAAACCCCGTTAAGGGGCTCTGCCTTTGATTACAGACTACAGTTACCGTGCAAAACTATTGGCTTAATTGGATGCAGCAAGATCCTGCGAGACTCTGCTGGCGCTTTCATCCTCATGCCATTACTCACACATGGCCGGTTTCATGAGCAACCACAAAGGCGGAGGAGAAGCCGTCCTCATGGTTCAGAGTGCAGCTCCTCAGTGGGTGGCACATCCCTGTCACTGGAGCGTAACCTGGGCAACAGAAAAAGACCACACAGCCCTAATAATCAAGTACCAGGATGAAGGTCGGCACATTCTCATGCAGCGCTGATGATCGAGGTGGAAAATTATCTCCTGACGTGACATTTTGAACTGAGCTATATATGATGTAATTGCAGCCATTGTGAGGGTCTCGATCTTTTCTTGGTGCTGGGCTGGCTGTCTGACTGACTCTGGACTTCAGATTATGTCTCGTTCAAGGACAAACTTGTGTATTTATATATGCATTGCTTTTGATCTGCATTTACATTATCAATATGATAATAAAAACCCTCAAGGTGAACTAAAGGGAGAGGGAATGCTTCTAATGAGTCACTAAATCAAAGTAACATTATGTACCACATAACATGTTCAATCAAGGTTAATGCAGTGTCAGTGATGTTGGCAGTAAGTCTGCATTCAGAGCCAGATGCCACTCAGTGATTATGAAGTACATGAAGGATGTGCCAGATTCAAATACTGAAGCCTTTATGTGAAGATTAAAACACCGTCAAAGCACCTCGATTAATGTGTGTGTGTGTGTGTGTGTGAGGGACCCTGAAGCTCCTGCACGACAGCTTGAATATTGAACACGTCCTCCCTATCGACAAAGAAAGGCCTGAAATGAACAGCGAGCTCGGAAGCCTGTCATCATTACCCAGCAGGCATCCACCAAACATTTCACACAGTTCACCAAACATTTAAGCAAAGCACAAACATTAAACATGACTCGATCAAGAGGTGTGCAGCGATTCAGCTTAGCGTGTTTGGTTTGGTTTGGTTCAGAAGCACGCTCGTTCCGACCTTCTGTTGGCGGCTTTCCGATAATTTTCATGCTTTCTGACCGTCAGAAGACTTTTTTTTGGCATGCAGGTAAAAAGCAGAAAAATGCAGCAGACAGACAGCCGGTGATAAAGACTAAAGAAGCATGTATGTCAGGTTATTTTGGTGGTGTTGAAAAAGAGAAACATCTGAGTTATTTCAGTCATAGCAGAGTGTTGTTGTTTTTTTGCCACAGTGTGATCACGGTGGTGCTTTATCATCGCCAGTTTTTGATCCAGAAGCCTGACGGTTCTGTTCATAAACAACGACAAAATGGACACATTTAGTGCTGCAAGTGAAACAGCGAAACATGAAAGCAGCTGACCCTTTATCTGAAAGGCAGATAAAAGCAATTCAGGAGAATGCAGATTAAATTCCCACGAAGAGGCCATTGGGAGCTTTGCACATTGAAGCGAAAAGAAGCAGCAGCAGCAGCAGCAGCAGCAGCTAGGGTCAAAAATGTGTTTCTCTACTGCTGATGCCATGAGTGAGGAGAGAGGTGGTCTCTGTCATCTGGTTGATAAACTCAAACACTGAACGTACTGCGTGGGGAGTCAGTCAGGAGAGCAGATCAAAAACATTTGATTTACAAGATTTGATTGCAGCGCATTTGTAAATGTGGCGAACTCACTTCACAAACTCGTGTGTGATTCATGCAGTTGTTTTATCTCCATTCACTTTGCAGCTACTCCACAAACTGAACGGATTTTCTTCTATTTATCCCACAGCCCGATATGTGTATTTGGATATAGAATCTACCATCCCACAGCTAAACTTTGACAAGAGAGTGCGATGCTGCCCGTGACCCTGAGACACAGCACCGGGGCCAAGCCAGCACAGTGCAAGGTGCCATAGAAACTGGGCTTGTTATGAACACAACACAACGGCAGCCATGGCAACATCCAGGGGTGTGACAAGCAAACCAGGTAGCCTCGGGTTGTCCTCTAAACATGACACTTGTGCTTAAAAAAGTTAAAAATATACACAGGTCAGTGCAAGATATTGAACTTGAGCACAGAGGATGTTTGTTCATTCCGGACCCAGTTTCTCTGGCGTTTAGGCTGCTCACTTCAAATTTTGTTTTGAAGGGCTGAAAAGAAGAAATTCAGCGTGAGACAAACTGACAGAACAACATGTATGGCACAAAACTCCTCCTAATGATTGCATACATGTATTATTAGGATTGAGAATCATCTATTCATTATTTTTTTATGACTAACAAAACTACAGTTAGTTTACATTAATGACAAACTAACAAACATTTCTGATTTTTCTCTACATGCCAAAAACTTTCTTCAACAATGTTAATTTTTCATATCCAGGGGGGCATCAATGTCAAGTCAGCAAGGTTTAGGAAAGCTACTCAGAAATGATTTTCCTGTGAGGTCACTGCTGGCAGAATTGGGTTTGTGACCTCAGCTGCAGCCTCCACTTTTAAGTTTCCATCGACCTTACCTGGGCGAGACTTGAAGCCAACCCCTTTGTGAATGGAAGCAGATATCAGCACTCAGTCTGCACAGGCCTCGATCGAGAAAAATACAGTACCTTGCATACCTGCGGGACCAAAATCTTGCCTTGTGAGGAAGATGGCGTGGTCGTGGTACTCGGCGTGGTCAGGGTCGCGGCGCTGCTGCGTGTTGGCCCATCGACACACCTGCTCCAGGCTGCGGGATGGGTTGCCACGCTCAATCAGGCTTATAGACTGCAGAAACAGAAACACAGGGACGAGGGAGAAGGTTTTACCACTCAAACTATGAATCCTCACAGGGGCACGGCTCTTGCTGAGGAGAAAGAAACTTCTCACCATCACACCTTCACTTCAAGTACTGCACGTGCTTTCACTTTGAAAATCATGAAACAAGGTAACTTTTAGAATCCTTTCCCTGGGAACGTCTGCACAGCCAGATTACATTCACGCTGTACCAACCGTCTGACACATGGGAGCAGTAAAGCTGAGATCCATACGTGAGACTTCATTCATCATGTTCACACAAGCCTCCAGTCCTGCTCAGGTACTCATGACTGTGACAAAAGATCACACTGAGAATAAATGCTGGGGCAACGGGAGTCCACAGACTGTAGGTGTTTCACTGTTAGAAAAGGTCATGGCAACCTCTGGGATTTTAGATATTAGTTTTACTGAAAGCTTAGAAATGTAGTTAATATATGTGAGATTTGTGATGCAGAGAGTGTGAAAACATAACTCCTGCGCCTTTCTAGGTTTTCAAAAATGTGTGGCAGCACAAGTAAATCTAACAATTACTGTTTAAAAATTATTTCTACAAGAGTCAGTAATTGCACTGTTTGATAAGTCATCATCTCATCTATTTTACTTGGATATCACTTGATAATTTCCAGTCATTAGAGAATAATTAATGGTTTGACTCATAGGGTTTTTAAACTCCCCATTATTTGAAAGCTGAGGTGCCCGAAAGATGTTGGGATGCTGCTAAGAGGCACTCAGTGTGTCTCCAACAGGGCCAGATTTGCATTGTGAATATGAACTGGCCGTGTGTGTGTTTTTTTCTCAAACTGGCATGGAGTGTCACGGTTGAATTACGACGGCACTGATTGTGGAATATTTGTTATGCAAGAAACAGCACAACAAATACTAAGTGGAAATGGGGGAAAACAATCCTCTGTTTTATCGTCCATGCTATAAAAATCCATCCAATTCCATGAAAAGACTCAGTCGAGGATGAAATTGTCCGGTGATTGACAATAACACCGCTCATGCACAGCGTGTGTGAGGCCAGGAACCGGCGAAACATTTTTTCTTGCTTCTCCAACTGTGCGCTGCAAACACGGTGGGTGACACAGTCAACATGTTTGAGCCCATCTAATTAGTGCTGTGTAAACAGCGTCTCTCTGCTTTGGCAACCAGACAGGACAAGCCAAATGCAAAATGCCCAGTCTCCATGGACATGTGAGGACAGCAAATGACAGTCATGTCTGTCATCGTGCATATTAATGTATAGTCTATCTGTACCTCATTTGCAGCCTGTTAACAACCAAACATGTAAAAGGTGACATTAAGTAGCAACACGTGAATAGAAAAACAAATTCATCCATACAGGCAGTACAATAAAAATGCCAGCAATCACCAGCAGACTAATACATGGATAGATTTGTTTCGGTACAGATTGGTGACTGGTAGCTGGGCGCTGCTGAGGTGCCCTTGAGCAAGGCACTGAACCCCTAACTGCTCAGGGGGGCTGTGGTATGCGGCAGCCCCATCACTCTGACATTTCTCCACAACAATGAATGCATGTCCTGTGTGCGCATGTGTCTATGTTGTGTGTGTATTTCGGGCCTGCGTGTGTGTGTAAATGACAAATAGCAACAGATTTAATGTATTAATCCAAGATTGATTAATCAAGTGGTTCTTCTTCTGAGAAATGAGAAAATGTCCATTTATGGTGCTTATGATATATGGGTTATTAAAACAAGCAGCATCTTCTAAATATTTCATTACAGTAATAAAAGTCAGAGGGGACTATTTGTGCTCTGCATTGTGTACGTATTTGGTTGTAACATAAACAGAACATGAGTCCCGGCTGACTGAGCTAATGTAGACTATGCAGCGCTGAGCGGCGTTATCATTAATCGCTAAAGTCATGTATCATGCACTCCTCAACTTCTCACCTCAAGTTCATATAACGGCTCTTTGGCACTGAGTCTAAGTGTGTTAAGATTTCTTAGCAGCATCTTTGGTGTTAGACGTTGCTGCTGCCTGTTTACAGTGGCCCTCTCCAAATTGCACCTATCAATCAGCACTGAGTCGGCCGGAGACATAATCAAATCGTACGCTGCTGAGGGCCCTAACCAGCCAGGGGGCTCCCAAATGCACTGAAAATGTGAACTCGCTAATTCACCCCCTAATTCTGTTATAACACTTGATAGCACCTTAGCGCTGTGTTCAGTGGTGGAAGACTTCTAGAAGATACTTTGTGTTAGTTGCAGTTTTAGTCCAACTTGAAATGATTGCGAACATGATGATTGCTACATGTAACGATCTTTTCTTTTCATCCAGCCGCTCTGATGTCAAAGCGATACTTTCCCTGTCTTAAGTCTTTGTCATGCGTGAGCTCACATGTAAAAATCAGATTAGAGGGATACATATATACATTTCCAAGAAATCATCTTTCTCCAGGAGAGGTCCAGCTTAGGTTTCTCTAATCCCCCTACCCCAATTACAGAAACCAGATTTCTCATATACATGACGTTAAAGAAATCGGATTACTGCAGAAAGCTGACTGTAATCCAGTTACTTAAATGCATGTAAAAGCACTGACTGAGTCAGTCTTAGAGGAACAGTTTGACATTTTTGACTAATAAGCATTTTCACTTTCATGTCGAGACCTGGATGAGAAGACACCACTCTCATGTCTGTACAGTAAATATGTTGGTTAGCTTAGCTTAGCATAAACAATGGAAACAGGGGGAAACAGCTAGCCTGGCTCTGTTTAACAGTAACAAAATCTGCCTAGCACTAATTAACGCACTATATCACGCTTGTTTAATCCATATTGGACAGAACTGGGCTAGCCATTCCCCCTGTTTTCAGTCTTTATGCTAAGCTATGCTATAAGTGCTATAAGTGTATTTCCCAAAATGTCAAACTATTCCTTTAAAGTTATAATAAATACCTCATGTTTTTAATGTGCCTTTCACACAGGTTGTTTATTTCATAATATATTGTATTGTTTATTGTATTACTATTTTTTCTTTAGGGTGTTTATTGTCATAAATAGTAGTTAGCTGTTGCTTTTATTTGGGTGGAGTGGAGTGTTGTCGAATCCTATCCTATCAAATCTTTTCCACTGGAAGTTGATGGCCTGGCAAAAGGAAGCTTCTATTATTTTTCCATTCAGTCACTGTGCCAAGCTCAGTTCTTCTTGTTTTTAATCCAAACAAAATGTAAAATATACTGTATCACTTCCTGTAGGCAGGCAATCATGTACATGGTTTAAATCACTGTTGTGTTATGCACCAACAGGGCAGCCAACAAAGATCCATTCATATGAAAATATGTCTAGTTTCAAACCCAGTCCTGCACCAAATGTCTTTGCCTTGTAAGATGTTTGAAAGTGTATTTCCACACATAGAAAATATCGATCTGTGATATAGCTCACCTGTCGGTACCCGACCATTATCATGCGCACAAGGACGATGTTGATGTTGGTCCCCAAAGATTCATCGTGGTAGATTTCATCAACCTGAAAGGAAATGAACAGCCTCTGTCACTGATCTGAGGGATGAAAGAGACACGATGCATTTGATGAAGGTGATTGAGAACGTCTCGCAATATTGAGCCTGCAGAACACGTACAGCCCAGTTACATAATCAAGGACATGGCTGTCCTTAAGGCAGAACATTAATACAAACATACTGCAGTCAAAGTCTGTGGGAGGAAAAACACAGTGCTTCAGCTCAAGTCAGAAACCTAAAGTTAGTGTGGGCAGCATTTTCAAGTGACCATTACAAGACAATAATAGAGGTCCTTAGTTCATGTCTAGTTTGTGGAGTTTCCAGAGCGATAAAAGGTAAACGTTTATTTGAAAGTAGGTATTGAAAAGGACTGAAGATGCTAATTATGGCCGCTCTATCGATGCAAATCAGAGGCCTCAACTGACATCAAAAGGTCTGGATAAAAAAAAAAAGTGGTGGTTCTCAGAAATCTGTCGAGTGACATTATCAATTTTTTTTTACCACACTGGCTAGTGTGATGCTTTATACCAAAGGTGATCAAAGGCACAGAGAACAAGAGGAAGTACAGGAAATAACCCTGGCGGATACAGCTGTCCCTCCATTAAGCGCCCACTGTCTGGGGAACAGAATTTTTACTTGCTTGCTTTAAGAGAAGATAAATGCTGTTTGTAGTTGTTTGTGCTCCCGGGAGGTATAACGTCTTCATCAGTGACACGGTATCAAGCCAATAATTCACCTCTTTCTTGAAATCAATCTGCTTTATCTAAAATCTGCTGAAGCAAGTAGCAAACGTGTTTGAAACTGCTCTGATAGTGATCGGTACAAAAACACTTGATCAAGTTTGTGTGTTGCTGCTTCCACAGATTTTATTCCTGAGGTGAAGTGTCACAGCAGCAGGCCGTCTAACCAGTTTTTTTTTTCATTTCTCACAACAAGCTTGGAATCATGATGAAATATGTTATTAAGAGGCTGGCAACCATCCAATGAAACTAGCGTTGTTATGCAATGGCAAAAAAAGCCTGACCCAGAAATGTGGCGACTGCTATTTGGCTTTATAATAATGCTGTGGTATGTAGATGCTTAACCCAGGGCCAAGCTAGGATCCCGTTCAAATCCCAAGTCCAATTTCCACTCGAGTGTGTTTTATTTTCATCAAATGGGCGCTACACGTCGGCACTCCTCCAGGGCCCCATAAAGTCAATCAACTGCTTCGCTTTGCGGTTGATAAATAAAGTTCAGAGGAAAATGAGGGGTGAATATTTCTTTTTCCACAAATCAGTAAGTCATTTATTTGGGACCTGTTGGTTAAGGATTGTAATTAACAAGGTGCCAAACAAACTGGGCGACTCTCGATTGGTAAACATGGAGTCATTTAGCTTCACAAAGCACCCTCACATATCTCTATGTGACTTCTGAACTTACTCACTGAGAGGAAACATGTGTTTTACAACATTTTAAGGCAAGTAGGTTGACACTGTGTGTGACAGACCATGTATTTAACTTGATATGTTATGTTACAAGAAAATAATTCATTGAACATCTGCACATAATTTATCATCATCTATTCATACTAGTTTTTATTGAGAATGAACACACTCACATCAGCTCAGCTACTGCTGCAACTTCTGACTTCAAGTCCGTGCACCAAAATCAAAACAACTTTATATATTTTCTAACTTTCATCTATTTAGAGTCCTTGGTCTGGAAGTAGAAGTCGCATTCATTTTTCCCATAGACAATGTTATGCGATTGACAGTTGAAGCACTTTCACAGCCTGAATCGTCATGACCTGATTAACAGCTGTGTTAGAAAATAACTGAATCTTTGATTTAAAGTCGATGGTACAAGCCTGTGTTGCAGGGAGCACTGTGACAAGAAACATCCAATCACAGAGCTTAAGATTCTGTTAGCGAACTGAGGCTAAAGATTACGCTGTC
>NTHP01000059.1:77122-94682 GCA_003416845.1 Oplegnathus fasciatus
GGGGGGGGGGGGGGGGGATATCTCCACATGTAGATAAAAACAGAAAGATTATCATCAAAGCCGCATTTTCATGTCAACAAAAGATATTTTTAGAGGTGTGACGATTAGTCGAAGGACAGAAAATTAATCTCAGACTATTTTTAAGTCATTTTTTCAAGGAAAAATGGCAAAAAATTTACTTGTTCAGGCTTCTCATATAACATTTTTCTTTGTCTTATATAATAGTGATCTAAATAACTCTGGGTTTTGGACTGTTGGTCAGACAAAACAAGCAATTTGAAGACATCACGTTTGACGTCAGGAAACTGTGATGGCTATATCTATTTAAAGACCACTTATAGACCAAACGATTAATCGATAAATCGAGAAAATAATGGTTAGTTGCAGCCCTAGATACTTCATGTTGGGAATTTGCATAAATAAGCAGCAGGTGGTGAGAGTTGATGGGCATTTAAAAAAAAAAACAGACTTACGATGTTCATGAGCGTGAGAACATAATTCTGCACATGCTCCTTGCCGTGGAAGCGCACCACCGAGTCGTCCACCGCCAGCAACACCTCGATGTTGTAGTCGTCTTTCTTTGCGTGTCTCCTCTTGCGCTCAGACTCGGACAGTTTATGTTCGACGAGGTCCAGAGCTGCAGGGAGGTTCGCGATCCCGAAGTCTGCCACTGCAAAATATGACCCGCACATAAACAAGTCAATGAACGGACTATGGGAATCTGATGCATGTGTGCTATTTCTTTTCTTAGTTCATCTTCTGTGAGGTGATGTATGAATATGTATGTGTCAAACCTGACATACAAAAATATCTAAGGATGCACAGGAGGAATCCTTTTAGACTATTGACAGGTCTGTGACCTAAGCTCAAGCTCTTGTCAAAATACTCCCTTTAGACTCGTCAGCCAGAGGTGTATTTCCTCTCTGCCGCACATTCAGCCTAAACATAATATGTGCATTCAGAGCACGAAACCCAGTTGAGTCATAGCAAGTCTAAACAACATTCATCCATGTCATAAAGCACTTCAGCTGTTTTTTGTATGTGTGACATACGTGCACAGCACGTCGTCTATCTGTGGCTGAGCTGAAACACTCATTTTATAGATTCAGGCCACAGCAGAAATTGTGAGATGCAATGAGATGCAATCATCCGTGCATTTGGAACCTACACTTGATAAACTGAAAATTGAATTGCTATCATGTGAGACAAACACCAGAGAGGCAATAAATAGAGAGCAGAGAGAGCATATCACTGCCAAGACGGCACAATGATAGGAAATGCTTTTGTTTGTTTTTGTAGTCCTTTTCAATCTGCACTGGATCTGCATGGAGACACACATGGCAATACACCATTATGAACAGTCATTAAAAATAGCATGCCTCATCTCTTCACCGTATTTCATAGAAATCAAACACAAGTTTCTGATGTTCTGCTTTGTTTCTATCCAAACAAGCTAACAAATGCACAAAGCGATATATAATCTCCTTGATGGAGGTAACAACACTCTTAAATGTAATTACAAAATGTTCTGACACGGAGAAAATTGCCTTCTTTCAAGGCAAGTGGCTTGAAGCTATGAATTATTGCAATCTTTTGTAAAAGACTCCACATAATTTCCCATTTTAGATGGTAGTGATTCAAGCCTGCCAGATACAAATGGAGACATTATCTTACTGTATGCATACCAGAAAATCCATTGGACGCTGTATTTTCAGAAGTATAACACAGAAAAATGAAAATGAAGGATAAAGGCAGCGTTCCGCAAAATACATTCAAACAACCGGCTTCAGGCAAATCTCCCGAGAAGCTATTTATTCAAAATAAATATAAATAACAGATAAACAGATAAATGCATAACAGATGACAACATATTTGCACCAGTTGTGGTAGAGTCAATTAAGATAAGACGTGTTCAACAGCTACAAAAACTGGACTACCTTTAATAAGCAGTGAACGAAATAACTGTTTGCAAAGCCGTCATTGTAATTAATACCTCATATTTTTACATATTACAGATAAATGCACGCATAAATGAGAGCAACAGAGCATAAATTTCAGCTCAAGTAAACTTTTGAATGTGGGGGTCAGATTGTTCTAAGGTCTGTTTACTGGTGTGGAAAAAGCAGCATCACCTGTTTTAAGCCTTAATTGGCACCTTGGCTCACCCAGGGGGACATTAAGGACAAAAAACCCAGAGGTAACAATGTGAAAAGCTTTCACAACAGTCAAGTGTAAGATTAGTTTGAACGAGGCCACACAAACACAAGGCACTAATGCTTTCCTCTGTGAAAACCCATCTTGCTAGAGAGGCAGTTGATGATTGAAAGTATGTTGCGTACGTACAGAAATGACCAAATGTAAAGGCTGTACAACATCGGGCAGCTGATAAAAATGAACTCAATGCATTTCACGAGGGCGGTAAAAACAAAAAAAAAAGCTAGAGGGCTGTGGAGTAAAATGAAAAGACCCACACATCAGTTTTACAGCTACAGACACTGGGAAATGGAGTGACTTAGTGAGTACAGTGAATCCTCCATCAGATGCTCAAACTACTGTTGTAGTAAGGAAGGAATAGAGAAGGATTTCATGATGGAGTTGGGTTGTTTGACTGCGAAGAAAAGGTCACCTCCTCACCCCCCTCTCTCCTCACTGGCTCAACCACCCTCCCCTGTCCCCAGTACTACCACTGGAGCCCAGCATTCCTCACTTTACCAGGTGGTTTAGGGAGCACTGCCTGAGCTGTTAAGCCTAATAAATATAAAGTAGTGATAGGACTTTAAAAGCTGCAGGACCATGCCAAGTTTGTTTGCATGTTTTAGCTCTTTAACTGCAAATAACGTATACTTACATTTTTGATTAAGTACAGTTTTAAATGTTTGTGCGTTTTTTTCACACTGGTTTCCATTCATTTCAGTTCAGTATGTAAATCAATCAGCAGGCTCTTAAAAATTGCGATCTAAGTGAATATCAAGTATGCATTCATTCTTGTCAATGTTACATTATCATTGCGTTGAAATAAGGGCTACCACCTAATTAGGGCTGACTGTTCTGACTGTTACTAATAATTAGTAACATTGAGAATGTGTCTAGAGCCAGTGTCAAACGTCTGGTCAGATTCGTAATCTCGTTTTCTTATTCTTTGTCAAATAGTTCCTGATTTAAGTCAAAATCTTTGCTAACTTTAGGCAAATTTAGGCAAAGTTTAGGCAATACTGCTGCTTGTGTTGAGAAAAGGTTAAACATTTGTGAAGTTTGACGTCTTTTGTTAAAGCTGCATGAATTGTTTCTATTTTGCCTATTATACACAATTAGCACACATGAAGCAACATTTGTATTCTTTTTGAGTCGTGTTTCTGGCCACCTGATGAATGTAAGTCCAATGTTCACCCTTCTTTCAGCTCTGTTTTGGTCTCCACCAACTCCTGAGAAAAACATCTGGTTCTTTAGCTGCTAAATGGTCCACTATGTTCACCAGCTAGGCAAGTAGCATTTATCAGAGTTTATCAGAGCTCAGCTGAAAACAGCTATCTTCTGCGGCTGGAAACAAGGTTGATGAGAGCGGTCAGACTGAACCAAAACAGTAAAGTTGTGGGCGGTAAAACCAAAACAAGGAGCTGAAAGACGCTGAAACGCTCCAGGGGAATGGCGGAGTCGAATGATAATTCTCTGTGGGTTCATCGTACAAGCGACCCCTTTCACATTAAATATAGTCATTTGATCAGATGTTAATATAAAAATATTGATTATAGGAGCTTTAAATAAAAAAAGTTTGTAGAAGAACATATTCCACAAAGATAGGAATCAAAAGATGGTTTTGGAAAAACCTAGTTGTACCTCATGAGTATAATGTAACTTTGATTAAAAAAAAAAATTGATAGAGACTTTATGTTCATTGTAGTGGTTTTAGGAGTCTGCTAATCAATTTACATATAATATGGAAATTAATGGAAACTAATGGCCACCTGAAACAACAGGAAAAATATGTTTTTTTCTAAAACTAAACAGTTCGCTGTGATATAAAGTATATATGCATTGAAATAAATGGGCTAAAACATGCAAACACACTGGTGCTTAATGCAATTGAACCACTGCCTGTGTGAGTTAGTTATGATGCTGCTCTGAAATTATTCTCTGTTGTTCTATTAGTTACAGGCTTTTGTGTCTATTTCATGTGTTGTTGACCTGAGGACAGTTTTCCCTCCTGGCGGACAATGATTCTATTCTATGATGTATTATCATACAGTCCTTGCTATTGTGAAGCTCCAGTGCACGTATATTGTACACATATGCACTTACTCACACGTGCACACCCACATACTCACACACACAGACAAAACACACCCAGTGCTTTTTGTTTCCACTGACGTCACACTGCTTCCCCTCGCCTACCTTCATTGTGGAGGTCCTCCCTCCGCTGGCCCGTCTCCCGTTTGATGGCCGACCTGCGGTAGACCACATGGACACGCCCCTTCACTTCCACGTCCTGTTGGCCCTTCTCGAGGGGCTCGATGAAAAACTCCCCATTATCAGTCCGGATCAGACCTGCCTGGAAAAAGAGGGCTTCAAATGAGTGCACCCCTCCTCCTTCAAAGGACGGTAATTCCACTGGAGCCAGTAATTATAGTGTGCCTGATCAATTGGAAGATTTAAAGAAGGGCTGGGTATGGGGAATGACGCAGGTAGACACAACTTGGGGCCCTAAAAGCCCTTCACCAAGATTTATTTAGTGCCACCATGCTTTCACACTGAACGAGATGATGGATAGCAATGTTTGCCGCATGTTTCCATTTGCTTTATGCTTTTTAAATGATTTCAAAGAAAACTGCGACGTTCAAAGAGTTCAAAGCCTGTGTCGAAGTTTTACAATGTGCTCTCTTTCTCTCCACCTGCCTGATGTGCTCAATTAGCGATTTCTGACACTTCCAAGAATCTCTTTCAGGTACCCACAGAGAGCAGCAATCTTCTTGCCTTCATTCGAAGGTAAGTGTACGGCCAGGGGAATATTATTAGGTGCACAATGAGGTTGTGCACCTGGGGTGTGCATGCTGTCCATTCCGTCGCCCCCAATTATTCAAAACATTTCTTTTAGTCTTCAGAGGTAGATTTCTCCCTGACTGACTGTTGGCCCCAATGGAAAGAAAAGCTTCATTTAGAGGGACAGAGATCATAAACTGACATTTCTTTGCGTAACTACAATAATTCTGCTGTAACTGCGCTGGAAAGATTGCAACAAACGCTGCAATTAAAATGATTTTTTTCCCCCGTTTTGATGGCATAATAGCATGTGGTTTGACACTAAATTACATGTGACTGTGACAGAGGAATGGAAGAGCTTAATTTCCAGGTGGACAACAAAGAACCAAAGAGATGTCGCTGCTTTGCATCCTCCGCTTCAGCATCTGAAACGCTGGTGATAATGCAGCATCTTGATTGGCACTGGCACGACATATAAGAGAAGGCAAACATTTGCACACACTGATTTCCATAAAGTAAACATCCTCAGTTTCAGGCCTCTTTGTTGTATGCTTAATGTGACTGAAGGTAAATATTTAGATGGACTGCATGGGGAAGCCAACGTCCAGCTCTGGTTCACTCTTACACTGCAACAATCATGATATAATGTGTGAACAGTACAGTTTACACTGTGAAAGGAGTTACAGTTAATATCTATTCCTTGGTCTCAATTTGATGCCATTGTTATCATTACAACAGTTATTACACTTACCCAACAACATCAATCTGTATTGATTCAGTACAGGCATACCTTTCTATTTTTCCCTTAATATGAGAACTTTGTGTGCAAAGCTGACGTGTTATTTGCAGTCCTTCTTTGGTGATTCTTAAAGCCCGGCTGATGCCATTATTACACAAGCAATCAAGTTATTAAGTTAAGTGAGTTGAGTGCTGGACAGATTTAACAATGTCAGGGCCATTTTGTTTCTACATTACCTCACACACACATTTTTGGCATTTATTCACTGCTATTTCTGCCTGCATATCTGCAAACACATTTGCGGATAAGAAAATGTCTGAGATACATATTTGTGTCCTATGTATTGGTCGATGACCTCAGCTAGTTTGCTACTGAACCTTCTGAGTGACGTTGCATCATGAACCATTTATTGTGAGCAACAGTATTGGTCTTTGGTCAGTTTATACTGTCACCTACCAGAAAAAAAGGACCTATCACTTGAATCTGCAGCTCCTCTCGGCTTTACGGAGCTTTATAGCGAATTTCATCTCATCTCATTTCATCCCACAACTTTACTGTTTTGGTTCACTCTCACCGCTCTCATAGTTTCTCATAGGTCTCATTTTTCAGCCAAAGCAGGCAGCTGTTTTCAGCGAGAAAGCAACTAACAGCAGACAGACACTTTGCAGACAGTTAGCCGCTAGCTGGTGAACGTAGTGGAGCATTTAGAAGCTAAAGAGCCAGATATTTCCCTCAGGAGTTGGTAGAGACCAAAAACAGAGCTAAAAGAGAGTGAATATCGGACTTACATTCATCAGGTGACAACAAACACGACTCCAAATGAATGATAATGTTGCTCCGTCACTGCTGGATGTGTAAATATGCAACTATTTGCTAACAAGTTCGACATATCAACTCAAAAGGTGAAGATATTTCAATGTTGTGTTTGTGTCAGTTGTAAGTATACATTCTTGTGTGTAAAACGTTTCCCTCCACGTTACATATTATGTAAGTGAGAGTGCTGCAAGGTAATGCCACAATCTATTGTTCACTAGATATAACATATCTCCCCGCTTCACATGTCACATGTGCCACCAAGCTGTCAGTAAACAAAGGGGTGTTGTTTAATATCCACTTTGGCTTGCTGTTAGAGCCTGTATGCCTGTATCCATTATATACCACCATTTATCCTTTGTTGGGTCGTGGGTCACCACTTAAACTAAAAGGAAACCCATGCACAAAGAAAGGAAGTGTGTTTTTAACATGTTTCTCCTATTTAGGATATTTTTGTGAAAAACTGGGTTATGGGGCATAATGGTGGACAAGTGCTGTGACACATAATAACAACATAATATGTTCAAATCCATCCAGGGAACATTGTCTCCTCATGTTTCCTGTCACAGTCTACCATGAGCTGTGTCCAATAAAGGCAAAAAAGAAAAAAGAAAAAATCACACAAATTTCCAGTCATCAACAGTGGATCCAGAGGTGCTAATTAATTGACTTGTAAGTAACAACTTGTAATTGTTAATTAAGGAAAGAACACATGACCCAATGTGACCTAAATGAAGCAAAAGCTGTGTTGCACACATTTCTTTCATCTTGTTTCTATTAAGCTTAATAAACATAAACTGTGCTTTCTGAGCACACTGCACAGTGCAAATGACATTTTTCATGTATCTGTTCCTTACTAAGAAAAAAGAAATCTATCCAGCCTATCATTATACTCATGAAGAAGGCACACCAACAAGAGTTTGGCAAGAATGTGTGTATTTACAGCTGCAAAAAGAAATCTAAATACAGTGCAGCAAAGAGAACATTGTGCCTAAAAAAAAACCTCATCTCAAAATCCTCTGCATGCTGACTTACAACACAAACGCCGCGAACTGAAGGGCGGACGTGTGACAGTAAGGGGCAAAAGAGGAGTGAAAGAATCTGTCCAGCCCCTGACCAGGAAATGCCAAGTAAGACATGCTCGAATACTTCCTCTGTGGTCTCTTATTTCAGCAGTGGGTGGAAAGTGAAGCCGGGTCTGTGAGGGGAGAGAGCAGCAGCATCTGGAAGGGCCTACAGAGGAACCAAATGTAAACATATGTACACTGCATGGTGAAGTCTGGGCTAGGCAAGGGTGTGGGTTTGCTGTCAGTGAAGGGAGGAGGGGACACAAAGTTACTGGATTTTCTAAAGTTCTGCGTTCATTTCTGCATTATTAATGGATCCATCCCACTGAAAATGACATTTAGATTAATTAATAAAGACCTGAAAATGATTTTGTATTTGCATCTACAACCTAAAATCAATTGTTGTGTCATGAGTGCTGCCTTGGCTCTGATTTAGAGCTGAAACGATTATTTGTTTAATCGATGAACAGAATATTTATCACATATCATCACTAATCTAGGAACATTTTCTAGTTCCAGCCTCTCAAATTGGAGGATTTGCTGCTTTTCTCTGTTTCATATCACTGTAAATTGAATATTTTTGGGTTTTGGATTGTTGGTCTGTTTTGACGACATCACCTTGGGCTCCAGGAACTTAAACTAGTCGTCTTTTACTATTTTCTGGCATTTCATAGGTTAAACAATTAATTGATTATTTAAAAATAGCCTCTTTCTGGGAGAATATTATAACTACACATTGTCACTTGTAAATCAAAACATAAATTAAATAATTTCTCCAGAGCTTCCTGACAGGCTGCATAATTGGGAGAGAAATTTAATTTTTTGGAATTCAGTGTTACTAATTAGCATGTGCAAATACAACTGGAAGACAACTGCAGTGCTCAGTGGGGGATACAATTTATATCAGCGTGAGGCTCAGCCAGCTTCCCCTGCCTCTGCACTTAAAAACGCTCTGAAGCCGAGGCAGCAAGGCATCCAGTGTCACTGATACTGTACCAAAAAAAAGAGGCAAATATAGCTGACCCTTAAGCTCACCAGTGCACTAAATTCCACACTTTGGTCAGAGCAACTTTGAAGGTGGATATTTACTGTATGTAATTTCAGAGAGACTTCTTTCTGTAAACTAGCAGCTGTCACCTGCTCAGTGCAGCATACACAATGAGGCAAGGAACAAATGAGGTGAGAGCACTTCGCTGCTGTCTATTTTAAAGAAATGTGTATTATGCATGAATATGCTTACAGCAAAAAAACACACACAACAAACTCATTTAAATGAATCAAGCAAATAACAAATTACGCTATAATCGGTTATTGTGTTTTCCATGATAATGTTAGTATAACAGAAACTAGAAATGTAAACCTGTATTGTAACCCTGTTAAGTTTTCTTTATGGATACCTGATACTTTCTGGACAGTCTTTTTTTTGACTGATGTTTTGACTGATGACAATATTAACTGTGTAGTCTGTATTCATTTAAGGGTGCATACTGCCACAACAACCTGTTACTGTAAGATAGGGCAGCCCGTGTGTAGCCTGAGAGGCAAGATCCATGGCAAAAAAAACACATGCAAAGCACTCTCCGAACCACTTGCTGGTGCCCGTTAAGTGGGCAGTAATAACTGAAGGCGTCTCATATGAGTTAGTCAAGTTATCAACTCAGATCCTCTCTTATGTGCGGTGGCTGGACAGTAAGAACAATGTTAAGAGAGACTGGAGTAAGAATATCAACATGAAAACATAAAAGTGGGGGGGACAAACAGGATTTTGTAAAGTGAGGACCCCCATCCCCAGTGGAAATTACATCCTTGCTTACAGAGATCACACGCCTCAAGCTCTTCTTCTTTACGACACTCACTATACATAAATAGAGACATGTACAGTAAGTGGAAGACAGACTATGTCACAACATACCACTGGCATTCAAATGTTGTGATATCAAACATGGTGGTCTTTTTGTGTCATCTGCTGTGGTATTCTAATAGAGACATCCCTTACGGTGCATGAAAGACAGAAATCATCTAAAAATGGAACAAGCGTCACTGGCCACAGATGCTTGAGCTGCAACGTGCAAGGAAATCAAAGTCCAGCCGTCGTTCCAGGGGCTTAACCTGTAATTTGTGGCAGATTGATTAGAAACATGTAATTTCGGTTCCAGGCAAGCTCGTTGTTGATCCACAAACAAGAGACAGAGAGAGTAAAGAGGTAATCCACTGTCAACGACTGAGATCACGGCATGCACCCTAGTTTTTGCAGGTCACACGGTTTGCTGAATGAATTTAAGTCACAAAATCCGCAACAAATCTGAAGAAATGACACTTCCGATGTAATATTCGTAAGGTACTGACAGCATCAGACATGTTGGCGATGCTGGATAAAAGCCTTTGTGGTAAAACCAGGAAGATCAATAAGCCAGGGAGTAAATCATGGCTGAGTGGTGCTGGCCTCAGCAGAGTTGCGGGTTTGAAATAATCGTATGAGACAGCTTGTGGGAGCAGGGGATTACTCCTTGATTCCTTTTTATCAGCTTTCACATCTCACTGTGCAGGGCCACAAAGGGCAAGCGCATAGCTGGTGATCAAGACGAGGATTATAAAGAGAAAATTGGGCTTATAATCACCGGCAGTCATCTGCATGGGGCTGATATCAAACTGGAGAAAAATGATAATAATTTAGCCATTAAGCAGAGCGCTTAATTGGAGTTGAAGATTATGAGGCTGGTATTAGTGGCTAATTGGTTTTCATACAAAAGCTAGTCTGTTTAAAAGGCTAAATACTCCTATTAATATCTTTATTATTATTGTTGTTACTATAATTAGGAGGAGGAGTAGAAGTATATATAATACTAGCAGTGCTGTAGAAGAAGTAGGAGTACTAGTTGTGGCAGAAGCAGTTGTTGTAGCAATAGTAGTCGTAAAAGTAGTATTAGTAGCAGTAGTAGAAGTAGAAGTAGAAGTAAAGTAGGGGCAATAGTAGTAACCGTATTAGTAGTAGTAATAATAATGTTTAGAAGTAGCAGTAGTGGAAGAAGAAGAAGAAGAAGAAGAAGTAGTATTAGTAATACAAGCAGTATCAAATGTAAATAGTTGTAATAGTAGTAGTGGTAGTAGTAGAAGAAGTAGTTGTAGTAGTAGTGGTAGTAGTAGCTTAAAAAGAAGTGGTTGTAGTACTGGTAGTAGTGATAGCAGTAGTAGAAGAGGAAGAAGAAGTAGTAGTAGTAATAGTAATAGTACCTGTAGTAGAAGAAGTAGTTGTAGCAGTGCCTGTAGTAGTAGTAGAAGAAGTAGGTGTAGTAGGAGTACCAAAGGTAAGTAGAGGAAGAAGTAGTTGTCATTGTGGTAGTTGTAGTATAACTGCAGTAGTAGAAGAGGAGGTAGCAGTAGTAGTAGTGGCAGTAGCAGTAGTAGCAGAAGAAGTAGTAGCTGTAGTAGTATTAGTAGAAGTAATGATAGTAGTAGTTGAAGAAGTAGTAGCAGTGTGTGTAAGTGTGTGTGTGCTTGCAGGTATGCGAGTCCTGTATCACAGCGTGTGTGTGAATGAGCACATGTGTACACAGACATGCTGTAGCAGCAGATTAGACTGAGAGGAAACAAATCACATTATTGGCGTCGGGGACGTCGGGGCTTCCACTGATGGAGCTCTTAATTTAGTGACTGCTTCTCCGTGCCAGCAGAGTACTGGAACACCAGAGGATACTGGAATACTGGACTGGGACCAGCCCTGTACAGAATTCCTGCAAACATTCATGAATAGAACAATTTATGCAAGCATTTTCCATCTCCATTGGATGGAAAACTGCACCCCCTCCACCCCTCCCCAAAAAAAGCCAACTGACTGCTGACTGTTGCTAGGTGGCTCTCTCTCCTTTTAACTGATGGACACAGAAATAGCGCTCTTCCGACTGCGGTTATCTGGCACTCGTGTTTCCATCACACATGTAATTCAATCAGCCCCTCATCTGCGCTAATTCCCAACACATGAGCAGCACCGGTATAATCATAGCCATCGCTCATCGCTCCACAACAATAGTTCATGCTCGTTCGGAACGCACAGCTGTTGCCATCCAGCAAGAGTCACAGTCTGAGAGGGAGATACCGCTGACATGTTGGTCAATCAAACATAAACTAAATTAAAATGAAACTGAAAGTGCAGCTTTACTGTACACACGTCTTATCTGTCATGAGCTTGGAATGCCATAAATCATGCGCCTCCGGGCACATGGCAGGAGACCAAGTTAACGTAATGTGTTGCTGGTGATGTCATGCCTCGCTGTTAGGGAGTCATCTCTGTGGGCCTCACTGCGGAGGGCACACTGATAGCAAAGCTTATCATGGAAATTCAGTCGTGTTGAAGCGCATGAAATAATTGGAAAAATGCAAGGTTAGGAGTTGTGATTTATTCAGGAATGCACATGCTATGAGAATAAAAAAACAACAAAACCAAGCTCTAATGCTCCGATACAGTGTCTGTTCTTTATAAGGGAACCCATCAAACAGAGTGCTGGTGGTACATAAAGTGCATATGAGAGATTTGGCCTGCTTTCAGTGATATGATTACGGTTCTTATTCCTTTCAAACTCAGACCTTTCATCATCCTGATCTCCGCCATGTGTCCTTCCACATCAAGCAGACACTTTAGTTTCTGCGCACCTTCAAATGCTCCCTGAACACCCCTGCATGCACAGGCAGGCCTATGTTTACGTTGGCTTTGATGAAAGGAAACGCATGGACAATATTCCTATGAGTCTGACCGCAGCCTTTAAAGGGTGAGTTCTCCCAAATCACAAAAAAAAACATGCATTAGTATCTATTTAATGCAGATAGTTTGGGTTTCGCTTGGCTGGATCGAGACTTCTGCCACCACCACAGTGCAACACAGGCGAACGCAATGTTGTTTGCGATGCTCAAAGCTTTGAATTTTGACATTTGAAAAAGTCAGCGTATCAGCATATCTTTCCAGACACAATGTCCCAGAAACACTGCATGATGGGCAGACCTCAGTGTTAGCAATTTTACCTAGAAACCATTTTCTACTAATGAAAACTTAAATCGCAAAAAAACAGGTCTTTTTTTGTGATCTAAAATAAATGTCACGCCATCCTGTCAAAGTTTCAAACAACACAACACACTGAGCGCCATGAGATGACGTATGCTTCAGAGGAAGAACGTACCCAAGTCTTATCTACATATGCATAGAGATTTACATTCTCAAAGAGGTCGCTTGACAAAATTAATTTGTTGCCTGTTTTCAGATGTTGTGACTGGTTATTGATCTACAGTTTCACTCCATCAGTATAGTCTTTTTTTCACTACAGTTTGGGGCACTGAACGAACCCACCTTGACTGGTCACTTATCTTTATCTACCATCCATCCCATTTGACGTGAACGCAGCATAAAGACCCAAAGTGTCGTCCTCTTTCATTGGTGTTTCTAAGAAGCTGCAATATGACAGCGGGGTTTCTGTCCATATTCTATCCTAAACTGTACTAGCTGGTAGTTTACAGATGTCATCATTTTATTAAATTGACAATCATTTTCTCGATTAATCGATTAGTTGTTTGGTCCTTAAAATGTCCGAAAATGGTCTTAAAAAATGACTCAAAACGATTAATCGATTAGCAAAATATTGGGGGTTAATTTAATAGTTGACAAGTATTAATCGACTAATCGTTGCAGCTCTAATAATGATTTATGAATAAACATTTATTGTGTTTGAACAACAACAACACACACCATGCTATGTTCACATCATATGGGACGGATTGTAGAGATGGGAAACGTTTCCATGTTTAAGACCTGCTCCCGTCTTCAGAGCTAGCAGAACAACAGCTAGCGGAACAAAAGCTAGCAGAATGAAAGCTGTTCTTAGCTTTCAACTAGCACAAAAGCTAGCAGAACAGAAACTTGTAAAAGCTAGCAGAGAAAAAGCTAGTAAAAGCTAGCAGAACAGAAGCTAACACGGGTGCTGGACTTCTGCTTTCTGTAGGACTTTGATTGCTCTATAGCTCATAACCTCGAAACCATTCTCCTTTCTGTAATAGGCTTTGTTTAAAATCAAATAACAGTGTGATGAAGACTGACATCTGTAGCGTGCTTTAGTTTGGAACAAACGATGTATAAAAATCTTTCATATGGTATTCATAGGTGAACACAGCATTGTGCTACTACTGTGTCACTTTTAGCCTTGAGTCACTGAGGGGCACACACAGTCGCCTTTCAGGAAATTACTTTGTGATTAGAGAACACAGCATGGCATTGTCCACACACACACACACACACACACACACACTATACTCACTGTTATTACATTAAGAAAGAAGAAATAACTCTGTGATATCTATCTTAACTCATTTTCTCAGCTTCAGCATGGTTTGCGGTGCTACTCAAGAGAAACTATGAGAGCAAGAAAATGCAGAGACGATGACAAACATTGCAAACGTTAAGAAGTGTCCATTGTTTCTTTGTGTAGCGGCTGATGCAACGTAAAAAGCTCAACTGTGGTAACAAACACATGAAGAGGCAGAGAGATGAAACTGTGGGCTGCCAAATATAGACTTGAAACAAAGACTAAAGGTTTCTCCCTTGAAGTGTTAGAGTGTGTCATAATTTAGATAAGGACTCATAACTGAACGTGAGTGTTTCTGTCTCAATTGGAGGGGTTTCAACAACTTCTGGGTCAAAAGGTTATCTTCGCTCCCGTTCCACATGTTATTTCTGTCAGAACAATTCAGAGAGCTGACTCAAGAGAAGCTAAAGAGTAGCCTCGCTCTGGTCAACCTGCCAATTCAAATGTCACATGCGCGTTCGCAAATTCACTCTAATTTGCTCGACTGCAAACATCCATTAGTGGCTCAGCTCACCTCCCATCGCTCTGACACCGAATGACTACGTTAGAGCAGAATGATGAATAGATAGGGACACACAGTGCTCTGGAAGAAGAAGGTCTGCTGGGATTATGGCCTTTCATTTTGTATTGATTTTACCTTGATGGAGCAGTGAAACCAGGCCGTAACTGAGGATGCTTAAAACAGCTGTTTAAAGTGGGATTCCACCCAAAATTTACCTCTTTAGAATCAAAGTTGGCTGTAAAAAGTTTGTAGTTTGCTTCTTCACTTCAGCTTAGATTCAAGCCTGTTTCCAATGGTGACCAGTTTTTACTGTATAAAAATGTTTTTTAGAAACTTCTTAAACCACTCCTGCAGCATAATGTACGCTTCTAACGTCCATCCATATATGCTCATTTGCTCCAAACACTATATCGTGGCTAAATAAAGTGCTTCTTTGGGTTTCCATTTTCGATCCAATTCCAGGTTGGCCATATACTTGGATTGCTAAACTCCAAGCACCAACCAAATTCTTTCTTTTTTTATCAGCAAAGAGCAATGTACAAAACTTTCAGGTAGCAGCAACCACGGCTGACTGTCAACATTGATTCTTTAAAGCATTTTGATATTAACAATGGATGAAATTACTATGTATAATGTGACAGGGGTCACTCATGGGTGGCAAAAACCTCTGATAAACCAACTATACGTTACCTGCCCAGCACTAACTTTAGCAACTAGCTGTTGAACATAGTGGAGCATATAGCAGCTAAAGAGCCAGATATTTTTCTCAGGGGTTGATGGAGACCAAAACAGAGCAAAAAAAGAAAGTGAATATTGGACTTAGGTGCCAGGATTGCCAGAAACACAACTCTCACAAATGTTGCTGCACACATTCACCATATAAAGTGATGTCAATGTTGTGTTTCAGCTTGGTGTGCTGCCCCCAAGTGGGCAAAAAAATCCATTAATGCAGGTTTAAGTAACAAAATGAAACTTGGCTATCGTCTAGGTACATGCTATGCATACGCCAATGTCTGTACTCAGCTGAACATTGTTAGAAAAAGAAATATGAAAAGATTCAGATTCGCTTATCAGATTCGATAATGGATTCAGATTCAGTATCCCGACCCTACTGGTCCCGTCTCTATTCTCATGCACGACTTTTCAAGCGAATTGCTTGAGTGCTTGTTCCAGGCTCTTGCATCAGTCAGACCCGCTCAATTTCAGCCCAATAATTGGCTCCCTTACAAACTCCTGACCAATGGAAGAGCAGAATCCAGACGCTCAAATTGCTGCATGCGCCTGCCAGCGAAAAGAGGAATATTTGGCAAAAATAAATAAATAATAATAAATAAAATAAATAAAAATAAATGGACAGCATAGAAATAACACTACAGGAGTTGTTTGAGAAGTCTCTATGGAAGCTTTGATATTTTTGTAATACAGTGAAAAGGGGTCACATTTAGAGTCCATGGTGTCCAACATCACAGCAGCCTCTCAGCAAAGGACCAACCTACAAACTTAGAGCCACCTCTCATGCCTACACAGGGGTGAATGTTTGACACCTAAAAGATACAGTAGATTCAAGAAGGAGTATTGCTTTAATGTAAGTCTTATGTAAGGACGTGATGCACGTGCAAGCTTAGGTCAGGAAATATGTTAAGTGGCCATTGTGAAGGACTCTCTGAATAAATGCCAACCCATAACAGTCCACATTCTGTCTGACACTGTGCCAAAGAATGAAAAGCATCTTTTCTCCCAGCTACACCTCCCTCCATCTCCATATTTAAAGCATGCATTGGTGACTTACCAGTCCGTCACAATTGCTGATAGCCACAGAGGCCTCCGGCATGTCACTCACATCTCCAGTGAAGACACAGTCCCTGTGGATACGTTCCTTGGCCTTTTCCACAAAGTCCTCCTGCCATTCCACAAAAGCCCCCGGGGCCACCAGCCTCCTGTTGGCCCTCAGGCGGAGGTGCAGTTCCTTCCCAAACACAGTGACATTGAAAAACAAGTGCTGAGCAGAGGCGGGGGTGACCGAGGGCATCTCGGGGGCACTGCGGGCCACCCTTCTTCTGCTGCTAAAGGTCGAGGTGGCATCAGCAGCAGCAGCAGCAGTAGCACCACCACTACCACCTTGACTTCCACTTCCAGCAGAGACCACGTGAGAAATGTACCGGCCGTGGGAGTCTGTGCTGAATGGCACGATAAGACCATATTCACTTAACTTTCCAGAGAGTTTTTCTGATGGGATAGATAGTTGTAAGTGAGAATCACATTCACAGACCTATGGCAAGTTCCTATGGAAAAAGACTATAAAGCAAAGTAAGCTGAGTGAAAAAGAAATGCTCTATAATAGAGACAGAACTACACTTTAATTCATATATATTGTCATATAAAGCAGATAAAGACAGCTGAGAATCATTGCTCTCTTTATGAAACAAGGCTAAAAACCCTGTGGACATAAAGGGAAACCCAACACACTGTCCTGACTTGGTTCATCCAGGACAGTAAAGCTGTCAGATTTATTATCCTGAGCTATCAATAAAAATAAGCCATCATTATTTATTATTATTGCCCCACATTTGGACTTTAGAGTGCACTTTGAAGTTTACACACACAGTACAGCAAAAAGAAGGAACTAAATGGATAACTCACCATGTGTTTCTGCAGCGTAAGTATGATCCAAAAATACTTGACTGAGTGAAAAGCACATTATTAAATACATACAATCCATAGCGAGGGCTATAGTGTGAGAGCTGCCACTTCAGCGCTGACTTTTCCTTTCTGTTGTAAACTCTGAGCAGAGGCTTTCCTCCTGAAAAAAACAAAAAACAAAAAAAAAAACAGCACAAATGCAGGAGAAAAGTCCTCAGAGTTGAGCTCCAGCGAAGCAGCCGGGCATTGCTTCCCTCTAGACGCCAAACTGACGGATATTCACAAGTTGTTTCCAATCTTTTGGCCTGTGCTGAACTGCAGAGACCGAGACTGCCCCATCCATTTAGGGAGCTAAGGGGGGGATATCTGGGGTGTTGATGACGACAATTCCCCGGTAAAAAACCGGGACGGTTTGAAGAGGTAGCCCAATTTTTTTTCTTCTTCTTCTTCTTCGTCCTTTCCTTCCTCAGATAACTTTTTT
>NTHP01000059.1:101609-127382 GCA_003416845.1 Oplegnathus fasciatus
TTTTTTTTAATTAAGACCTTACCTGTCCACATCAAAAGACAACTCAGATTAGTCTTTTGATCTGCCTAAGCTCCTTATTACTGTATATGGAATATGTTAAGATTTCAGCCCAACAATGAATCATCTGTTTTGTGTAAATGTATGCTGCTCCATGCTCATAACCTGCTCCGCTCTCTCCGAGGCTGGCATTGACACAAGGCAAAGAGGCCGTCCGGATATACGAGTGGGTTCTTAGCGGTGCGTATCTGGAGCAAAAGATGATGCCGAGATAAGGAGGAAAAAGACAGGAAGCCGAGGAGGGAAGAGACAATTATTTGGCTCCGTCGCACAGCGTTGATTTATTGAAAAGCCTCCCACACTTTTAAATCTAAATCCTTGACATAGATGGATCAGTTTTATTTTTTACCTTGGAAAAGCAGACACAGGCTGTTAAGTCTATTTGAATTATTTATTTTAGCCCCCCAAAAAGAAAAATAAATGGCACATAGTACAGTGAAAAAAAGGTAATGCATTGCCCGTTTACAAAAAACATTAAATTAAGAGCATAGCTAAGGCGTTAGGGTGCTATTACAACCTGCACATATGTTCTTGTGTTACCAAGTCACACGAAGATGGGTTTGTAATGGAGTCTCTTAAACATAAAAAATTTCAAATTCATTATCAATCATGACAATCTTTTTGCTCAATTAGTCTGAATCAATTATATACAGTGCAAATGTTTTGGCAGAAAAGAAAAAATAGCAATGAGAGGCATCTGGAGGAAGGAGTTTTGATTTTTTTTTCTGGCTTATCTTTCTGGTTTTAAGGCAGGATTCGTGTTTTTTAAAGCACACTTCAAGCAACAAGTTACTTTACAACTAAACACAAGTTGGCAAGTTAAAGAAAAGAAAATAATTAAACAAAAAAAGTGTTAGGACTTTTAAAGAAAAACTGTACAGTAAAAGCTATTCCAGAAATATAATCTTGCTAAACAATAATTGGCATGTGCTGAACAAAATCAGTGGTCTAACTGTTGCCCTGTTTGGCATGACAAAGCCATTATAACTCATTGTTCTGAACCACTAACATGAGCTGCAGTTATTAAAGGGTATATTTATCCTTCATCAATTCAAGGTGGTTTTTTTTAACCCAAGTTACACCAAGTATTTGCAGGCCAGGCACTTTCCAACCATGAACTTTATGTATAATTTGATTCCTGCTGATGGATTGGTGAAGTCACAGAAATCGTAACCGTTTGTGTCTTTGAGAGCCGAGCTGATTAAACGGGATTTTAAACATCAAAGTCTGTTTACAGGTGCTGGGGAGCCTTTTGTGGCTCCAGAGGGGGCTGTGTGAAATCTGATAAACTGCCTCAAGTGATGTCACTTGAGTCAGCGTCGGTTGGGGCTGAAGACTACAAGTTTGAAAATGAAATGGAGTTAGAAACAAGCGAGCTTATCAGACCTCTGTAGCCCGCTCCTCATCTCTGCTTGAGGCTAGCGGCTCCAGGCTACATTAGCCGCTACTGGCATAACACATCCGAATCGCCGACCAAACTGTCTGAGTTGCATTGTGGGTAATGTAGGCGCCAGGTTTTGAAAAGTAAGAAGAGAGTGTGGAATAAAAAAGTAAGAATATCTCTGGTTCTTCACGTCACATTAAGGAGGTGATGTTGGGGCTTAAAAAGGAATCTCAGAAAAAAATCATACGTCCGCAATGTTTACAAACGCAAAGACACATTTACAGCTTAAAAGTAAAATCAAACTAACATAAAAAATCCTGACATGCTGTACTGTTAGTACCTGTATCATGACACGTAAATAAAAAAATAAAAAAGGAACAGGTACAAGAGATGGACACATTACTGGGGTTATAAGGTAGCAAAAGAAACTCTGACCAACAGCATCTTATACAACTCTCAAAAACATCCACTCTGATCAGCCTTAGAAAACTCAAGGACACATTAACATTTAAATAACAGCTGCTTTCATATGTACACAGGGAATCTTGTCAAAAATTGAAAACCTCAAGTCAAACAAATGCACAGCCACTAATGACAGACTGTGCTAAGAAGAAAAGGACAGGGCTCAAGAAAAATATCAGGTCACACAATAGCAAACAGTTGTGACATACAACCAAAATTGCTGGCTGACAGCACAGTGGAATTTACTTCTCTCCTCTATAACAACATTTAACTCTCGTCTTGTTCCAGCAGAAGTTTCAAAAGGTTGTCTCATTTTCAAAAGTGAGAACTCATTAAAAAGGAAAGTGTTTTTTTTAGCCTTGATTTGAAAAAAGTAACATAAATATTAGTACATTGAAATTATATGTCCTATCATGGATTAAAAAAGGCAAAGGCACAAATATCAACTTCTAATATAGGAGCAACATTCTGCTAAGACTGAACATTAAAACACCTACAAAATGTCAACATCGCCAGTGAGTTTGAAAAAAAAAAAAAGCAGTAACACAAACAATAGATGTGAAGGTATGCATAATATAGGGGTAAATATAGAAGGCATAACAACGTTAATGTAAATGTCTTTTATTCTGAAAAGCACAGTACTGTCTTGTTCACAGTGGTCCTCTCTCAGATGAACTCCCCACGGAAAGGAAGTGACTGAATGTTTTGCTGTTGCCAGCGGCAGCGCAGCCTGGCCAGCGGCGTGTCCCTCGGGTTTTCAAACTCGGAGAAGCCCAGCTGGTTGAGGATGTCATAAACTCCGGCTCTGGCAGCCACCTACGACAGAAACACACGAAATGTTAATGAACAGGCGACACAGCCAGCCAGGGTTTAAAAAAAAAAAAAAAAATGTGTCCGTCATGACCACACAAATGCTTTGACCGCCACTTTTTCAGAGTTTAATGTCATGTTATTTGACGGTTTCCTACATGTGCAGCTGTTACACTGGAACAATAGGTATCTACTGTGGGTTTGGAAACAACAGGAAGTGGTAGAAGAGGTATTCAGATACTTCACTTAAGTAAAAATATCAGCACCACAGTGTAAAAATACACAAGTTTAGTCTGTGAAAACTTTCGAATAAGGTCTCCTGTGGCTTTCCAACGTCTCAAAAAAATGACCCTGATGACAGCACTATGATGTCATCAGGATCATCTCAGCTCAGGCGTGTGGAGTATGAAAGACATGGACATTTACCAGGCGGGGAGAGTTTAACAAAAAGATGCCATTGAGTTGCATTGTGGGAAATGTAGGATCCAGTGTTTTGGAGACTTGATCTATACTTCAGATTAAAGGTGTAGTCTGCAATCCTGGAGAAAGCTTGTTGATATCTGAACTCAGCAGCCAAACAAATACACCCCTCCCTAACTCACAGCATTAGTTTTGTCCTGTGCACGAGTACGAGCTGTGTCGAAGCGTTGGTATTGGACGACCTGGGAATGAGAACGGGTTGGTGGCTTGGTCCGAGCCACTCTGTTTGTTTCCCATTTAGAGCCAGGGCTGTGTATGAACGGACTGCGGACTGTGTGGAGATATTCGCTGAATTGGACAAAAAGCTGTATTGGACTAGAATTGCAGACTACACCTTTAAAAGTCAGGATATATCAGGCTCTGCTAAATCAATTTTGATCATTGCTTCTTTAATCCATCTCTTGCAAGTCCCCAAAGCTTTATGGAAGTAAAATATTCATTTGCAGGAGTAGGCCTACCCCTTTAAGAAAATTCTGAAAATATTATACTATATTCTTAATATCAAAAGTAAATTTATTATTTTTATTATTAGGGCTGCAACTGACAATTATTTTCATCAATGATTAATCACTCAATTCTTTTTTTTGGTTAATCAATTAATTGTTCAGCCTATAAAATGTCAGAAAATAGTGACAGGGATGGCGTTTCGATCTCTGGCTCTTCCTGTCCACATGTCATAGTGTCCTTGAGCAAGACACTGAAGCCCAGTTGTTCTGGATGGTCAGCCCAGTTCCTTGCACGGTAGCTCGCTGCCATCGGTGTGCGAGTGAATGAGAGGCAACTTGCTTTGGGTAAAAGCGCAATATCAATCCAGTCCATTTACCACAGAAGAATATATATGAATTTTGTTGTGTAATGTTACTGAAATGTAGTGGACTAAAACTTAACATAAAATTGAACCCCAACTACCTCACTATTGTACGTAAGTACAGTAATGGAAAAGCCTTGGAACAACACCATGGATACAGTATATGTTATTCAGTTTCTTAGTCTGAGTCATAACTGAATGAATGAGGACAGAGAGGAGCACGGCGAGATTTCCCTCGAGAGAAAGAGAAAGAGAGAGAGAGGGGAGAGAGGGGGAGAGAGAGGGAGAGAGAGAGAGAGAGAGAGAGAGTTCAGTGTTCGTGTTAAGCAGCGGGTCACGCTGACTCATGGTCTGCTGTGGCTGTCAAACACCGTAGGACTGATGGGAAGCACTACGGACAACCAGAACCATCTGGCCATAAAGCCAAACAATGCAAACAAATACTAAACAAACCCAGCAAACACAGACTTCCCTGCAAAAACTTTAAAAGATTGAATACCCAATTAGAAGTGCCACAGCTTGCCCAGTTTACTCAGGAGGAGACGCTTCAACAAACTGTGCTGGACTGTGATGCTCAGCCGCTGAATTTGATAAAAGAGCATATGAGAGAGTTAAAAAAAAAAAGATTCTGTTAGATTTCTCTCTGTCTATCAACCCGTGTATCGATTTACACATCACAACCCATTTTCACAACTCATTTTAGGGGAGCACATGCATGCAGGAAGGTTATCTCTTGCAGCTTGCGCGCTCAGCTTGGAATCGATACCAGCTGAACCAGCTGTTCAGGGAACGACTCAGCGGAGGTAACATCGCCTAAAACGCTATGCCAATTTAACCTCTCCCTCCTCTCCTCGGGCGGTCAAGAAGCCTTCAAATTTATAGTGGAGAGGAATCCTCAAGAGGAGAGAGGTTTAAACCATCCTGGCATAATTTGTGGATGAATACTTTTAAATTACACAGAATTGAAGAATACGACTGTGGTTATGTTCTCGGGGCGGTGAGGTAATCCTGTACGAAGTGCTGCTCAAGGATGCTTTTAAAAATGCACTGTCAGGTTGAATGCTGAGGGGGACATAATGGAACAATGAACAGGAATAATAGTATCAAGATATCCCTCTCGCTACCAATGATTATAGCTTAGCTGGCCAGCTTTGTGCAGAAATAAACGCGAGGCACCGCAGAGTGTGGTCTAGATTACATACTTGCTGACCGTGCAAAATCAAATCTTACAATAGATATCATGTAACGCTAAAACTTAGGCTTAGTGGAGTCGACACTGGTTCAAACTTAAAAACCTTTCTTCGGTCCCGTGAGCTGTCGCACAATGAAAAAAATTATCACGCAGCTTCTATTGGCCCGTCTTAATTCAGCTTTTTATAGCAAATGCACTGATAGACCTTTCAGTACATTCATGTCTGCCGTGTTCCTGGACGGCTGCCAGGCTGACTGCTGTATGAGCTCTTTGGTGGGAACAAATGAGTGGGTGCAGCGGAACCATTAGTCAGTGGATGGGACTCTCAGGAGAAACTGTGCATTTGTGCTGTTAACCAGGATACTAAACCTGACTCATCTACTCCACAGACCAGCTGTCTAAACAGGCGATGAGTGAAGAATCTGAAAAGTTGTGTTAGAGGGGCTCATCTGCTCACGGTGAAATCAAGCGATTCAAGAGGATGTTGAGGCTGAGGTGGAGAGGGTCAGAGCTGAGGCCGTTGACATTTTGTTGTCTTCATTCTTCTCCCGGTAAAAAAAAAAAGTTACTCAAATACTAACAAAACTCTATCTTTCGTGTATCCAACACTCAGCCCCCAATGAGACCGACCCTGAAAGGTGCGCTCCTTCACAGAGGACGCCAGCTGCAGTCAGGCTGGATGCGCAGGAGTTACAAAAGAATCTATTTCAATGCTGACACCGAGACAAAAAAAGGCCATCAAAACTTCCAAAGAAACTTCTCACACAACTCCTCCAACAAAATCCACTTCTCCTCAATCTGTCTATATGCTCAGTATAGTCCAAACATAGATTCTCCACCTCAGAGGTAAATACACCACTTCCATGACACGCCATGGCCACCTCATAGCTCAGAAGCTCCTGCAGAAAGTAGTGCACATACTTGAAGCTTTGTCTTTGCAGATGACGCAGTCCAGTGTGGTACAATTAGCTTCCCCTCTGTATAAAACAATACTAAGAGTCTACAGCTATGCTAGCAACTCTGTGGGGATGTACTTAAGCACAGTGATTTATTTAATTTAATGTGTATTTCTTATTTCTTTCATTTTGACCTGTTCGAAGATGTAACACAAAAATAATTTAAATGTAGCTTCACTTTTATACATGTATAAATAAAATGAAAATCTTGGGATGCCCCTGGAAAGTTCTCATGGCTCCCTTGGGTGCTGCTGTGGTGGAAATAGCAGCTAAAGACAACTGCGTGAGATGCAGAAAAGCAGCAAATCATTACATCTGCACTGTACTATAAAGCAAATCAAGACAGATCTGATTTTTCGGGGTAAATGACAGCATCTTGCCCCCTTCGATTGATGGCCTTGAAGTTGCTGGTATGTGATGACAAGCCTTCTGGGTGACAGTAAGCAGAGCTGTCAGAGCGATGTCTTTTATGCCGCATCGAAGAGATCACAAACGCCAATACTCATTAGGCGGCTGGGGCGACTGGGGAGGAGCAGGGCAGCAGAGGAGGCGCTGGTCTTTCCCACAGTCGGCTATCTCAAAGGCTGCACATACCGCGCCGGTGCGGGGGGACAGGGAGGCCTCTGTGCCACACATCAAAACAGCTGGAGTGACTGATAGGGTACCTCTCCTGCAGGCATCCATGGTATGCACTGTACACAAGTCCTACCATTGTGTAAAGGGCCACGTTGTGGATTAGCAAACATGGATTTCAATTCCAATAACTCCTCTGATGTTTCTGCTCTGATCTCACTACATGGCTACGAGGCAACATGGACTAATGACGCTAGAGACAATATTTGTCCAGTGTGCACACAATATGGCAGTAAGCACCATTTACTTTTCTAATATATAAAAAGTGTTTGTATATATGTATATATTGCTTTCAATACATGCTGCAGCATCGCTATGTTGCGATTAGCGTCTTTGATCGTGCAGTGAAACAACACAAAACAACACATGCTTCTGCGTTCAAACAATCCGACTGAACAGAAGCAACAAGACCAAATGAGTCAGAGGCTCCATATCAGCTGGCACAGGCTGCTGCCTTGCATGATTGGGAACACTGTGCTCCTGCTTTTAAGTGCTGTAGAGATCAAATTAGTCCACGCACACACACGCACACACACAGTGCAGGATGCAGGACAGACTGTACCGCTCAGATCTGGTAGGTTGTGTAACCGTGGCTTCGAATGCATGACCAGTGATGGCAATGACCCCCCGACCACCGCCTCCGGCGTTGCAGTTTGTCATTAGTGATCCTGCCACGGTCACTGGTGATAGGCTAATGATTGTGCCTCCGGGTTGTTTGGGTCAGATTGGTTGGGCTGCTGCCAGATTCTGCTGCAACTGGGCCACATCACAATACTGATGGTGGTGGGGCCAAATGTATCTTGTATGTCACAAGACTTTCTTGCACCAGATTTGTGTTTTTTCTTTTAGAGATTACTCGTTTAATTTAAATGTACTTCAAGGAGCGGAAGGAGTGTTTGAAAGTCTGAATGGTTTGTCGCATGCTTTGGAGAATCACTATTTTTGGAAGAGCATCCTGTGGGCTGAGTTAAATTCTGTTGTACTAATAATTTTCAGTATAGACCAGCAGCTTTCTTGTCAGACTGTTGCCAGATTGGCAGTGGACGTGAAATCAGCAAACTGTAGTTTTCATTTCGAAAACAGGGTAGGAATGATTTGCGTAAGATTCATTTCCCTGCATTCTCACTCCAACATTATCCACTGAAGGCAAAGGATGTGAAGAAAACAATGGAGACAACACATAATCCCTGTAGCACAGCGTGAACAGCAAAATGTGCATCAAACACACAGAACAAAACAACGAACGCTGGGTGTTCGAACGTCTACGATGCCGCTGACATCTCTGTTGTCCTTTCTGTAAGTCTCTCATGGGCTCAAAAATCAATCAGAATAAAGATCTCTTTAAGATGACACCTAATCCCAACCCTAATGCCAAGAGAATGGTTGCCAGAGCGACCGTCTCGCTTCACAGAGTCTGACTGGTTCAAATCAATTTCTACCTTCTGTAAGTACAGGAGAACTGGGGAACATTTTGCCTCCAAGAAGTAATTACATTTATTTTAATTTATTTATTTTAATGTGCTCAGCAGTTTAGTGTGTTTGTGCACTACACTTCCCAGAGATCTCCTACCGCTCGAACAGTGTCTAGTGATGTAACAGGTTCAAGAAGTTTCTTCCTTTTCAATCCAAACAAACCACTGCTGCTGCTGCTGCTGAAAATGAATGAATCTAAAGGACAAAATAGAAAACACAAGGGAGATTAGGTATTATTGGATAACCTTCCTCGTATGTAGTTGGCATTTTAGCAGTGTGCACTTCAGTTATGTTCATCCTTACACCCCCTCTCTGTGACCATATGCAGTATATCTATATAGAAATATATATGTTCACAGTGAGTGTCTGCTTTAAGATTCATGCCACGTAGCCATGACATCCTAGGTCTGAATTGAAGCCAGGGACCTTTGTCAAATGTCATCTAACCTTTCTGTCGCACACTACTCTCTCACTGTCAATCAACATACTGGAAATGTATGCAGCAGAGACCAAGGGACTAAAGTTAGCTACAGGTGGTGCTACAGATTTAATTCATCCAGCAGCTTCATCCAAAGTGAGCTCAGACCAGACATCGAATAGTGATGTGATTTTGTGAGTTCTTCAGTTGTATTGGAGTTTCAGCCTGCAGGGACCGAGCACCCCCAGCAGGTTCCCAGCACATTGACACTGCACTCTGTGGCTGATGATGGGTGATGTGATGATGTGATGGTCTGAGGTGTCGTCAGCTATAGTATGTGGCCAGGGCAACCTCTGCCAGCAGACTAGTTAGCTGTTAATTAAACTTCTGTTCAGTCAGCGGAGAAAGTCACTTTATATGAAGTCTCCAGCTCCATGCTCATTAATTACAACCAAACTCTGAGCTGCGGCTCACTCCTGGCCACAGAAACCCTCTTTTCTGAGGTTTACCGTAAATTCTCAGAATTTATTTTTAATTTTCCCTGTTCCGCACTTCATACAAACTCAAAACTTCCTCCATGTTTACCTGTTGAACGGATAAATTCAGTCCAAGAGTCACGTCAGACATTCCACTTTGCCTTTTCCCCCGAACGATGTTAAGCTACCATTAATGAAATTTAACACCTACACCAGAATTTTCACATTAAAAGTCTGTTAAGACAAAAACTAATGTAATTAGTGTGAAAACATAATAATAAATAATAATAAAAAAAAGAGAAACTCAGAGCAGCAGAGCGGTGATGGTGGTAATGATGGAGTTAGTGCTGTAGAAATGGACATTGTACTTTACTTAAAATTATCATGTGAATTGTTGTAACAGACTACAGGTAATTTCACCCCTCTCAATGTGTTTTTTTTAATGAAAATAGATTAGCATCTCAACATCACATGCACAATTTTGTTTGCCGTTTAAGACAGGAAACACAGTGTACAGTAATGCTTTAGTGAAAGCTGTCAGGCCTGAAGCAGCACGGAAATCTCCGTCTGTTCCACTGAAGAAAATGACTCATTTGATATATTGTGCTGAAATTTGAATGATGCTCTCTGTGCAGTTGATGGATGGCTTTCATATACCGACTCGGTTACCAGTTTCCCTCCAGACCTTCCCAGTGGCCAGGGAGGTGGTCATTTTTGTCGTCCAGCTGAGACACAGCCCTAGGTGTTCCAGGATGAGACTGAGGTTTGGAGGTGCATATTTAGCAGATGGATCATTATGAGTATTATTCACACTACGCATCCAATTAAACAGAATTACCTATAATGATATATATATATATATATATATATGAATTCTTAAAACATGGCTATTATGGTCATTTAGGCTTAGAAATGCATTGAATAATTGAAAAAAGTAGGTCTTTAACTGCAGCACTTCAAGAGACTGCGTGAGAATAGTGGAGAAAAGTGGAGAAAAGTGGACTGACTGTACCACTACTTGCTTATACAAAAAATACTTTCAGGTAAGAAAAGACAGGATGAACACTAAAGAGCAGTAAGAGTTATAAGGATGTTATTCTGAACTGCGGCTGTACAAACTATACAAAAAGAGGAACTTTTGTCTGTGTTTTCAAAGAAGAAGCTCAGAGGTGAGAGCTTGGCTTTTTCAGCAGTTCCGACTGTACATCAAAATGTGTTGGAAGTGGCTGACTCATTATCTAAAGGGCAGCACAACAAGCACAATATAGCCTTTGAAATACTTTCAAGGCATCTCCACTAAAATTCCTATCAAGTAGATGACTTTTGTTAGCCGCTTTCAGGCGGTGGCTGCCTGACGGCCTGAACTTTTCCCCTTCCTTCATTTGTGTTTGTGTCATAAAGTTCCAAAAAAAAAGGCTTCATAATTTGCATGACATGGCAGGGTATTAAAGATTTTCCTCAATTTAGTTTACATTTAAAGCAGAAGCATAAATGGCTAACTTCTACTGACTGCGATCACACCGCTATAAGAAAAATCGTCGCCATACTGGGACCAGACCAGACTGCTGTTCAAAATTGCCGTTTTTGCTCACAAGAAGGAAGTTTTAGGCGGAAGGAAGGAAGAACAAAAGAAATACAGAAAACAATACCAGCAGAAATATCCTATAATGACAAGTGTTTTCTGTTGCGTGCTTTAAAGCAGAGTGTTCTTGTTCCCTGTGTGCATGCCTGTATTTTCTCATGGCATAACTGGGCCATTAGAGTCACTCTGATGCACCACATATATTTGCTATTCATAACAGGAAGAATATGCCCCGATTGACCGCGCATATTTCTGTGACAATTGTTTTCACAGCTATTATTCTGGTCTATTTTGGAATTCCGCGTTTTTTCCTTTGTGTTTATTCCACCTCAATAAAAGACAAAGAAGGAAGAGATTTTCATTCAACGATTTTCAAACACTCCAGGCTCTTGGCCGTGTTTCTCCAGGCCGTCTGCTCGCAAACAAGAAGAGAAAATGGCTGCGAAGTTGCAGGCTGAAGTCCAAATCATCAAACCAAGGCTCGTTTGTTTTGCTTTTAGCATAGGTTTTAGACACTCCTTTCTGACACTTTGAGACTACAAACAGAAAGATTTCATCATTCAGGCTAAAGAAAAAAACATATTGTAAAGTTGCTGCTCACGCTTGCTCGGTGTGGAAATGTGCTACTTCTACAACAACAAAAAACATATTTAAGGAGGTTTTAAAAGCTGGGATAACAACAAGACAGCTAACACCTTTTATTTAAACCACATGCATACAAATGTAAATGAAACCATATAATGCAGATTTATTATTTGTTTACATTTACTTGTTTTTTACCACCATGTGAGTTTAACATATTGCAACATACATTTTAATTGCAGTGTGTGTGTGTGTGTGCGTGTTGGGTACCACTTACAGACTACTCATTTGTTTGGAATGCACATAAATTCTCGACTTTACTGTAGGGCCACAGCTGGCCAAACGATTAATGTACCAACAAAAACACAGAGCCGAGACATTATGAAATTCAGTGTGTGAAGAACCAGGCCACAATAGAACCAGAACCAGCTTGTAAATTCCTGGAGGAAAATCCAAATGAAACTCTGGTAACCAGTTCACAGCGTGCACAAACTGAATGTGGAAAAAAACAAAACTGTCCCTCATTTCCTGTTTCTGTTTTTCTTCTAACAAGTTACTGACACATAGCAGTGTGGCTAATTAAATATTTGTTCCCCTGCCACTATTTTAATGAAACTGCAATAACCAGCAAATCTTACACAGGAAGAGCAGCAAATGACAAAGTGCAAATTAGTCTCAAAGGCCACTGGCAGGTCTTGTTGCCCTCCTCCAGTGCCTGAAGGCAACGCCTGACGTGCAGATGGCTTATCTTGCACGGCTTTTCTGATATTTTTCCAGGGGCGATTCAAAGGACTCATTGCCAGCAGCATTAACTTGACATTTCCATCTCATGGAATTCTAATTGCGACACAAGCCAATCAATTTAATGGTTTAATGGAAGACGCATTATTATTTTTTCTTGTGGTTGAATCCTGCTTAGTTATCAATCATATTCCCTGTCATTTCTGCCTGAATTCATGTATGTAATATTGTGTATATAAAACACATATGTATATAAATATCAAAGTGAGATATAATAGAGCAGAAAACAGTAGATGTGAGGCAGAGATCCTGTACCTGTTCCATCCAGAGAGTGAAGGAGCGCTGCCAGGAGTTTTTCTTCTCTAGATGCAGGTATGTGTTGAAGAGGATGAGGTAAATGTAGCGCTCCAAGTACTGCAGGCTCCTCAGCAGCAGCTGCTGACACTCCTTCTCCGTTTTACCACTTTTGATCTAAGAGAAGAGGTAAACAAAAAGCTCTATTGGCACAAAAGACACATTTTTTCCATACAGCAACAACTTTGTCAGTAGCTTACTTGTCACATTTTTACATTCGTACTGCGGTAAGAATCACAAGCCGGGCAGCCTGTCTCTCTTGTGCTGTAGGTACTTCAGTGTCTCTAATTGCCTCCTGCATGTGTTTGCATAATGTTGGTCTTCCGTGACATTTAACCTGCCTTGATGGAGGCACAATGTGTAAATGTCTCTAAAGTCTAAAGTGTTTGTGTTTACTATCTTGTCCAAAGCACTCAGAGAGGACACAGTTTCACCAAGGCTGCACAACCATGACAACATATCTAACTCTCTAGATCTAACTGGAATAAGAGAAAATGTTTTGAAAATGTAATCAGCCTTGAAAAAAAAAAAAAAAAGATGACTATGATAGAAGATCAAGAGGGATGTGAGCGAAATTTGTTCCATTCAATTCAAGTGCAGTAATTCACAGGAAATTGTGATTCCTAGGTCCAAACTAAAAACAAATTACTCGTTTAGCAGCTCTCTTCAAAAACTCTCTGCCAAATTTCACTGACATTTGTTGATCCATACAAGAGCATGACAAAAGGTAATGACACACAAATTCCCCTAGAAATACATAAAACCCACAACTTTTACACATCATAATGTGCAACACAATAGATCACTTCAATTCTTCTTATTATTTTTAGGTTAATCATTCAGTGACAGTCAGCTGTCGAGGACATGTGTGGGGAACTTGACGACCAATGAGATCAGACATGTTTTCAGCTTATATAATATCCTCATTCCTGCACTGTGTTTCTCCTATATCCCCTCAACCCCCTCGCTGCCTGCATGGACATTATTTCCACTTAACGCCAACGTAACATTGTTTATCTTTGCCTCCCTCAGGCCACCAGCTCCACCAGCGGAGGGTCTGTGTCCTCTAAAGTGTAGGCCAAACAGCAAACACGTATTGTGAGTCATGCATCAACAGCTTTGACTAATCTATAACAATACGCAAAAAAAACACCAAGACTGAAAAAGAGGAAGCTCTTAGCAACCAATTCACACTGTCACTCTCTTTCCTTCAACCCCACGTTAGAAAATAAATACTTGAAAGCAACAACCATGGTAATTTAATAGATGAAACCTTAGTGGTTATACATTTTAAAGGATAATAGGTTTCCATTGTCCCTAAAGCAGTAGAGACGATGACTGCAAACACCCCCAAAACGACTCGAAAAGGTGACAGAGGCCAAACATTTCATATCGTCTTTGTACGTTTCACATAATTTATTCAAAAGAGTGCTGAGCTGTCATATCACGATGCTCAGCACTCTTCGTTCATTTTAAAAATGGAATCAAAGTTCACATTTCAGCCTGAATATGAAGGGGCACGGTGTTTCTCTTTCCACACACCCACCACTATGGAATTTCAAAATGCAGGACTTGTAGAAAAAAAAACCCCAAAAAAAACATTACATACAACAGAGCTGAGTGAGTAAAATAGATCTATATTTGGGTCTTAATATGAAGTAAAAACAGTCAAAATATCATGGCAAAAATCAATAAATCAAGCAATAAATCTGCGTTAACTGGGAACGGAGAGGCGGAAAGTCCAAAATCGAGGAAGCTATTGTAGCTTATTAGCTGTGTCGCACAAGCCTCTTTTAATTAACCCTCGTCTGTTGCAGTATAAAAAAAAGCATGGTTTTAGAAACTATGTATAAATACATCTTTTGAATAAACCTTGTAAACATACTGTCGTCAGCAGCCAAGATAGGGTGCTAACGGACAGCTAGCCTGCAAGTTGTCAGTACGTCACCAAGCCTTTGGTACTGCCTATTTCACGAGGATGCACAGATTTTGACCACTAGGGGGGTAGAACGACCACAAAGAAAACTCACAGACACAGACCTTAAATACCTTCAGCTTATAAAACATATTTATATAATTATATAAAGGTTTTACAGCTAATACGTTGCTAAGCAATTACTTATTTACACATTCAGAGGCGCAAAGCAACGCTATCGTATATTAGAGTTGTGTTTCTGTCCACCTGATGAAGGCAATTCACACTCTTTTAACTCCCCGAGAAGCAACCTCTGCTCTTTCTTGCTGAGCAGGTAGAATACACTCGTTCTTTAAACTGGTGACATAAAAAAATGCAGGTTTACATGTGGTAATATACCCTGTATGAACCCAGCTAAGTGACAACAGTAACACTTTGTTGAAATCACATGTTATGATGAATTACATCTATGCTGCTCATTCATGTCTGTACTTACCTTGTAACAGATAACAGAACCCGCCGCTAGCTCAGCCCTTCCAATACCTTGTGATTTAAACAACACGGGTGATCACAGTTATCTGACCAGCGAGGCAAAGTAAAGTACTGGCGTCTAGACAACTTCAACCTACTGTGGAAAATAAAAATAAAAAACTTGCTCCACAGGCAGAACATCCTCCTCTATCATATTCTTTCATCTCCCCTCCCCTTTCATCTGCTGAAGAAACCCACTGGCAGTCTTGACATTTGGAAGGAGTTGAGTTTGTAAGCCATCTACCAAAAATGTCACCCAAGGTACACCCCAGTATCCACAACAGCTGTTTACTCTGTGTGCTTCCAAATACCCTTAAACTCTACAGATTTATCAATAAACTATAGTTACATGGTTATTCTTATGATAATTACTAAATAATTTGAATTTTCATGGCAAAACCCTATGGTCAGAAACACTACAACTGTGCAATTATCCAAAGTATGAGATGCTCCTATAATTCAAGAGACAAGATAATAGTGTTCTCACAGGACTAATTCACAGTCTACAGAAAAGAGAGAGGGAAAAAATGTCAGTCCACATAAATACATCGATGTATAAATGCAAGTTTTGCTTATGTAACCTAGCAAAGAAGAACTTAGCAAAGAAGCAGCTCTGTAGCGGCACCATTACATGCCACTTCTCACAGAGTAAGGTTGGTAATTGGGTCGCTCTTCAATTACAGGCCGTGAGCTGCACTGAGGTGGCATGCAGACGGGCTTTCATCAGTGTGGCGAGTTGGTGTCAAGATGCTTTTTTTTCTCTTCTCCTTTTTCTGATTACTTAGAGGCTTGAGCACTTCCAGGCATCAAGTGAAAGGGTCTGCCGTCCAGCTGTGTGTCTGTGTGGTGGAGTGTGAGGTGTGTGCTGGATTGGATAACATGTCAATTGGGGTTAAGAGAAAGTAACAAGCGAGGTGTAGTATACCTCAGTGAGCTATCGGCAGTTCTTTAGACACTTGACACTAATGAGCGTTATGACGGCTTGTGGTCTTTGTTTTTGAAAGTTTGGCCGCCACATATTTGTCCTCATAAAAGCTGATATAAGATGTCATAGTGGCAGCAAGTTCACCTTCTGCAGGTCTGTAGCTGTAGCCTCAAAAATGATCCAATCAGTGCAGTCAAAGCAGGTCTTTTTGATGGATAAAACAGAATTAAACGGTTATCTGCTCACAGTTTGCAGCATATCAGGGAAGTATATTAAATACACTGTGAGGGCTGCACAGAGAATAATGAAAGTTTACCAAGTGGGCTAGCACTCATAACACCATAATACGATCATTCCAGAGCTGAATGACGCAACAGAGGGGGGGTGAGTGGGGTTTCCTGTCCATTCCCAAACAGCCGTGGTTGGGTCCCAGTTTTCTGAGCATCTGCAGCAGAGCGGAGGAGAAACTACACCTAGGCAAACAATGGATGTGCTGTCTGTTGTCTGTCAACTCTCCCAGGCCACAGAGGAAGAAAGAAAGCATACACACACACTTCACTTTCTCTAATCTTTCTCAGTTAACACTGACCACAGCGGCAGAGCAGGTGAACGCTGGTGAACCCAATCACCCTGTGCGCCCTGCTACCCCAGGGGGCTTTCAGCGTTTCATCCCTTAGCCTGAAAATCCACAGTGCCAAAGCCTGGCAGCTATCTGTGCACAAGCCACAGGAGAATACCGAGCTCATAACACGCACACACACACACACACACAGCAACACACACTCGCTCAGATCAGTTTGCAAAGATTACATAATTCACACCTCTACAATCTGCAGAACCCTAATTCTGTGGCTGCCATCTGTCTGTCTACATCCACTGAGCCATATGTGTGTCTGAGCAGCCTCTCGTGCACTCTCAGAAATTCCTTCTGAAAACAATGTTGGGGAAGATGTGGTGAAGAAACAGAGTAAATTTCTTCCATCCCATGTAAAAGAGACAGCCTTGAAAGCTTTGGATTGGCGTGGGTTACATTTTTTAAGCAATCCTGTTCTGTGCTGATAATCATATCCACTTCTCAGCAATTTGTTTTAACAAGCTAAAAGCAATTCATTACTTGCTATACTGAGATGAAAGTCTTCTAATTCTACAGGGGGAACAAGTTCATAATCTTTTAAAGATAAAGAAGCAAACGTTCTGCTGAGTTGGCGAAATAGAAGGAAGGAAAAAAAGTGGGAACTACAGCATCCTCTCATCTCGCCTGGCCTTTCAGAACAAAAAGGAGATGACTGGTGAGTCCTTGTTCGCCATCAAAGAGGCGAAAGCCATAATTCAGCAGGCCACTGAGGTGTGATGATGAATGTCCTCAGCTCTGCTCGGCCCTGAGTGAAACGGGAAGCTGGCCAAACACAGACCACATACCATTGTTGAGAGAGTCCAGGAATGCTGGTTGGCTGAGCAGAGCTTTATGTGTTGGACTATTTCGTGGCCGGGTGCAGTGACAAGACAATATGGCGTAAGCATCTATTGCCACATCTAACAGCTGCAAACCTGTAGTAAATATGCTGTAAGACACAAAACATTTTGGCAAAACAACTGAAAACTACACTGGAAATGTGAAACGCTTTGCTTCTAATATTGGCTAATATAATATAATTTCATGAGTGGATTTAATCCAGTGGAAATAATCCCTGCATTTTACAACGCATGTTGGTTTGTGAGTCACATCGATATGGATCAGACTAAATCAGACTTGACAAACTAGATAGATTTTATTTCCATTATCCAGAGAGAAGTGTACTTTGCAGAAACAAAATAATGCGCTCACTATCTGTTTCTGAGTGATTTCATACTACTCCAGGCAACTGTTTCAGACTCTGCCTTTTAATTCACCACACCGGGTTCAGACAAAAGTTCACAATAATCCCCGGATAAGCTTCACAGCCTGCAGTCTGCAGGTGTAGGTGTATTAAAGATAAACACCACCAACTTATGAGACATACTGCCTGACCCGTGCCCATGACTTGTGTAAACAGGGATACTGCGTGTCATAAGGTTTGGTATAAAAGGGTTCCACATGTTGAGCTGCCCAACATGTGGAACCCTTGATGTGAAAGGGTTAACAGGTCAATCTGAAAAGCTCATCTTGTTGTCAAAACTGCACACGCTCAAAGACCGGGCAACAATGACGAGTGCTCAGCATTCATACAAGCACGCTTATTTACAGTCTAAAATCACAGCGATGATGTGAACCCCCACCCCTCTCCCTCCACACACACACAGGCTGACAGGAATGTGAGTTGATCGCTGGCTAGCTAGTGCTATTGATTTATCAAATCACTGACTTGTGCTCACCAGGGTCTTTGAGGGCATGGGCAATTTTTGTCTTTCTCTGACAGTGAATCTTTCAAAAGCTGCGTTGTTTTCCATGTGAGCGACAAGCATCGAGAGCACCGACATCACGTAGGCCAGTTTGTCATTTCGTCTCTTACCTCTCACCGGAAAAAGGCAGTGACAAAAACATCAGATGGTTTGAAAATGATTTGCACATCCCAGAGTGGAGGATTAAGAAAGCAATTATTGGGTATGTCAGCTGTTTTTTTTCCCCTGATATTTGTCTGCGTAAATCAGCTGTTGTATCATGCAGCGTGTCCAGTTACGGCCCAGAACACACCATGCCCACTCGGCCATCATCTTCTGCAGGACTGTTGTTGGGACGGTCCATTGCCCCTAGTTGTTGTGGCGTGTCGGGCAGCGTTGGCACCAATCTACTCTTACTGGCAGCCATTCAGCCAGCTGAGCATGTTGAATCAGCAGCAGAAGCTCTCTGATTGGCTGTCCAGTCAGGTGAATTAGTACATGAATGAAGAAAATAATGATGCCAACTGGTGTGAAAACTATGAGCTAGTTTGGTGTCTTTCCTCACAGCTGGGAGTTCTTGTTTACGGGGTCAGGGGCTGTGTTGCAGCAGGAAACAACAACTTTTGGGTGTATGAAGTCATTTTAAGAGGATCTGGATATTCTTCAGTGAACACCAGTAAAAGAGAAAATATTGAGCCTCACAGATTTTGCACCATCTGTACCTCAATATAAACTTCATTTCTTTTATAAGCTCTTGTGAATTATACATTTTTTTGTTCTAGTCATTTAAATTTTAGCACACTGATATTTAAAAATAAATCTAATTAAGTGTGGCTCATCTATAAAGAAAAGTAATATAGGGCTATTGGAGGGAGCAGCACACTTTAATCTGAAAGGTGGCAGATAAGTGTTGAAGATCGACCTTTCTGTGGGCTCATGTGGGCGAGGACTGAATTGAGAAGTACGCGTTACGGAGAGGTCTGTCTGCTTGACATATGGTGCCAATTACCAGCTGATGGGGTTGCCGAGGTAAAAAGGCCAATCCATATTGGCCCTTCCCACCCAGGTTTGCACAAGCAGCCATTCATTAGATTGTGCAAGAACACCTCCCACCCAAATCCTAAACCAAACCCCAACCTGTCTAGAGTGGACAGGCAGCCTACACATGGCCCCTTGACTCAATGTACAGACAACTCAAAGTCAAGAATACATGCTGATTTTCAGGTAGGTTCATTAAGTGGACCCAAACTAGGACCCAGCTGCAGCTTTTGGAACTTCTTTCCATCCTGGCTGACTTTTTGTTGCCAACCAATTTCAAGAGTGTATAACCTGAATGACAATGGGACAGTGTACAAGATATTTAAATTAAACAGTGATAAAGAATGCTTAAAGATAAAACTTTACTGTTTGTTCCTCTCTGTCGGTCTCTGTCTCACATGGACACACAGACACATAAAATGGATTTCACAGGTGACTCATCTTCACTCAGATGCACTACTCTGGCCTTTCATCTGACGCCACCATGTCAGTACATGACTCACAGGTCAGTGATCTGTATGATTCCCATTTCAGGACATCTCAGACTCACGCTCAGCTCTACATTGTCAAACATGGCTAAACTTTCATCAGTCCAAGCCTTATTTAGACTCAGTAGCACTCAAGCTAACAGATAACATGCATGTTCATGTTATCATGCTAAGAAGGCTATAATTAGCATGTTAAGTTGCAAGTTTAACAGCGATTGGATCTTAAAGGTGCCCTGTAGAGTTTTCTTGTAAACAAACAAAAGTTTTGTTTACATTCACTGTTACTCTCCAAAACTCATTGTGTGTATCCTTGAGGTCGAACAAACATGTTGAATGCATTTCCTTACACATAAAACATTTGCAAATACAATTTTTTTTAAAAATCCGGTATTGTTTACATGCAAAACATGTAACATGTAAACATGTACACATGTAAAAAATGCTCTTTTTATTCATGCAACTTCAAATTGGCTACTTTTCAGTATTCTGCTTTTACAGCAAGTAATTTAAATAATTTCCTTCCTTCCTATGAGATTATTATAGCGCTATTATGCTGCTCTCTTGTGAATGCAAATACAAGATTGGTGCTATAATACAGTGGGCCAGCATGAAAAATATAACTTTCCTCTACATTAGGCATCATCTCTCCAAGCCTACTGGCCTTTATTCAGCTTGCATGACCCAGCTGCTAAGGCAAAACATTGTTTACGCTTAGCTTATAAATAACAGAGGTGTTATCTCCCGGTGTTTTATTATGGATTGCATCATTGAGTCTTAGCTCTTTTGGCCAACTGTCCACCTTCTTTCTACAAGTGAAATCACTCTTTCTTTTTATTCTGTCTACTGCTATAAAACTGCATGTTTTTAATTTTCCTTCTGTTAAAGTCTGTGTGAAGCTGTCTAACTTTGATTGGAAAGGTGAACTATATCATCATTATAAATAATATTACTTGTGTTATTTGGCATCTTAGTGTGTTCATCCCCCCCAAAGCTGGAATGTGTGAAAGTGAGAGACGTATATGAACATATTTCTTAAATATGCCTTCGGGGTGCATGAACCTAACCAGCTTATGTATGTTTTTTTTACAAGCACTGCCACTTTTCTGAAAACCCGACCCTCCACCCACCCAGTCTGCCGCCTGCCAGGTTGGCCAGCAGCAAAGCAATCTAAGTTATATATCATCTGGCTTCAAGCTGCAGAACTGATCTTTATGGATCAAGATGGTGCCCAAAACTCCTTTTTTAAAGGAGCAGAGAAGCCATGTAGCAGCCAGTGAGAGGAGGGGACGGAGATGCCTTTATGTTAATGGTTTCTACAGATTCCAATCCTCTGTCTGTCTTTTTCCAGTCGCTCAGCCACACTACGCTGATTAAATCATGCAGTCGAGGTTGAGGTGGATTTTAGGGGCAAGCTGTGTCAATCCGCATACTGTATATGCGGATCTGCCATCAACCAGTCTATCCATCTAGCTAAGGGTTTGAAAATTAATGTGAAAAGTTCAGATACTTTTCTCATGACACCACAAGCAAAGACTTGATTATGAGTATTCATGAAGATTATAGATTTAACCTTCCTTTCGTATCCAAACTGTATATTTAACAGCTCTAGTCAACAAACAAACCGTGTCTAGCACAAAAACAAGCCTCAAAAATAACCAAAATGGGGAAGTAAAGAAGGAATGTACTGTATAATCAATGGTCAATAGGCGTTTGACTAGAAAAAGGCCAATTTCTCAGACAAAAAGACAAGCAGAAATACATCACGTGTCTGGAGAGAGATTACAAAAGCCACAGGAGGAGACAGGGCTCATCAACTTAGCCTACACAGAGACTGGAATATCTGCCCACATTAACCACAAGCATTATGGTACATTCTGTACGTGCACATGCCTGGCAACAGAGCACATGTTGACTCCCACTGTGAATCAATCATTTACTGAGCTATCAAAATATCTTGTGCATGCAAACCCAACACTGGGGCATTAAAATGGTATGTCTGCGAGCTACAACTAATCAGACATTCAATATTTCAAAACCCACTGGAGTTCTTCTAATCAAATTTGTACTCTTGGCCACAAATGTCATTGATGCTGGTGGTTAATAGAAAGCAAATGTATTGATGGTTTCGTTTTTTCTTGTGAGGGAGCCACAAAGCTGCTGAGAAGACCATGTTGTTTGTTAGCCACACTGCAGCATCGTCAAACACTTTTCAATTTTTCATTTAACTATGGATCCCAGTGGATAAGACCTAAAGAATTTGATGCTTCCACTTGGCGTAGGGTGACCATATTTTCAACCCCCCAAACTGGGACCCGTAAGTGTACCACACGCTCATGCACGCGCACATGTATGCGCTGATGCATGGGTTAAATAATAACGAGTGGGACAAAACATGATAAATGTCTATGTAAGCGCTGAAAACAACAATAAAACAATAATTATTATTTTAATTGTGGAGAAAAGCGGGACAATTTGGTAGTGAATGTTGAAAACCGGGACATTTTAGTGTTTTACAGATATCTGTCGGGACTCGGGACACCCAGCTTGAAACTGGGACAATCCCGGACAAACTGGGATGTCTGGTCACTGTAACTTAGTGCCATAAACAGGCCAAAGTTTCCAATTGAACACTTTAGTTCTAAACTAATAAACAAATTCCCACCAGTGGCGTTTTGGATGAATGCTAATGCTAATTAATGCTAAACATTACCATGCTAAACAGGTTACCATGCTAAACATTACATGCTAAATCTTAGAATGTTAACACTAATTGCATGAATGCTAAAAGGTGATATGTTACATTACAAACATTAGCGCCCTACCAAGGTGAAGTACTCAATAATATAAGCTATTTAGATGTTAAACACATCTTACTATCTTAACAGGGATTACGTTAATGATAACGTCAGTATGCTATGCTCAAAGCACAGCTGAGTCCAAGTGCGCCTGAGGCAGGCGAAGTACAGCTTTGTTCACCATTTTCTGTTTGGGAGAAGGAATCATTTTGCCCTACCAATCAGTAGTGACATATCAATCTTTTTTACATTTGCACTCAACACAGAAGTTGCAGTAACAGTTGCTAAAGGCAGATAATTTCACGTTTGTCAGGTTGATTGAAGAAACATGCTGGTTTAAGTGTTGTTAATTCTACAGACGGCTCGATACCACTTTTTCATGTCCGATACCGCAACCTTGAGTATCTGCCGATACCAACCATCTTTTTTCCTCTCTTTAACAACTAAGCTGTTAATAATACATTTGTATGGATGCATTTTGCTTAACCCAGCTATCTAAAAACGGCACACTTTTCTTCTTGGCACTCGTTGCCTGTATAAATTCGGCATACTCCTTCCCATGATGCTTCCGCAAGTGTGTTCGTGGTGTTGAAATTTCCAACGCTACTGCCACCCCTCGAAACACTGCATAAATTGCTCGATACATCCATAAATAACTGCACACAGCCGACATGATGACAGCGCTGCTGACAGGTCTCACTCACCTTCTAGCTACTGTTCACGTGACACATGCTGCTCATCTGTGTTACTCATGGCACATCTCTTTTTACGGCATTTCGCTCAGAGTTTAGTTAGGCATTTACGTGATAGTTTAGGCTAATGGATCATATCGGATTATACTCATACTTTCCTGCTATCCGATATCCAGTGATTTTGGCCAGTATCAGACCGACACCGATACGGAATATCGGATCCCTTGTTAATTCTGTAAGCGGGCTTAGCATAGCTATGCAGATCTCATCCATGCTTGTCGCCATTTCTGTGCCAATTTTTCTATCACCATTGTTCAGGCTCTGGCACAGAAGACGACGTACCCAACAACAAACCACATGTATTGGAATCACTGAACTAGATCCTAGATGTGGGCAGCAAATCAAAGGTCTGGAACCAGGCTACCACCTTCACACCAAACTACATTTTTTCCAGTATTAGTCATATGGATCTATTTTTCAGCATCCGACGATTATGTTTTCTGTTGTGTAACGGTCATTATATCCTCATGGGGCTGCTGGCGTGGCTATAGACTTGTATTTATTTTTTTCTATCCTCAGTCTGATCTCGGAATGTACCACTCAAATGGTGAGTCACAGAAAAAACAACACATGGATTTCACCACCAGAGCACCTGTCCCTGTCAATCTGTGGAATATGTTTAGGCTATGAACCTATTTTATATTCACAAATATCTTATGCAATGTATTTTCACCAGTGTTTAAATGCCAGCACGTACTATATCATTCTGTGTTATTACAATGATTGCTTCAGAGAATGAAAGAATGCAGAAAGAAGCCACATTGTGTCATATTGTGAGCAGTCTCTGTGGGAAAGAAAACCCCATTTGACAAGGCAGGTCTGAATGTTCCTTGCTGACTGTGTAAGTTGTTGGCACTTTGGGAGCAGTTATGGTGTCGTTAACACGGGATTCATCTGTCGCTCAACTGTCCTCACATATGAAACATGGCTTCCCCACTGGGGCATGGTGAAAGTGCAATTCCTGGAGCAACTCAGCCCAGTCACGACTTCTGCATATCCCACATGGTTGGCATTTAAGTGACTTCACTGTTGGTATTGTATTCCCGCAGATATTTGTTCAGTGCCAGTGGCTAGCCAGTGTGAAAGCTTAGACAAAAAAAGGTGGACCTTTTCCTGGTGAAATGATTTGGGGCTTAGCAGGATCCGTCAGATACCATGACCACAGCTACTGGGGGCATGCTTAAACACTCATGCATGGTTTTGGAGGTAGTTATTCCTGGTCTGTGGGCCTGGGGCAATGACAGGTTTAGTGTGTGGGGGCAGGAAATGGCAACCCTTCTGTGCAGCGCTCAGCGAGGTCTGAAGCGCCGTCCTGGGGCCAGTGGTTAAGAGGGGGGTGGCGAACATGAGGGAGGTCAGGGCAAAGGGCAGGCCAGGGCAGTTCAGTTATTCAGGGTAAAAGGGGACTCGGAGGAAAACATAATGATTTCAAAAGTGGTCAGCATGAAGAGAGTGAGGCAGAGCATGAGAGCTTGATCCCTCACCGGGGAAGTGTGAAATAAATACACAATATTATGATAACTGCAGAGGCCTTTTGGCAGTGGCTGCAGCATCACAGATACAAAATAAAACAGAGATTAGCCTCTCAAGTCTAATGAATGAACAACCCAATAATGCAAGGCCATTATATACGAACTGTACAGTAAGTGATTTTTCATCTACGCTGTCAAACCATTTTCCACTTCAAAATTCCATACTCAGACTCAAATTTCCAGACTTCTCGGTAGGTTTTTCAGACCATATTTGACATCTGAGTACAAATAGCTAGATGTTTATTGTGTAAATAAATGGTTTTAAAATCCAACTGTTAACATGTATGTTACATTCTGACTATGTGTGCTATTATGTTGCATTGTGGCCGTTCAGTCCACACTCCTACGCAGAAAGCTGGACGACGTTCCACCATCAAATATCTCTGCCCAAAGAGGAAGTAAACTAACCGGTGCTACCTATACTTGCATTATTTTCCCATAACATATTGAATAAATAATATTGCAATATTGTTCTCCCCGATATTTTTTAGTCTCTTTTATAAATAAGAACAGAAATGAGTTGAAAAAAGTTAAATAATTGAATTTTCACAGAGTCTGTGCAGCCTTGTTTATTCTGTGTCCATGGAAACGACGATGAGCGCAGCCATAAAGGTATGGTTTCCTTACGCAGAAAAGATAGTCTGTTTACTTTTCTGATGACTACATCACTGCATAACTCATAAATGTTCAGACAAGCTTAATATTTGGTTATTTGTGATGATATGTACAGACGGGGGACAAATTAATGGAAAAACCTGAATAAAAGAGTGGAGAGTGAGAAGCATTTTCCTGGCATACTTAAATTAAACATTTCAATCCTGATAGGAAAGGTCTCTTCCAGGGGGTCACTGAATGGTTTAATGAGTATGAAAATGATATGAATCATATGCTGTGGCCTTCACAGTCATCAGATCTCAACCCAATTGAACACCTATGGGAGATTTTGGACCGACGTGTTAGACAGCGCTCCACCACCATCATCAAAACACCAAATGAGGGAATATCTTTTGGAAGAATGGTGTTCATCCCTC
>NTHP01000059.1:127395-142313 GCA_003416845.1 Oplegnathus fasciatus
CAGTAGAGTTCCAGAGGCTTCAAGAATCAATGCCAAGGCGCATTAAAGCTGTTCTGGTGTCACATGGTGGCCCAACACCCTACTAAGTCACAGTAAACCAAAAATGTGATTTGCCAATAAAATTGTGTCAATCTGTATCCTGGTGTGCGCTGGAATTTTGACTTTTTTGGTTTACTGTGGTTTACCCTGCACCAGCTGGCACCCAGGAGAGAAGCACAGCTGTGCACGGGGTACCTTCAGTTTTTTGGACAACTACCTTACTAAGTCACTTTATGTTGGTTTTTCCTTTAATTTGTCACCCGTCTGTATATATGCAATTCAAAGATATTGCAGCACTTTCTTTGGTCGCGGCTGGTACGGATTAGGTACAGTTATAAGGCACTTGGGGCAGAGCTCTGGAAGTTCTACGGTTGACAAAATGTAGTGCCAAAGGAAGGGCTGTCTGACTGCCGTCAGGTAAAGCAGTGAAAATGTTCAAAATATAGGGCATTTTTTAGGTGGCTAAAATACCTTTTATTGCTGACCCCGTCCACAACAGTACATACGTAGCTTAGCTTCCGTGCCGTGTACTCCGGCTGGCTCTCCAAACTGGGAGCACGCAGACCGCCATCTACTGTAGATACAGTAAGACACTGACTATGGATACGTACCTCATACAACCCCACTTCAAAAAATCTGAAATATCCTGAGGTGGCCTGAGTGTAGTCAACTGAGCAATAAGGCACATTGTTGCTTTTCACTTGTAAGAAGACTGAGTTATTTCTGTCTTGCTATTAAGAGGCTGATTTGAACATGTTTATAAAGTATGTTAACAAGGTTGCTAATTAGCTTGTGTTGTTGACGCTGCAGTAGGCGAAGCTTTTGAAAATAACTGAATTAAATGACTCCCTGCAGCTATTTTGCAGCCTTCGGCTCGTTGTTTTCATGAGCTCGACTGACAAAGGACCATAAACTGTGCAGTTCATATAAAACCTGGCTGCTCCCGGGTCTCACACAGTTCATTATACAATAACATTTCAATAATATTCAATAACATTTGGCTGGTGACAACTATAAAACATCTGACCATACAAAAGAGACACATATTTTTCTCAGGGATTGGTGGATCAAACCAGGACTAAAAGGATGATGAATTGACTTTAAAACAGCAGGTGGTGAGAACAAGAAACCAAATGGGATGCCCGTGTTGCTTTATGCCGGATGTGAAACTAGGTAACTGAAAAGAACTCATTCAGTTTCAAAATGAGAAAATCACTCAAATGAAATACAACATTTAGAATCAGATGGTGTACAGTTATTTATGAAGGTTATAGTGTTCAGTTGGTGCTTTAGAGATGTGTTGATTCAAATTTATGGTCATTTTGTGGTGCTGTTGAATTGTATTGCATTGTAGTGAGACTCCTAATATTTTATCCACACAATTTATATCGATGAGGTTAGACTATACAACCAAATATTGTATTAAACTGCAAACTGGAAACTGAGTGTACGTATAAATGGTATACTCATAATTTACTTTGTTTTACTTGTGGTTGAAAGATTTCCAGTTTTTGACTAAGTCACCAAAATGGAAAGTCAGTAACTAAATGTACGCAGTTCACAAGTTCTGATTGTAGAGTGTTGTTCTGTTGAAAATAACATTTTAAAACTTTCATGCCGGTTCTGTGTGAATAACAGTGCAGCAAAATGGTGAAGTGGAGTTATACAGTACAAAGTGACAAAGCACTTAAACTTTGAATGCTGCTGGCAAAAGTCGGAATAATAAGCAGTCTGAACATGATTATAATTTGGGGGCTTCGAACCGTTTGCTCTGAAAACAGAGTTTATTTCACTGATTAGCTCCTCTTCTTTGGTTGAATGAGTGCTAAAAAGTGAAATCACCTGGTCTAGCCTTCCACGGAACGTATGGCTATAAATACCCCTGAATCATGATTTAAAGGGAGTGTGATTGGCCTGCTGACAGAGAGTAGGACACCTTGAAGCAGATCATTTGAATATGAATTGAGTCAACTCGTCAGAAAGTCACAATGATCTTGTCCCATGTTATTTTTCTTCCCTTTGTCTATGGTATCCCCTGAAAATGTACAACTAAACCTACTAACCAGGCACATAAATCTACCATAAATAAAGGAATATATAAGGTTAACTTCAATGTTACGGGTGAATTCAGCAGCCCTCTAATGGGTCATGTCATGTTAGACATCAAACACTCACTAGGTGTATTAGAGTATCATTTAAAGTCATTTACAGCTGTGGAAACTCCCTTAAAATAAATGAGCTCCTGAATCGCAACTGACTTGTAGCAGCTGCTTATAACCCCTCCAGCTCACACCAAACCCCTCTGGAAAGTCCCCCCCCCAACCACACACACACACACATACAACAAGCATCACAACTCCCTACTCTCTGGACTGATGGTGCACAGAGAGACGGTGTTATCCACGTCCAAATAGCTCAGCTGGTTGCACCTGCTCCGATGGTATTCGGTCAAAATAAGTCATTTTGTAGACAGCCGCAGTAAATACCGCTATTGGCATTGGCATGTGAGCGGCTGGAAATTATGAATAAAAACAACAATCTCTGGCTCTCCCACTTTCCTCCCTCCCACCCTGTGCTGGGCCTAAATAAGAGCCTCTTTTCAGGAGCTGCGAGTCAACGCACACTTCAGGCAAGACGAAGAAGAAGAACCTGTCTCTGCTTCAGGTGGGCTCATTTTCCTGCCAATATTTCCTTTGGCCGTCACCAACTCCACCTTGTAATTGGCCCACTTGTGTCAAGTGGTCATCCTAATTGAGAAGAAAACTGTTAACAAAAAAGGCCCTTAAGCCAAAGGAGTATTAAAGATAGCTGAGATTAATGCGCAAAGCTGTAAAGTCCCAAAGTGGACAATGTGGTTCATTAACCTTACAACGTGACTGCCTCCCACCACACCACTTCATCTCCCACATTCTCATTTTCTTTCTTTCTAATTCTTTGCCCTTCTTTCTTAGTAAAATTAATCTGGCTGTCAGTGCTGCGGTGGTCCCCTCAACCTCTGCAAACATGGAGCGTTTGGCCTCAGTTCCTCCCCCCTCTTCTTTCCTAAAGACGTCCACTACCTTTCCTCAAGAAAACCTGCTCACAGCATTCTCCCCTTTCTGAAAATATTTTTCCACTGCCCCGTCCAAACCATGAGGGCCTTTCTTTGGACACACACAGACACAGCATGGTTTGCTGCTCATTCACTCTTGCTCTGCGCGTTTCAGTTTTCTCACCACCTGGGTGAAAAAGCTTTCAATTTTTGAAAAAAGGTGATAGAGGAAAAATCACAGTTGTTAGATTTGACAACCTCTAGTTCTGCAACGCCGCTCTCTTTGCTTTTAATAACCTCTTGATGGACTGGGTGGAAGCCACCGATCTTCAATTATCACATTTTCTGTGCGTGCAGTGAGAAGTTCTGGACAGGATAAATCAGACAAGGCTATGCAATCCCCAGCCTGGTGGTCTGAAAGGTAACACTAGGCATTAGAAATTGAGAGATTGTGAAGATGTTGGTGTATCGGCTAAGAAATATGTTTTGACCTTTTACATTATCAGATTCCCTGCTCGCCGCCAAAACATTTCTAATATCCTAATAAATTCAGCCTGTCAGTCAGTCAGTCATTCCCATTACGCCGACTGGAACACAGGGCAGCAACAAAGTCCTTCCACTACTGTCTGTCTCTGGCCTTCAAAATTCAGCCTGTGTGTCATACTAAATATAACACACCTGTAAACACACAAAGCTCCACAAAGAAAGGGAACAATATCAAAGTAAACGCCAGCATGCACAGATTGCTCGAGGCGATTTTCTTCCTGAAGCTGGCTTGACAGTGGAAAGACAGGCCCCTGCAGCTGATTACTGTGCAGGAGCCAGGAGGAGGAGGAGGAGGAGGTGGTGGTGGAGCAAGAGGAGGAGGTGGTGGTGGTAGTGGGAAGTAACCTCTCCACTGCGCTGGCCCTGACACTGGAGGATGCATCTGCAATGCGAGGTCACGCCTGGCCGGCAGCCGGGATTTACAGGCCCTTCAAGAAGAACCCACCCCCCCCCAAAAAAAAAAACCACCCGCCGCCCACCTCCATTCCCCCCTTTCCCAGGCCCCTCTGGGAGCTGGCGGACGGTTCGGGTCCCAGTGTAAATATATTTTTTCTCTATCAAAGACACATTTTCCAACCACTGTCAAAGGGGAGGGGGGTGCTTTAGATGGGGGAAGGCTACGAGAAGAGAGAGAGAGAGAGTGGGGGTGAAGTTTTTCCCCTCTTCTTCCCCCTATTTTCCTCCTCCCTCTCTCGTCTGCTGCTGCCTGCCAGGTTCTAGCAACATCTGGCACTGTTTATCACCTGGCCTGCTGGTTCAAGCAGGAAGGGAAAGGCTGAAAGGGGAACATAGTGCCAACCTGAGGTCTGCTATAGCAGGGTTAAAAGATCACTGGGATTTATTACAATTTGGTTCAGTTTTGGCCATCAAGTAAATGCAGAAATCTGGAAATGCAGCAACATCGCTAAAAAGAAGTCTAATGGGGCAAATAAGGAAAACTGTGGGCAAGATCAACCAGTAGGTCAAGTACGACAGTCAAATTTGTTCGGACATCTTCAGCGATGTCGCCGAATCATTATCGCGTTGCCTGCGCTCCTCATGGGCGTAAGATACAAACAAAACAGGGTCCCACTCATAAAAACATTGCTCCATAGCAATACTAGTGGTAAAAAACTCCACAGGGTCCAAAGTAATTATTACTGATAGGAATGATGTCCACAACTATGAGAAAAAGAAACAATTTTTAATCAAAATTCTCATTTTGAATTCTGGGACAGGGTGAGGTCAGTGCATTTCTACTCTTACAATATTTAAAATACAGATATGTACAAAATATATGTACAGAACTTTTACCGCTTGCGCAATTACCATACAGATTACCTAATTGATTTGAAAGTGAGCCAATAGCGAGCCTTTTCCTGGAGCCTGGCATCAGAGAGTGACAGACGGAGAGAGAATATAGGGCAAAAGACAAGGTTCACAGGACAATGAGGCCCATTGATACGGTGGAGACAGGACCGGGTGCCTCCAGCGCTCTGAGAACGGCTGACGGTGCACAGAGGCACAATCATTACAGTCTGCATTACAAATGGCTAAAACAGAGCCGTGGTCCTGCAGAGGCCACAGCATCAGGAGAAGACCTTGTCCTGAGAGGTCTTCGAAACCCCCACTACAAGCTAATTCTGTTCTCCTTATGCCTTGTTTATTACACAGAATGACCAAATTACCAGGAACACCTTTCAGAGATGGAGTTCCTGCTGCTTTTTATCCTTTTCTTTCCCAATGCAAAGGTTAAAAATACTTCTCTATCTTGTCTGTTTCTGTGGTTAAAGCTTGTTCAAAGGAAATCTAATAAATTCAGCTCATCGCTGGACTTGACATTAAATGACATTCAAAGCACGTAGCAAACAAAGCAGCTGATACGGATATGATATGCTATTTAATAGTACTTGGACCATAGACAGCACAAGATAGCCCTTCTGCTTTGCACAGCAGGCAAATAAAAAACTAGCAAATAAATGAAACTTCAAGGAAGTCAAGCCTGAAAAAAGTAATCATCTCTTTTCCTGCCCTTCTTCCTCTCACTCTTTTCCATTTAGACCCAAAGGAATTCCATTGAGTTTTAGAGATAGTTTTGTTGCATCACAATCATTTTCCACGCTCTGCAGCTCGTGCCTACAGTCAGAGCAGGGGATCTCTCTCATTCATGCCTCTGGGATCCGAGCCGTAGCTGTAAAAGACATCTACACAAGTTCTTGACGCCATCTATGGGACTCACGCGAAACTGCACCTAAATCCTTAATAACATGCTGATTGTGTCTCAGCCTGAAGGGGACAGATTTATAAGTAAGCACTATCAATTCAGACGTCATCCTAGCAGTTTGGAGGAATGTGGGATGATTTTTTTTTTTCTTTTAAACACCCCTGTTTGTCCTTAATTTGCAATATATATTCAACACAAGTCCAGAATACTAATCGGGACTGTGAATTTCCATTTAAAGGGTATATTTGTATTTAAATTCTTGCGAGGACCCTCAATAACCTAACTCTAATCCCAACCCTGACCTTAACCTTAAGCCCCAGAAATTGTCTTAATCCTCAAAACAGGCCAAAATGTCCTTACGTCCAACTAACAAGGTCTAAAATCAAACTGGTCCTCACAAAGTACGAGAGTACACAGAAACACACACGCACCTACAGTTTTGTTTTCTCTTTTAACTATTTATGCCCTGCCTTTATTGCGTGAACTTTAACCTGTTTAAGATTCAAGTAAAGTGGATGTTCTGTATTTGAGGGTACGGGTAATGAATACTACGGGGAGATGTGCTGTACCTGTCTGTACGTGCTGATGATGATCTCTCTCAGATGATAGTGCATGGGGGTCATGGTCTCGCTGACAGAGTCTAGGGCCATGTCCACCTCCCTCTTCATCCTGTGGCCGTCGGGGAGCAGACGCACCAGCTGCATCACAACCTGCACACCGTAAACAACACCCAACACTCATTATACAGTATGTCTGCAGCCAGAAGTTTCAAGGAAGTTTCAAAAGTTGTGACAAGACTGCAAAACTGAACAAACACTGCCAACTCTGGGACAGCTGCCTCCCACCTAACATGGCTTTATGTTGGTTTAATGAATGAGAGTGATTCTGCACCTACAGAAGAAGTAAAAGCAGGTCCAGCAGCATCATCATTTACTGTTTTCCAAGTGTAAAAACTTTGCAAGATTTTGTCTTTTTCGCATCTCTGGCATCTAAACTCACCATTTCTATGAGGGAATTCAAAAGTACATACAAATTAAAACATTAAAACAAATTTATCGAAATATATTGAAACTAAAATGTATCTTTTTAATTCATTTCAAAAGTGGCTATTTAGGAGCTGTTTTGGAGACTTTCCGTCGTGTCACACTATCTTCCTCAGCTGATGGAGTTTGGCATTGTAAATCTTCAAATTTCCATTTTTCGAAGCTCTTAAAAGTTTGGCTTAAAAGTCGACGTTGAAAGTTCATTCTTGACAAAACAACTTCAACACAGGGTCTATGTAACAGCTGTTCTGGCACTTTTGAAGTCACATGATCTTTTTGTGGTGAGATTGTCGACTGTTTCCAAGGTCAAGAATGAACTTTAAATCTCATCTTTTCGAATGCTCTTTGTCCTTTTAATCCTTTCCATACATGTAACTCGTTGCTGTATGCATGTTGAGTTGTGTAATGAAATATGCTCTAAAAATATAATTGCCTTGCCTAGAATTTGTTTTTTCAGTCTTACACTGTATGCTTTAATCAGTGTTTTTAATGCATTATGTAAAGCACTAAGCCTTTAAGTAGGAAATGTGCAATAGAAATAATGTTGCCTTGGCTTGAAGCAACGGCAGCCTCTGGCATCATTACCAAAATGTGTACCATTAGAATGAAATAATATTCATACAATGAATTATGCAAACTGATTAAAATAACCAGGCAAACCCGTCCATCTTGTGAGGTCTGTTGATAATGGTTCTTTGTGCAACACTCAGCTGTGTTGATACGAAGAGTACTGCCGGTCAGTCCTGACCTAATTGAAATATTGGTCAGAGTGTGTGTCAGCATGTTCATTTACAGTGTTGACCTAGCTGAGATGGGTAATGTTTCCATCAGCATGTAAAACAACAGCCCATGTCTCAGTTGAGCTAGTTTACTGAACCTCGTTGGTGGCCCCCCTCTGCAGCTGGTTTATTACAGAATGATAACACCAAGAAGAAGAAGGAGGAGGTGGAGAAGAAGAGGAAGAAGAAGAAGAAGGCGGCAGAGAGGGAGGAAAACCAAGGAGCAGGATCAGAGAACAGAACAGGCCTGCAGGCAAAACCCTATTTTCTCATTCACTGTGTGTGTCACACCAGCAGCATCAGCATGCAGCCTGACCACTGTCCTTGGGAAAAAACACACAATCTGTGTCAGGTTGCATAAAACCTTTGAACGTACTGTTTTTTTTCTTACCTACTATGTATTCTACTGAGAGTCGCAATCCACGTCATGCATTTAAATATACAGACTGACTGTATGCAACAACTATACTCATAGTTTTAAATAATGGAGATAAGATATAGGTCCTATACTTTGAATTTTTATTTTTCGTTAATCACAAAAAGGCCAGTTTCCAACCTATAACTCGAACTCTTTAGTTATGTGTTTGTGTGCACTTGAAATTGATATGGTTAAAAATGACTGATTGGGCATATATGGACAACACAGTGATGAAGAACAAAATATAGGCAATTTTTTTTAAGTTTCAAACATGCACAAGGGCGTTAGAGCTTTTTTAGCCGAAAACAGCTGCCTGCTGCATCTGAAAACAAGACTATGAGAGTGAACCAAAACAGTAAATTTGCGGCCAGACAGCTAAACAATGAACTATAAAGCTCCACAAAGCCGAGGGGAGCCGCAGACTGATAATTCTCTGGAGGTTCATCACTACAAGCGACTCCTTTCAGATTATAAAAATAAAAAAATATTGATTATAGCCGCTTCAAGGAACTCTTAACAGAACTACCAAGGCATATTTTCTCAAGATGCTTCATACACCTGGACATTATCAGATTATCTAACCCTATATCACACCAGAAGAGGAGTATTAAACACCACACCAGTCCCTCCATCGCATAATGCTTTGGACCTCACAGCCATAGCAACACCTTTTTGGCAAATATGGCAACAGGGATGGCAACATCACACATCCTTCAGTATCCCAGAAACTCTGGTGGCCGCGCTGCTGTGATTGGCACGTGAATGCAGAGTGCAGCCTCCTTTCTGTGTGTGTCCATGTTTACAGCGCCAAGGACACGGCCAGCAGGTTCCAACCACTGATTCATTGTCAATCAAGAAAAACAGCCAGCAGCTCGAATTCACAGCCACTATTCAGAGCAGAGAAGAAAGGCTTTGGCTTCTGGCTTTGTTCAGCCAAAGCTTTCAATCACAGCTGCAGAGTTAGAGTTTAGATAACTAAAAAGGACTGTACGGTACCCCTTTAATATACAGTTGTATGGCACGCATTGTTTGTTTGGAGGAACTGTGATTCATTAGAGAGGTTACAATAGTTGCTAATAACTGCCAGAGCCACGACAAGCAAACCCAAACAAGTTTAAGAAAACCCTTGCACACATCTCTCCACTGCCTTCGTTGACTCAACTACACTAAGTTAATGAAATCTTTGTTGTTGTTAAGGACTCTCCAGCAGCGGCATACAGTTGATCAAACAAAGAAATAAGTGCCACCTACAGAAATTCAAGCTTCATCAACAGAAAATCAAAGGGTTTAATGGTTACAGTGTCGGCTGAGTTCTTCTGATTGTCAAGTGGCCTCTGGTAAAGTAAATGCAACCTCACAACAGCGGTAATAACTCAACACCAAAGAGGGTTCTTTGCTGATCATGATTGTTAGCTCTTTAGCATCCATTTCTCAGCATGCAACAGTTTGATTAAAGTGACTTATTATGTGTATTGCAGATGAAAATGAAAACTAACTAATCCTGATGAAGATTAGAATCCACTTCATCACAGTTTCTTTTCTTAAACTATCTGCTGAAGAGGAGCGACCACAGATCATATCTCAGTATCAGCACTGATATGTACATGGCTGCTAAATGCTGTGATGGGAACTGTGTGGGGGATCAGTAACCCTGGTAGGGCTACAGCTAACGATTATTTTCATTATCGATTAATCTGCCCAAACAGTCCAAGGTCTTCAAATGTCTGAACAGCAGTCCAAAACCCAAAGATATTCAGTTTAATATCATGTATGACAAAGAAAAGCATCAAATCCTCACATTTAAAGCGCTTGAACCAGCAAATATTTGGTATCTTTGCTTAAAAAAATGACTAAAATGATGTTTCGGTTACTAAAATAGCTGACAAATAATTTTCTGTTATAGACTAATAGTTGCAGCTCTAAACTCACGTTAGTGTGAATAAGTTGTTGCTGACTGAACTGACTGAAGTTCTCTAAACTTATTTTTTTAAGATCAGTAGTTTGCACTTCATTGTGATTCTAGTTAAAATGATGTTCACTGCAAGTATAATTAAATTTAAAAATGAACAGAGTACATTGTGTGTTTACAAGCTGTTTACTGCATTGGTTTTTAAAAAGTGTGCATACCTCAAATTCTCCTTTTGTGTACTTGGCGTCAGGAACGCTCACAATCTCATCATCAGCAAACTCTGGAAAACCCTGCAGGAGGAGGACACCAGTTTTGATGTTAATTTGGATGATGGAAACATTGTCGCTAGAGTTGATCATTTTTGGGTAAATGGTGTTAAAATACTGAGGGACCTTAATGAACGCGTAGAGAACACAAGGAAGCTTACATTAAAGTGCCAGAGAGTCAGAACGGCGACAACCATGGCGGTCGTGGTCCTGCCTTTGCCGTTAGAGCAGTTAAAAACAAAGGCTGAGTGAGAGTCCTCAGCCAAGGCACTCTTCATGGCCTCCAACAGCTTATCAAAGTCCTGAGAACAAGAACACACACAGAGTTCATGCACAAAAACACACTCACAAACTCGACCACAATATCTCTTCATGTGACTTAAATTTAAGTCTATCGTAAGGAAATCAATCAAAAGGTATAACAACACATCAGTATCACATTTAATCATTTTTCACTTTAATTTTACACAGAATCTTAATTGAAATATTTTTTTGGTGAACCCATATCATGCACATTACATAAAATACATGACATAACATATATTAAATGTTAAATTAGACTGCTTCAAACTGATTTCTAACTCTAATTTTACAGTTTTACTTCACATTCTCATAGAAATCTGCAAAATTAATGAGTAATAATGAAGAAAATGATAAAATACAATATGAGTGGTTTTTGAAAAAGTGCTTAATAATTGGATTAGCTTATTGTGTGCTGAAAAGCTCAGTACAGTCCCATTCTTAACCACTAGAGGGAGCAAAAGGCTTATTCATAGTTATCACAAGCAGCTCTCAAAGGAAGCTCTAAGTTATTTCTGCACCTCATGCCTGCATGTTAGCGAGTGTATTCCCATCATTACCTCCTCCCTGGGCGCGCTGCAGTCCGGCAGAGGGATGCGTTTGTAGACGAGGCCCTGGTGGGAGCTTTTGTGCTGGTTGAAGATCTCCTGGACCGTCAGGCAGCTTTTAAACATCTTCATCTGTTTCTCCTGCTCCAGCGTCACCTCAAGCCACTTTTGAGCTTGCAGGATCTCCTCCTTCAGAGACGTCTCCAGTTTCTACAGGCCAGGAGGGGACACGAGAGCACTTTCACTTCAACTGTTTGCAGCTATACCAAAGCTTCTGATGGTAAAACAGTAGCGACGGTCTCAGGCGCTCTTTATCATTTATCTGATTGTTAACTGCCCTGAAAAGCATCTAAAAAGCAACATTTTCACTCTACCTCTAGTAGCTGTGGGTCAGACGACGGGATAGAAATGTGCTGGTCGAGGCACGACGGCTCCCTCGGTGTAAAAATCTGACCATTCCCCTCTAGCACCAGCTCCTCCTGCAAGTTGACCCACAACACGTGGCTGTGCTTCCTCTTCTCATCCGTCAGATGGGCCAAAACTGTTCCGGTAGCCTGCACGCAGCAAGTTTACGATTAGACTGCAAGGAGCTGGAAGTCCGGCTCGAGCATCCTGAGGTGGGCGTGCGAGTCTCCACCAAATAACCATGAGTCATTCCTCTGAGTCTATTTGTACTCTCGTGAATATTCACGACTGCAAGGATACATTTTGGTGATGATTAAAATGATCAGTTTGATGGGGAAATCTAATTTTCTCTGATAATGGGGATGTGCAAAGTCAGTCTTTTATAAATTATACTAAAGATTACAAAAATTCCAAAGTATTATATCTTCTGCTCCTTCACTTCCTTCTGTATTCACTTGATGTAAGTATTACAGATCTCTGGATGGAAGTGAAAGTCCATCAGATAAATAAGCCCCTTTTCAATCCTTCAGGATGATGTTCAGGATTTAAGTGATTACGTATTGTCACAGAATAAATAAGAGGAAATATCAGGGAATCTGGTGTACCTCTGATGTCGGCTGAGCCACTCCATAAACGGGCATCTTGGGCACTCGTCTGAAGTTGACAGCCTTCATCTCCTTCACTGTGCTGAGCACGTCTGGAGCCAAGCACTCATCAGCAACCTGTGCAGACACACACGCAGTTGTGCACTACTTGTAACATATAAATATAAAGTGCATTTGAGGATACAGGCGATTATATGATTTTGTGGGAAGACGATAAGAGATTTGAGATGTCTGGATGAAAAGATGGACATCATGTGGCGAGCTTTATCAGCATGAAAACAGCAGCAGCATTTGTGTGCATGAACACTGAGAATACATCTGTGTCCGGCACGATATGGTTTTGGTTTCACACCACAGGCACAGATATAATCAAGAGTCTGACGACCACGCCACGAGTCTTCCGTGTGCGTGTCTGATTTCCTCACCAGGACGCGCGCTGCTCTGGTGACCAGCTCGGCCGGGGCTGACAGCTCTGACAGGTCCATCCAGGCCAGTAACCTGTACAGCCACGCGTGGCAGCACATCCACTGGCTGAAGTTGGACACAAAGGCAAGAGGATACTGCAAAATGCAACATATAGTTACAACTCAGATTATTTTAAGCGTTTGTAACCTTTTTTACTTCTATCAAAAAACAAATTTACGCTGGAGAAAAAAAACCTTTACCTGTTCATGAAGGTATGCATTAAATACAATCAAGTAGAAGTAGCGCTCCAAGCTCTGCATGGTTTTGTTGAGAAAGTAGTCTTTGGTACTGCTTCCCTAAAAACCAAACATCTTTTCATAGTAGCAGCTCATATTTCTGTGGAGTGTTTCTTTGTTTCTCACACATAAAAAATTCAACTCTCTAATGTTATCCGTCACTTCAGTCCTCCATCAGCTCGAGGGCCCACATTGTTAAGGACTTTTTATACATCATCATCCTTTGATTTCTGTCTCACTCTTGCTTTATTTAGCAGAACATAATTTGAGCAGCAGAAGCGGCTGGAAATCAAGCGGAGCTGCCTTTGAGGAGAAATTACAGGCTGCTGTCGGCGTTGCTAAATCACAGCTAAAAAGAAAAAAAAGGATCATCACCAACCTGAATTTGATAATCCTCTCCGATCCCTTCCAGCTTACTCTTGTTCTCATATATTGCTTCTTTTATGTTGTGCATTTCTGAACACAGGGCAATAGCCTGGTCGACCTGTCAGACAAAAACAAGACATCATCAACTTCAACATTATTGAGTGTCATCAAGTTCCATTTTTTGGTCCATTAGAATGAAATATAAAACCAATTTGACCTTTTAAGACCTTGATCTGAATAATATAAGTTAAAGATCCCCTCCAGAAATGTTTGAAGACGTATAAAAATACTCTGTTTTGAAGAATAATTTGTGTCTGATAAGGTTTTTCCCCAAAAAGTTCAATGACAACGGTAAAATAATCTTTACATTACATCTACTACTTCTCCATCTATGAATATGTTGCATATATTCTTTATTTCAAAAGTCTAACTGCTGGACAGACACCAGATGTCTCCTAATTCACTGAGAAGTCCATTCTTAGTTTATGTGCACTGGAGGCTTCAAGTTTCTACATCACCCTTGTGTAAGTTGCAAACTGAACCACAATTCGCTTCTGAACCAGTTGTGATGCCACAAAATCCTGCTCACACGTACAGTACACGTGTTAAACTCAGATTTAAAAGGTGAGCACAGATGAATCTGAAAACAGCCTTGCAGTGTCAAACTCTGCACATACAGTACATCATTCTGCACGATGAAAGTCAAACATCAAAGGGAAATAAAAAAAACACATGTTTGAGAAGGGAAGTATTGTGGTTTAAGACCTGCATTTGCTCTCTATATATTTTATTTTCTTAAACCAGATGTTGTGATGGTGCAGGTTATCCGCTTTACCTCCTCCATGACCTGCTGTCCATTAGGCAGCTTGTTGATCAGAGCCTGGACGACCTGAAACAGAGGTTTGGGTTCTGGAGCTGCTGCCTCCTCAGCTCTGCAAAACAACGCAAACAAGGTCACGTCCTGTCTTACCAGGCTTAAAAAAAAGGGCTGTTTCATTTTATGTCATAGATGCATTTGATGCCGAGTTCTTACTGAGGCTGCGGTTGCGAATCGCCCCTCAGTCGATTCATCACCAGCGTGCCCAGGATCATGGCTAGGTTGGTGCGGCCGACGCCCACCTGGCAGCTGAAGAGCAGGGCAGGCAGCGTCCGGGACGCATCATGGCCCAGAGACAAGCTGGTGCTCTCCTGGAAAACAGAGCACATGTAGAAGACAGACTGTAAAAAACACCTATCAGAGATGAACGGTGTTATATCATTAAGGTGGTAATGACATGTCGTTATCATAACAGCAGTGCTAAAGATGAAAATGTTTCCTCAGTGACCGTGGGTTTGGTGATTTGTAGGTCAAGAGGTTAAAACTGGCCTGATTGTGGTTGAAAATGAAAGTTATATATCACCTGCCTCACACAGTCACTGAAAAGCGCTTCAGCCAAGCACATTTTTAGTCTTGAGGCCTAAATGTCTTTCCACCTGCAAATCACCAAATCAATACTTACTGGTTCCTAATGTCATTTTGGAAATATATGAGTTGAGATGAGGAGACTGCGGTTTCACAGCCTGTTGAAACCACAGAAATGGGAAGTGAGGGAACATCCTGGAGGTTGTAATTGCACTGCCAAATATGAAGGATTATCATGCCTGAAATCTTTCATTCTACAAGCCCAATGTCATAAGTGAGAATTACAAAAGGAAAGAGTGAAAGAAAGAGTGCGGCAGGACTCAGTAAAGCTCAGATCCAAACACTGTTTAAAAAAAA